>OZ008367.1:6053992-6538559 GCA_963931995.1 Phaonia tiefii | reverse complement strand
GTGTGGTGATTGTTGTTGTGTGTAGTTAGGGCTCTTTGCATTTATCAAAACGATCACTTAGTAGTAAGGGCCTTTTGTATTTCGTAAATAAAACAACTATTTTTAATCGTAGGACTCTGTAATTCTGTATGAACACGTAGTTTGAATACATACATCATAATCAATCAAAAATCCAATTTTGAATTTTTTGTTAGTTAGTGCCGTTTGCATTTTAGCTAACGACATACTTTATGGAATTTTATATACTGTATCATCAGAAAACTGCTCGGGTATTGAAATATTCAACGAAGAGAGTAAGAGAGAGAGAGAGAGAGAGAGCAGAGAAACAAGGCGTTTCACTCGTTTTCTTTGTTGGCATTACACTTCATGAGTAAATTTTCTTCTCTATTTAATATTCCATACTCTTTGGACTCTTTGAAAACATTTCACTCATCAGCAGAGTTGGATAACAATTTTTTGAAAACTATGGTAATGAAGTTTATCAGTCATTTGTGGGATCTGGCGGAAGAGGTTATATCTTTCTCCTTTGATTCAGACGTTTCGTGTGACATAAAACGAAAAATTATGACTATTATTTGCGCAGATGATGGAGAAGGATACCTTGTAGTCCCACTGGGAAGTGAAGAAGAATCTGAAGAAGGAACAGTAGAAGATGATCACGACCAGGGACCGTAATCATTATGAGTTGTATTATTTATAAAAATTACATATTAATGATTATATTGTGAGATTTAAGATTTTTTCTATAGTAATGAGTATTGTTGAGTAATAGTACAAAAATCAGCCCATACATAAGTCATAAATAATTATTATTTTTGAGTTTGTTTTTGCTCAAAAATAATGACAACGCAACTTAAGTTTGGTTACCATCCAGAATCAACCCAATAAATAATTATTATTTCTGAGTTTAATTTTTTTCTCATTTTTTTTTGTAATATTACTCAAAATTAATCATTACCATTGAAGAAAACTGTAAAAATCTAAAATTTAAAAATAACGTCTGCAATGCAAAGATTGTCAGGAGACACATACCTATCTTGTAGTTGGTTGGAGGCAATCTTCAGGGGCTGCCTTATGCTGGGAGTCATTCCTAGCATTTGGAAGCAAACCAAAGTGGGTTTCGTCCCGAAAGCGGGCAAATGCTCTCATGTCAAACCAAAGGACTTTAGACCAATCAGTCTATCAACCTTTGTTCTTAAGACATTTGAAAGGTTACTGGACATTCACGTTCGAAGTAATCTTCCACAGAATCTACTATCGAGTTCTCAGCATGCCTATATATAGTCAGCATAATAGAAAACTCTCTTGAGAATAAGGTCTTCGCTCTAGGGACCTTCCTGGATATCGAGGGAGCCTTCAATAACATTCAACCTTCGGTGATTCTTAGATCGTTACAGAATCTAGGGGGTCGTCTGCTTAGTGACACGTCTAATTGGGAAGCTTCTGGTGGATAGATCCGTCAAAGCTGAATGAGGTGGTGTTACAATTGCTAGGAACGTTAACAGGGGGCCACCGCAGGGGTGAGTTCTGTCTCCACTATTATGGTTAACTTCTGTCAATGAACTGCTTCTTGAATTGGAGAGGGCCGAATGCCAGGTCTTTGCCTATGCCGATGATATTGCTATCATCTGTACGGGTGGAAACCTCAATTTACTTAGCATTCGTACAACCAGCCTACTTAGTCTGATTTCGAACTGGACCGCTAATAGCGGACTATCACTTAACCCAATTAAAACCGAACTTATCTTCTTCTCTCGGAAATATAAAATACCCGAATGTGGAGGAGAGCGTGAAAAAGGCGTCTGTTGCTCTTTACTGCTGTAAAGGAGCGATAAGAAAGCGCTGGGGACTGTCTCCTAAGATCACCATGTGGATTTATACAGCAATAGTCAGACCAATACTTCTCTATGGCATCGTAGTTTAGTGGAGGTCCCTCCAAAACAAATATGTATTGTGAATTCCTTGATGAAAATTCACAGATCAGCACTGATTAGCGTTAGTGGGGCAATGGGCACGACGTCAGGTACTGCACTTAGTGCTATTCTGAACATCTGTACTACTGATATCATGGCCGAATCGGCAGCCGCTACATCCCTGGTGAGAATTAGAGATTGTGGCGTGTTGATATCGGGGCATTCCGGACACACTGAATTACTACACCGGATCAAACTCTATTCCCGTAAAATCGGACTACTGTATCCCCTACCTTCTACCAGCGACAAATCTAAGGACTTCTATTCCGAACAGGAATACCTGGAAAAAGTCGCTGGAAGGGGATACCAGTAGTGTCAGATTTTTCACGGATGGATCAAAGTTGGACGACCAAGTAGGCTATGGGGTCCATTCACTGGTCCTTGATGTAAATATCTCCTTCAAGCTGCCTGATCACTGTAGTGTATTTCAGGCGAAAATTACCGCCATACTGGAGGTTGCTGAACTACTGAAAAGTAGTGTTATATGAGAATATGTTTGATACGTCCCTGACGGTGAAAGAATGCCACTCATCACTTAGGGTGATGGCAGAGTATTTTGACATCAGGCTCATCTCGTTACCGGGACACAGCAATATTCCAGGCAATTGCGTAGCGGATGCGTTAGCTAGACAAGGTACTACGGCACAGGTTCTTCCGGCAAAAGAAGGTGTCAGTATGCCAATCTCTACCTGCCGTTTGCAGATCAGGCATTGGGCCGATAATATGTTCAAGAACAAGTGGAGACTTACTTCAACTTGCAAACAAGACAGGGTCCCCTGGCCACAGGTGGACAGGAAGAGGACTAGGCAACTACTTAACTTGCCGAGAGGAAGGTTATCCACAATTACAGGAACACTTACGGGACATTGTCTTGTAGGAAAACATGCCCTAAGTTTTTGACATAGAAACTCCACTCTCTGTAGATGCTGCATGGAAGAGGACGAGGAAAAGCCGAAACACCTTCTCTTGGATTGCCCTGCTCTCACAGGACTGAGAAGTAGGATATTCGGAACACTTTTAGTTAGCACCGTAGCCCTACAGGATATTCCTGTAGGTCTTATAGACAAATTCATTGAAAGGGCAAATTGGCTAGACGACTAGTCAATAGTTGTTATAGAGGAAACTGCAGGTATCACAATGGGCTTCTTTAGTCTAAGTGTCCTAGACAGCGTGCTGTCTTGCAGCCTTTTCAACCAACCAACCAACCAAGGAGCATACGTTAGAAACATTTCTGTAGATTGAGGGGGCGATCAATAATATCACTCCTAATGCAATAGAATTTGGCTATCGGCCCTTAAGGTGATCGTGGATTGTATACCAAAATCTCACCAGGAGACGTGTCACAGCCGAGTTGGGCGCCTTGACATCAACGAGATATGTTAATAGAGGCACACCTCAAGGAGGGGTGTTGTTTCCGCTTCTATAGAACCTTGCGCTGAATGGAGTACTGGTCACTCTCGAAAATGCAGGTGCGAAAATTATTAATTTTGCGGATGATGTGGCAATAGCTATATGGCACAAGTATCTCAGTACCCTAAGGGGTATTCCCCAGGTAGCTTACGGACTTTGGGCAGATGGGAGGCTGAAAATGGGCTAGGTATAAACTCGGCCAAGACCGAGATGGTCTTTTTACCCGAAGGTATAAAATACCACCCGTGGCACCTATCACCGAATGGTTCTGAAATTAAGTTTGCAGAGTGTGACAAATACCTGGGTGTTTTTTAGATAGCAAGCTTAGTTTCAGGCCTAACATAGTGGAAAGGGCGTAAAATGCGACGATATCCCTATACACCTGCAAGAGAGCTACAGGTTGTGAATAGGTACTTCCTCCGAAGATTGCTCACTGGATTTATACAGCGGTGGTGAGACAGATAATGCTTTATGGGGTTGTCGTGTGGTGGGAGGTGCTTGCGAAACCCACCCATTGTGCACTACTGACTACGGTTCAGAGGATGGCAACCATGTGTATCACGGGTGCTCTGCGCACCACCTCCGCTGATGCACTGAATGTATTTTTATGCTTGTTGGCGGTAGACAGTATGGGTAGGCAGATTGCTTCCATATCTGCCATCAGCCTAAGGAAACTCTCACAATGGAACATGGCCGGAGTCGGTCATGGTACAGAGTTGTATGGCACTCACAATGTTCCTGCATTTGTCATCTACTCGAAAGCGGAACCACTATTCGATCGGAAATACAACATTCTCACTCCGCAAAGGCATTCATGGAACAAAGGAGTTTCTGGTAAACAGTGATATGGGAATTTCTAGACGGATGGTTCGAAAATGAATGATCGATTATACCCCGTACTCTAGAGGAATAGGGTTGCCCCGTAGATTAGCTGATCATTGTAGGGTGCATCAGAAATTTTGTCTATTCGAGAAGTGGCCGACCGATAGAGGAATAATAATAGTCCAGCAGTTTTTCTTTACGTATACGTATAAACATGGGTCAGCGATTCCCCTTCTGAACCCCGAATCAATAAGCACGTCGTTGATTCGGAGATTCCAACAGTGAGCCGATTATTTTAGTCCATATATACTCCGCTGTAATTTGCATACCATGCTTTCCTTTCCGGATTGTACAAACTCCTTAGGTTGCCGTATTTAAATTTCATTATCTAACTCAGCAGTCGGGAATGCTGTTTTCACATCTACGTGCCGAACGCTCATATTCTTAAAGCTGGTTATGGCTAATAGACTCCTTAAAGTGATTTGATTCATTGCAAATACTTGATCGTAGTTTTCTCCGTATTTTTGTGAAAACCCCTTTGCAACCAGTCATGTTTTACACCTCGGACTACCATCTTTAAACACCCACTTGCATCCAACCAACTTCCGACCTTTAGGAAATTCTACGAGCTCCCATGTTTCATTGACATTCATTGATCCGATGCCATCTTTCATTGCTTTTATCCACTCCGCATTATCGGACCTTGACACAGCTTCTTTCTAAGTTATCGCATCTTCATTAACAGTCACTTTACATGCAAATCTTTTTGGAGGTAGACATTTAAGCTAAGTTCAGGTATACCGGAATTTCGCAGTTTACGGGATTTCATTTCAATATACAGCTGATTTTTGTACTGCAAAACATATGTTTGGTGGGTTGGAATTCGGAAAACTTCGAAATCTCGGTATATCTGAACGTTTCTTTATTCCATCTAGATCATGTTCTCCGTTAAACTGACTCTTTTGGTAGAATGTTTGCTTGAGAATATGCTTCCAAAGTTACCAACTGGTTACCAAAAGATATAATTTCTATATCAGAAGACGACGTTATTAATTTCTCCACTGATACAAACTCGTAGCATTCTGCTGACATAACTGATCCTTCATCATCTCCAATTTGCGATTCCTGTGCATCAGAATTCTTGACTTCATATGATACATTAACTATGTAAGTCGATAACACCTTCTTCGTCCCCATTTGAAATACTGTCATTTCTCAATTCAACAAACTCCACATCTCTACTAATAAGTATTTTATTGGTATGTACTTGTGTTCAATAGACGAAATGCTTTTGGTTCCTCACAATATCCAAAGAGTTTGCATTTAACCGCAACGTCGTCTAGCTTCTTCCGGTTTTGCTTATTGATGTGTGCATATGCTACCGGTCCAAAAATTCGAATTTTCTCTAATTGTGGAGTCTTATTAAACCATAACTTATATGGAATACGACTTGTAGCAGAAGATGATAATCGATTTTGAATGTAATTTGAATTATTAATTGAATTATTATAGCTCAGAAATTCAATTGTACTTCGCCATCATTCAACATACATCTGGCCATCTCCATCAAGCTCCTATTTTTCCTTTCAACAACTTCGTTTTGTTCAGGAGTGTACGGAGCAGTGAGCTGATGATTGATCCCTTTAGCTGTAAGGTACTTATTCATCTTCTTGCTGCAAAATTCACCACCACGATCAGTTCTTATTGCCTTTAGTCGGTTCCAAAATTATTTATATATTCTTGAATTCTGTCAATAGCCATATCTTTATTTGCCAGAAAATAAACGTGACAATATCGTGACAAAAAATAAAGATTTCCGCTCGGAGTTATATTCTGCATCGACCCACGCAAATCAGCATGAACAAGATCTAAAATATCATCCGATATTTACTCAGAAACTTGTGGAAATGACTTTCTTATATGCTTTGATTTCAAACACACTTCACACGCCGATAATTAGGAACACTTCTTAATATTGACACCAGATATTAGCCTTCTTTGACACTTGCCTTTATTGGTGGAATGTTTCTGTGCCCCAACCAACGATGCCATACGCATTTATATTTTGAGACCGTATTTCAGTACCCACAGAAATTAAGCAACTCGTTGTAACGAAAACAACTTTGAAACCTTCACAGCTCAGTTTCCTCAGGGGCAATCAACTTCCGGAACATATAAAACATCTCGGACACGGATTTCTTTGTCAATCATTCACCAGTTCCACTTGCATTTAACGATTCTTCATCTTCTAAATAAATTACTTCACTTCGTTGCATTTCCAACTTTGTAAAAACTAATTCATCACAGTCATGTATAGATACCAATCGTCATTTATTCCTGTTGTGGTTACTCCGAAACAGACATTACGATCGTAATAATTTCTTGCAATATTTTCTTGATTACCATGACTTTTGTTGTTTGGACAGTTTTTCTTTAGGTGACCAGGTTTGACACATGAATAGCATTTAGGAATAAACTTGTTCTTGATCTTGAATGGAGATGCCGTTTCTTGCTCACTACTACATACATATATCTTCGCCTATCTTCTTTAATCACCGTATCCTTTACAAGATCTATCGTCAGATAACTGTCCGGACGCATTTTCAAGGATGATGCGAACGAATTATATTCCTCTGGTAGACTTTCCAGCAAAATCGCAACGCTTTTATGTTCTTCAACCGAAATAATTCAACCGGTCAACTACACACATATGTATGTTCAAAAATTCCGCGATATGCTCCTCCATTGAATTTTCTTCGTAGATAATTGACGAAGTAGACTTACTTTATTTGTCAGATTTGATTTTTCATGAGACTTTTTCAAAGCATTCCAGTAGCCCTATGCTGTTTTGAACTTCTTGATATGGACCTTTTGCGACTCTTCCATAGCTAAGCCAATTGACTCCCTGGCTTTACCGTCACGTAATGCCCACTTTTCATCAGGAGTAGCCGGTGAATCTTTGATGATGATATCTCAAAGTTCTCTTTCCAGCAAACGAAGTTCCATATTGAATTTCCAAATAAGATAATTTGAATTCGAGAGCTTAAAGAATTGCACATTTCCACTATTATTTTTTTACCGTTCGAACACGTATTAATAATTATACAATTCGAATAAAAACCACGATATATTTTACGTAAACGCTGGGCCCACAACCTAATGGAATTCAATAAGTTACGCAGTGGATTTCAACAAGAGAAAATCGTATTTATTAATTCAAAGTCCAAAAACGTTCTGAAAATTATTGAAAATAATACAACTGATTTTACAACTTGGTTACTAGTATAGGTGTGCTCGAGAACATGATAATTTGTAAAAATTTGTACAAATTATTACTCTTTCTTACCAGTAACGGGAAAGCCAGAGAGTGAATATTTTGACAGTTCAATGATAGAGAACTTACAAGTTTTTACTGGAGACATGATTGCCAGTAAGAATTTACAAGTAATAACATGTTTTGAAACGGCTGTTTTATGTAAACAAACAAAATAACGAATTAATCCTTCTAATTTTATTTTTAAAGAGAAAAAATGTGTTTTTAATGATCTCTAAACAACCTTTAACTATTTCTTTTTTAAAAAAGACATTTTTATTGATTTGTATTTTTTTGTTCTAATTGCGGTTGTTGGTTCTTCCAATGTTTACATTGCAAATCGGCTGTTTACACACAAAGTTCTTATTTCTTGTAAGTTTTTACGGGATGTTTGTCAATCGCGTACTTTTTGTGATATTTTTTACTCAGAGAGCAAAATAATTCTCACTCTCCGAAAACTAGTTACATACTTGATAACTTATACTGGAAAAGTACTCGAACACAGCTTATGTTTAACTTCAAGTAAAGTGTTTCGAAAACAAGTACAATATATTGTTTATAATGAATACCAACAATATTTTCAGGTTTTTTTTTCAAATTTGATCACGCTATAGCTCCGTAAATCCTATTTTTTTGGGCAAATTAGCAATACGGCAGTAAAAACTGTCAGCCTGTTTCTTAATCTCGAAAGAATAGCTAAGCGAACGAAAGTCAGTTACTCACATTCGACTCAAATTTGGTTTCTCCTAGTCGAAATTTTCGTTCGCCTGACTTCATGTTTGTTCCTAAGTGACAGCACATTCGAAATAGAGAAACCAAAACTTGTACTGAAAAGTTTTATTTTTTCATTCGACTTGAAACGATAAGATTGTGAAACCCAAACCAACTTTCTTTCAAATAGCACACGAACGAAAACTTTCGTTCGAGATTGAGAAACAGGCTGTGTATATTGTCCATATTTTCGACGATACTTTAAACATTTATACGGCATTGTAGTAGTTTGGTGGCCGGTGCTGTGGAAATCCATAACGAGTGCAATTCGCACAACACCTACTGAGGGTTTGGGGGTTATCCTTCACCTGTTACTATTAGATGTGCTGAACAGCAAGTGGAGGCAACGTCGAGGACTTTCTTAACTATGGATCAACAGTCCCTATGGTCACAGTACGATGTTAAGGGATCTACGGCAATCAATGTTAGAAGTAGATTACATAACACCAAAGTTTATCTTTGAGATAAACTTCCCTACTCATTTTCCAGACAGACAGGACTGGCAGTGACGCACACCAGGTAATGGAATATATTTATGCTTCCGCAGTGATGGCTCAAAACTAAATGGTAAAGCAGGGTTTAGAGTATATTCTAAAGAGGTGGGTGTAACCCTCGCACGAAGGCTACAAGACCATTGTAGTGTATTTCAGGCAGAAGTCCTGGGGTATTTTGTATGCATTTATTTACTTTACACATCAAAATTAACTAGAAATGATGTCACAAAAGATTTATGTAAATTCAAATTTTTTCAAATTCAAAATATTTATTAATCCAAAAATACAATTTGATCCTACAGAGATATGTTACATAATTGTGAGTTTTAGCATTTGATATTTCAGCAACTGGAACTTAGTATATATTTACATTTGATAGCATTTGTATAATTTGTTTTTATTTATAATTCGTATTATAGTTTAAGGCAAAAAGGATGAAAACCTTATTTAATATTCTTAACGTTAGGATTGTTAGGCTATGTAATGTTATGTTATGTAATTAAAAAAAATTGTAAGAAATATACTCATACTTAAAGTCGGAAAAAGCAAGTACATAGTACCAAGAATGCATTTAATTATTTGGTTTTGTTTACAACAAGCTATATACATATGTACATATCTTAAAGTTATAGTATAGAAGTACTTAAGTACTATAGAAGTTCATACTTAATACTTAAACGGTAAAAACAATAAATTGTAAAAATGATATACAATTAATACAATAATAAGTAAATACTCCTAATAAACAATAATCGAAAAACAAAAACATAAAATTAATATAAGAAACTATAGATTACAGAGAGATAGAAAATTGTTATTAGATTAGTGGCAAAACAAAAATAGTTACATATCACATTAGTTCAAAGAACTAGAGCAAAAAAGGGATTTTAGCATAGGAATTAAAGTTCAGTGCCACCACAATTGTAATTCTTGTTTAGCTAAAAAAAACGCTTCCAACCCTTTCGAAAAGCGACGTTTTCGGAAAACATGTAAACCCGATTTTTTTGAAGTCAAAACCCGGTTTAAACCGATTTCGGTTTATATACCTAAAACTTTTAATTATAAAATGTAATCAAAAAACTTTAATTTACACAGAAAAAACGAATGTAGTTAAATTTTAAAATATTTTTTGAGATTCCGTAAAAAATGCTCCATATGCTATAAATTTAATAATTATTAGAAAAACTCTCATCTAACTTAACATTTGTATTGGCAACACTTAAATAATTCTAACTTTCTACAGACAAATCTTCAATTATTTCAACATAACATTATTTTGCAAGTTTTCTTTGAAAATTTCCCATATATTTGCAATTTGCAAACGAAATATCTTAATATGTCAAAATGTAAAAACCTTTGCATGTTTTCGCTCGAAAATGTCGCAAATATTTGTATTTTGAAAAAGAAATTTCTTAATTTATCAGAATTTAATACCCTTCGCAGTTTTCTTTTGCAAACTTCCTATATCTGTTGTCGTATTTTGATTGAATTTAAAATTCTTTGCAGTCTAGAAAGTCTTTAGTACTTGCAGAAAAACTTATAAATGGATTTTATTTAAAAATATTTAAATACAAGGTTTAAAAGAAAAAATCTAATTCCATTTAAACAATAAAAATTTTTGGTTTATAAGGCTTTGTGTTAAGTTTAAATGTGTTAATATAATAAAAAAAAAATAATATAATAAAAAAACACGCTACTCTAGTAGTGTTGCTTATAGCTTGTATAGAATGCGGTAAATTGTTCCAAAGACGCAGTGCATGAATATAAAATTGCCAATTTGAAATAAGTGTACAGTGTCTTACAGAGATTAGCATGTTCCCTCTATTTGACCTGGGAAAAATTAAGCGATCAAAAAGGTACGGTGAACACGTTGTTAAGCGACACACCGTATAACATTGTACTAAAGGCTGATATACGGCCATATTTTCCGATACCATAGACATATCTGCATATAAATATGTATTATTAAATACTACATTATGGTAGTTCTGATTTGTTTTGTTTACATTTCATCGTACCCAGTCAATGTCAAAGTTGTTTGGGTAAGTTCTTTTTCTTTTGATTTCATCTATGTATGTTATCAGCTGATTTTGACAATAACTCGGTACGAAAATTACAACAATGGCACTAACCTTATTCGTTGAGGGGTAAATGATTGACTTCACCAAATAGCTGTTAGTCTGTTGTATGTGAATCCCTCAACGCTATTAACGTATTGGACCATGTTAACATATTATTGAAAACGATTCCCAGATTCTCAACTTCGAACGATTTAGATTTTCAGTACAATTAGACATTTAAACTTCAGAGGATGAATGAAAAGTCCACTTCCTGAGGCCCAAACGTGGATGTGCGCAAGGTCATCATATTCCGTTACACTTGAGCATTACTTATTATTGTAGATTATGAACCATCTGTTGATCTCAATCCGCCGTCAGAGGACAATATATTCGAAATACGATTTTCTTACTTTAGAAGAACTGAAAATCGTAATTAATAACTATTTGGAAGGACATACCGAACGGGAAAGTGCTAATATTGTAAGAAAATGTAGGTCGACAGTCTATGACTTATTTAGGAGATACAACGAAAATTAAACAATATAAAATAAAATACGTGCGACAGTAAAATGGATGCTTAGCCCGAGAGATGACAGCAAGGAAGCTTTAAGTATCTGAAACCTTCATTTAGATGGTATAATAGAAAAAAACATGGATAAAACATGAAGAGAGCATGAACAGATGAAAAGTGTTCAAGTATCGGAAACCTTCATTTCATAGATGGACAAAAACATTTATCTTAACATTTTTAAAACTCACGTTCAGGAAAGTGCTCGCAAGTTGTGTATTGATAATAATTTTAAATTTTATCAAGACTGACCCAAAGAAAGGGTGGTAGGTGTCTGGGGTGCGTTTTTCGATTTTCATACTTTTGCAGCCGCGTGTCAAGCCAAAAGTACCAAACACATCAACTGGGACTACATTTTGCCAATTAACTCTATTAAAAAGAGGGAAATTTAGTGAAAAATTTTAAATGTAATAAAGTGATAGAGTAAAATTATTTGTGTAGATCCCAATTAATACACAAATTTTTAAAATTAAAGGTTTCTCTCATTCACTATAAGTCTATAGTTTCCCACGGGTTAATATTACAAAATTTCTTACGAAAATTCCGCAAGAACTGAAAACAGGGCTTTCAGTCTGGTAAAATAAGAGAACAAATGTCACTGGTAAATTTCTTCCCTATTCAAAGGGAAACTTTTCCAGGGCTGGACATATTTCCCAACCACTTCGTGAAAACCCTAAGTGTTATTATTTTCTGTGCTTTAAGCATATTTTGACGGTTTTCTGAATATTTCGTTTTTTTACATTCATTAATAAATGCTATAGGTTATTGCTGTCGATGTTGTCTATTTGTAATTATAGAGTAACCCAGTACCAAATTTCATTAAGATCGGTTTTGGTTTACGGGATATGTAGTGTCGATCAACTTTAATGCTGCCCAACTTTTGTATAGGGTCCCGTACTAAATTTCACTAAGATCGGTTGTGGTCTACGGAAGACATCATGTCAATCAATGGTACAGAGTGATAGGTAAAGAATTATGCTAGTTACCGTGTTGACCAACCAGACAGACAGACGGCCATGGATCAAAAGTCTCAAAACGAATTTGGTTCATAGATACCTTGGGTCTAATATGACTTCTTCTATGCGATACACTATTCTCCGTATAGAATGATGTACATACGTATACCCTCATCCCTATGGATAAAGCTGTGAACCAAACTCCAATATAATCAAGCCTCAAATGCAATTTTTGACATATCCAACGATTTCACTAATAGACTAAAGCGAGCCACAGACTTGTCATTCGTGAGCATGAACATCGGCAATCGTTGATGTTTATTGTCGGTTTACCGCTCCGCTTGATACTAAATAAAAATGTAATCGAAGTTGTTCTCATCACTATCATGTTCACAAAATGTTTTGGTAACATTTTTTCAAATTCATCAGTCGGATACAAAGTTATCGACCAAGCTCATGCCCATGAATGACAAGTCTGTAGTTCGCTTAACATTGACCTTTATTTGGTATCGGATATGGCGGAAACGATCTTCAAAAGGGGTTTTACACGTATGGATTAGTAGCGCAACTTCAAATTGACATCAACCTAAATTTTCCTCTTACACTCTCCAGGAAGTTGAGAAACTATCGTTTTTAAATATAAACTGTCTTTAATTACATAGTATGTATATTTATAAATACTACGGCGTAGATAGAAATTAGAACACATAGGGATTACAAATACATATCAATATAGATACAAATTTGCTTACGATATTATTGTCCGACGTTACCATTTTTCCGATAATATTTTTTGTCATTTATTCTATCTGCCGATGATATTGCCCATTCGCATCTAACTTCAAAATGTGAATATTAAGCCCACCATAGAATTGTCATTCATGATCATGAGCTTGGTCGATAACTGGTTATCTCGCTGATGAATTTGAAAAAAATATTAGCAAACAATTAAAATTTTCACAATAAAATTTTAAAATTCGATGCAATTTCTGTTTATTCTCCTTTCTATATCTCTGTAATCGTTTATTCCATTTTTGTTTATTCTGCTTTTTATTTCTTTGTTATCGATAACAGCGAAACTATCAAACAGCTTTGAAAACAAATAATTTATCTGCCAAATGGTGTTCACATTTTCATATCTCCGTCAGATCAGATTTTTCGTCTGACAAACTTGATTATGTAATCTTTAGATAAGTTGATGTAAACTCCAAAAATCAAAATCGTTCGATTTTACGTCAAAATGCCAACTTAATTATAATTAATAATGGTAGAAGAAGACTCACATTTTACTGGCAATAAAGTGATAAATTTTTACTGAAAATGCTTGTATGTACATATATATTTCCAAAGCAAACACAGAAAAATTAATTGTTGTTATCAAATGAACAGATCTCGAATTTTTAGAATCTTTATGACTAATTGATACTAATTGATGCCTGCAACGTGGAAATACAGCGAAGATAACATACACACATACTTATTATTTAGACATCTTCGGGCAGACAACTGTCACCATCGCCACCATCAGTCGACATAACAACAACAACAACAAATTCATTTCAATAAATCCCAATTTCAAGATACAGTTCAATAAAGAACAATGAATAAAATTCAATTTACAACAAAAATAAAGTGATTTGTATCGATGGCTTAATGTTGAAAGGGTGTAACTCAAGTTTTTGTTACTCTACAGACGATACAAAAAATTTAACAAAATATGAAAAAGTTGGTCTATAAAATTGTTTATTGGTGGAATTTGTAATGAAAAATGCCAACAAATTCAATATTTATTATGAAGCTATGTTTGAAAAGGATTTATTTCATTAACATTTGGGAAAATAAATGTTTAGTTAAGCGCCTTGGAGACGTTCAACAAATTCCATCAATCGGTTGAGTGTGTGTGTGCCTGTAATCGGCTACACGTACACGACGTCGGCCAGATTGATGAAATATCAAAAAATTTTGATATTTTCTGTTGGTGGCGTTCAGGGTAGAATGAGAAGGTAAACTCGGTACATAGCTGATTTCAATTTTTTCTCGTTGTTTAGTTGGCCGCTTCTGTCAGTTTCAAAGGTTTTGCTTTAGTACTTTTCTGTTTACATTTATTTGTTGGTATATGTATGGGTTGATTTTGACATGAGGAGAGCCTAAACAAAAACAAAATGCCTGTTGTTCTTGTCCACAATTGTTGTTGTATCTACTGCGACTACTTGGTATTTTTACTATGATGGCGTTTTTGTTGATGGTCTCCATTTATGATTGTCAATCATGACTCATTAGTAGAGAAAAATTGTGGGAGATGGACAAGTGCGCGGACGAAAAAAATTCATATTAAATTTTATTGAAGGCTATGAGTGCTTACAGGCACTGTGGAACACAAACGTGGATGCCTATAGCAACAGGGAGGAAAAAAGAAAGCAGTATGAGATACTGCTAGAGTTTTTTAAAGAGCAGTACCCTAATGCGACTATGGATGACGTAAAAAAAATTAATGTTTTACGGACAAATTTCCAGCACATGCTACCAAAAGCAAATCATCTTCCTCCGACGATGACATGTCAACCGAACACAATGAAATCAAAGAAAAAGTGATGATTGCCGTATTTTGTTGAACGTTTGCGGGCAAGACACGAAGGCACACACTAATACATATGCACGTGATTGATGTAGTTATTTGAAAGTCCCCAAGGCGCTTTAGAGGCGTTTCTACTAGGGATGGGTATCGAACTGTAAAACATCGATTAATGTAATCGATTATTATTTTCAAGGCAATAATCGATTCACAGATTAATGGCCCATGAAAACATCGATTAATCGGCGTTTTCGATTAATCGACATGAAAATAAAAAAAAATAATGGAAAACAATTCAATGCTACTAAATTTAGTTATTTAATAGCAAAATAAAATTGCTCAATAATAAAACAAACCTTTTTAGAAACGGTGATTTTTTCCCCTGTAGTTCTGCTAAAAAATTTGTCCCCTATTGTAGGTAATGAATAAAATGAAAAACACAATAAAAATTGAATGTATAATTATAATTAAAATATTACAAAAATACTGATAAAATAAAAATGGATGTTATTTTTGTTTTTTTAAAATAATATATGTATATGTTATCGATATAATAAACATTAAACATCGATTATTCGATTAATCGAACATAGAACACATCGGTTAAAAAAACATCGATTACTTTTTAAAAACATCGATTTTTCCGATTAATCGATTCATCGATACCCATCCCTAGTTTCTACTCAGAGTCATTATCATAAGCTTACCAACAATTATAGATTAACAAATTAATTATAATATAAAATATAAAATGTGGTGTTACTTTTGGTTTGTTAAAATAATAGACTAATACATACATGGATACTTTTATTCTCTCAATAAATTAAACGTCATAGGTTCGGTGGAAAGTAAACATTGGATGGTGGAAACATGGGTCCAATAATACCAGATAGAGGCAATAGTAAACAACGTTCAACAAAGAAACAACAAACGAATTTCGTGTTTTGGTGGCAAAGTAGTTGTGTTAAATACAATACAAATGTATACCAACGATAAAAGTTAACAAAAAAGTGCTAAATACATTTACATTTTTCAGTTCTACATCCAAACGACATGAAAAAGTTAAGTGAAAATATTTTGTAACTCCACCTGGTGTAAGTTAATTTTAAATTTAATTTCTCACTTCCACAAACCTACGACGAAGAGTCTATGGTTAAAATGATCGAAATGTCAAAATTCCTATCCCAAACAAATAACTTTGGTGTAACATCCCTGTAATTTATTTTGATTATGAAATTTTTGTAAAGAGCTGACTGCTAAGTAAATGAAAAATAAGCGAAATTTTGGGATGACGAAATGTAGTGAAAAACACGAACCTGGATGAGACTAATAGTGTGAATACTCCGGCGGAAATAACTTTACTGCGCGAATCCAACCAAATTGAAAAGTCTTGCATGTAACCTCCTCAAAGAAACCCATGATATTTCCCATGATATTTGGTGCAGAGAAACGTGGATGCTAATGCTGAAGAAAATTCAGATATGATTTGATAGAATACTAAAAGACACCGAAGACGCTACCAACAACACAGTTGTAGAGAGGGGCGTAACTGCAAGTGTTGACGCTACTACAGATAAATCGCCATCACTCTAAAGCTACTTCCGCAGCTGCCCTGCTTCATATACAAACATATGGAGTCGATGTATTCTTCATCCAAGAACCCTGAACAAATCACGGCAGGATTTGCGGTTTGAAGGCCCTGATTATAAGCTTCTCGTTTTCGTTAACGTGTATACTTGTGTTAACGGGTATACTTGCCAAGAAACATTTCTTTAATCTGAATTAAGACGATAGACACGTTACCAGTCTGGAGACGGACAATAATGATACCGGACCCCGCACGTCGCTTCTGCTGAGAAGGCATAGAAGGATAAAATGCTTAAAATAACTAATTTCTCTAGTTTACAGTCATTCTGCTTCAAACTTCTGAATAATTGTTTTCCGTAGATTTTGGCCTCCTAAACACGAAAATTAATTTTAAAAAATTTTCAAGATATGAATTTTATAAATTTTTTGGAGCATAACTCCCAAACGCTGCTACCGATTTGAATAAGGGTGGTCTCAAATTGAAGGAAATTAGCTTTTCTAAAACACACAAGGTATTAAAATCAGTTCGATAGTTTTGACGTTAGAGGCATTTAAAATTTAAATTTTTGTGAAAAAATCACAATTTAAAATTGAAAAAAAATATATAAAAAATATTAATCGCGAAAATAGCTCCAGTTTCATAAATTGAGCATAAAGTTTTGACTATCGGTTATAAAAATTGGGCAACAAATGGTTGAGTTACACGTCCTGGTAAATTTTTCGATTTTCAGCATTTTAGTTAGATTCTTACTAACCTAAGGTTTACCGTAGAGCGTGGGTGCCCACTGCCTATGCACTTGGTGCACATTTGTTCTTTGTAAAGCACCCAGCATATAGGTATGGTTCACAATTAAAGCCCGGTATTCAGTTTTAATGAAATTTACGTTGCCATAAGAAGTACGTGTAAAAAGAAATTACGAAAATTTCATGGACCGAATATTTCGCTCACTTTTCATTTGCTGGTACTCAGCTCTTTCGTAGACAAAATCAAGTACAGGTTTATTTTGCTAAACTTATTTCGTGCGAAAACAATTGTTTGGGACCGGAATTTTGTCATTTCGATAATTTTAACAACCGAAAGTAACACCAAAATGGAATCATAAATTAAATATTAGAGGAATCATAAATTAAATATTTGCAAGGTAAATAGAGGAATCATAAATTAAATATTTGCAAGGTAAATCAAAGATTGGTGGTAACACTCCGGTGCAAAATTTTCTGTTTAGAGATAAATGGCAAAATTTCTTACGAAAATTTCGCAAGAACTGAATACGGAGCTTAAGGGCAGATATCTCATTTTGACAAGAATTTTGGTTTTTTGTTCGAATGAATTTGAATAATCGTACTGGATAAATTTCAAAATTTTGTTCTCGATGTAACGTATAAAATGAAAAATATTAGTTATTTTTTGCGATTCTCAGAATTAAAATGTTAAGTTATAAACGGCTGTTATTTATTTTTTATGATTGCATTTTCTCGTAATTGCCACACAATGTTTGAAACCAAAATTTCATATTTTGTTAGGAGACAGGTGGATATGGCGCCCTTAACAGACCCTTCATAATTGTGCATACAGGGTTTTTGGGTACTGCAGTTGAAAAATGTGAAATAAATAAATAAATAGGTGGTCATTCATACTTTTTTCTCATTCATCAAGTGTTTACGAACGTGAAAGTACAAGGTACAATAATGTTTTCCACAGTGTTATTGAACAAAAAGTTCCCTTGATTCGAATAGCCTGTAACCAAAAGCAACGTGGTGCGATTTTCTGCGAAAAATTAGAAGGTGATTGAATTTAGTAGTTTATTTAAACGGTTTTTTCTTGAACTGACAAAGTATAAGAAAGCGAATCCATAATTTCGAATGTGTAAACAATCCAAACGATTTTTGCAAAGTTTTCTTTAAGCGTAACAATACTCGAGCTTTCACTGACAAGCTTCAAAAACGCTCTCTTGATTATTTTGGAATAACGCCGAGCTTCACAGATCCGTGTCAACCGAAATAGTTGTGCAATTACTGCCACCCTACCCTAAATAAATGGTATATTGGAACAGGTACAACTTTGCAGCGTATCAGTAATATGATAGTCTCTAAATACCATTTTTTCTTTAGCCGTTACATGCAATTTAAAACGCCGATGATTTGGAGGAAGACATTGTATCACGCGACAGACTGCTACTCGTACTTGTGTCTCAACAAAAATAGTGGTCTTGGTATGCATATGAAGTGGGAATATGCCAAAGTGGATTCAGTTGTGTTTCCATGACTTTGCTATCCAGAAGCTGTACATCCATCTTCATCATCCACCCATGCTGACGTAGATTGTAAAGATGTGAGCTTTTCAGAGGACCTGGCAGAAGCAAGTGAGTTTGAATTCGAAAGCGAAAGCGAAAGGAAATACTTGTGTCAAAATGAACTCAACGATTGGATATGAGACTTGAAAATGACAAAAGAGGTGTCAAAGGTACCTACTACAGAACTCGTCACGAGCGCTTTGTAAAATAAAAAAAATTTGAAGGTCGTTTTATTGCACAATGGGAACAAAAACCATCAATCCCTGTTGTTCACGCTGTCAATAGTAAGGAAACTTATGAAACTATGGCAACATTGCTCGAAATAATTCAATACAAAAAATGTGTATGGCAAATTTGTTGTGACTTAAAAGTCGTAGCAATTTTACGAGGGCTTTAAGGTGCTGCTGTTTCTTCTGCCTCTGGTATAGCCGTACAGATTCCTTGCACTATGCAAAAACAAAATTACCAGAGAGAGTAAGCAGTGTTCTTGGCCAAGGAAACGTAAAATATGAACCTCTGGTATACAGCAACAGCATTATTCTGCCCCCTTTGCATATAAAGCTGGGATTAATAAAGAATTTTATCAAAAAACTGGACAACAACGGTGAAGAGTCTGCTTCCTTGAGGTCACGTTTTAAAAATCTTTCGCGCGCAAAAATCGAGGAAGGTGTGTTTGCTGGGCTAGAGGTGAAAAAGCTTTTGAACGATGAAAGTTTTCCAACTTTGCTATCACCAATCGAAGCTGCAGCATGGGATTCTTTCAAGCTTGTGGTCACAAATATTTTGGGCAACAATTAAAGTCCAGACTTCAATAAAATTGTCCAGGATCTCATAAAAAACTGCAGAAATGGGTAAGTACCTGTCATCAGCATATAAGAGACATTAGCAAATCCTAAAGATTTCACAAACATCATTGACAAAAAATAATAATAATAGTGGTCCAAGGACACTCTTCTGTGGGACCCCAGACGTTCCAACATATGAATCTAAAGGTTCATTATCTATGTAGACAATACAGCGTCTATCAGAAAGATATGATTTAATAAATTTTGACAATGAAGAATGAAATCCAATCTTACACAATTTCCTGAGGAGAATTCAATGAACAACTTTGCCCGACAGTTTTCCAAAATTCAAGACAAATTTTATTATAAGTATTTATAAAGTTGGTAGAACGATATTTAGTCAAACCATGTTGAGATTCCGAAATGAATGGGCAGACTGCAGAAAATATTTGCTTATAAAGTACATGCTTAAATAGTTTACATATGTGTATCTGAGAATTGCTCTATAATTGCTAATACCACATATTCTCCTGATTTATGGATAGGTATAATAACATATGTTTTCCAGCTTTCTATGAACTGATCAGGATGCACAGGGATCAGGTTTTGTGCGGACGTTAATGCGCACCATATATTTTAGGAAACTACCAACATAGATGATAGAAGAGTGACGCTACAAGAACATGTTTTGTAACAAGGACCACCTTTAGTACTTTTAGTACTTTAGTACTAAAAAAAAGTTGATCAAAGGATGGAAGGTGTCGAGTGAGCATTCCTTTTCCGACCATCTTTACATAGAGTTTTATTTATCTCCAAGAACATCGCCACTTTGTTCCAAGAAACTTTCGTGAAACAAATTTCACCAAGTAAAATCAAAGTGTGGCGGTTTTATGAAAACCATTCCTCTCTCCGAACCAACTAATACCGCCGAGGTCGACGACCTTGCCGATGTCCTCAGCTCAGTTGATAACAGATCACGTAATTCTGCATGCCCCTCCGGTTCCTGTCGAGGATAGAATAAACCTCCTTGGTGGAACAAGGATGTGCAAATCCTGAGAATGTGTTGCAGAAGGCTTTTTATTATTGCAAAGTCCTAAAGGACAGGTCGAGCCTGGAATGTGTACAAAATGAAACTTAAAGAATATAAGAAGCCAGTTGGAAATTTCCCAACGACATCATCAGTCACTAACGGGTCAGAGTTCTTGCTGACTTGCCGATCCACTCTCATACGACTAACTTCATGACACCCCCCGACTTCCAGACTGCGCAAACTCCTTCCGACGACTCCCACCTCTCTGGGATATCTGAAAGAACAAAACGGGCGATGGATGACATTGAGTGATGAACTAAGACCTCCTGCTTAATACAGAATTTCTATGAAATAGGTCCGAAGATATTAGGTAGGATTCATCGATCAACCACGTCAATTTGCACGTTGCGGGAAGTATCGTAACAGAAGAAACACTACACTGTACGTGAATCCTAGGTGACACTTATTCCGATTGCGAGAAAATCAACGCATATTAGTCCAAAGGACTTTAGACCAATCAGATTCTTATATTTCCTTCTGAATGCATTGGAAAGGATGATTGATTCATATCTGGTAATGACCTTAGGTACTTCTCAGCTCTCTACATGCCAGCAGGGTTACAACAAAAGCAAATATACGCAAAACGCTCTGCACACTCTAGTGAGATTCATAGAGAAATCTATTTACAAGAAGGTATATACTCTTGCGGGTGCATTGAACTGCGTCACTGGGACATACGACTTTAACTTGAAATGTTACTAGAGGAACACACAAAGGGGGAGTCTTATCTCCACTTCTGTCGAATTTAGCACGGAATAGTTTTTTGCTATAGCTGGAGGGATCAGGTTGCATAGTCCTAGCATATGCTGTGGACCTGGCAATTGCTGTGCATGGAAAATACCCCTCCACATGCAGAGATGAAGTCCGGAACTTAAGTAAGATAGGTACTCCTTAAAAGTTGAGAGAATGGATGGGGTGTAAATCCAGAGAATACCGAACTCGTACTTTTTACCAGAAAGTAGAGGGTTCCGTATATTCATCCCTTGTGTCTGAGTGCTAGAGAAATTTGATTTGATTTATGATTCTCAGCAGAAATCAACGTCTACTCTGACAGTCAGGCTGCTTTCAAATCTCTGCAATCTGTATAACTGACGTGGAGAATCGCCGCGCATCTTTAAATGAGATGGCTAAGCATTCGATAATTACCTTATCTGGGTGCCGTGGTAGGGGAACATTCCAAGGAACCGTAGGGCAGATGAGCCGGCATGATTTTGGACTGCCTTACCTATTCCACTGGATATGGAGCATGTGGGTATGTTCCTTTCTGCATGTAAGCTGATGCTTAAAACTGAAGCTCTCAGATTGGCGAATGATAGATGGCCTGGTGGCACAAAATTCAGGATCACCAGGCAAGAACCTCAGCTCATGATTACTGCAGAATCTGTAGAGATGAATAGGAGGCCGATAGGGTCGAACATCACATATGGTAATTTTGTATGAGTAGGAGAAAATATCTAGGATCTTACAACATGTTGGATCTAACAAATATTCAGGAAGTTAATCTGAACAAATTGGTTTGCCAGGGACTAATGTACTTCTTTTCTTCTGCCATATCCGTTGCATGTAGGAAAGCAAAAAGTAACTCTAATTTTTGGTATGCCCCTTATACTACGAACAAGTCGCATCATTAATTTATCTACTATTTTGGTCAATGTGGAAGGTTATACGAGTGTTGTATTTTTTGTTTCAAAAATATCAGCTTTTTTACTACTTTTTGCAAATTCAGTTTTAATTTAATTTATTTATATGTATGTCAATAACTTTATTCAAATGCATTTAGTTTCCTTTGATACACTTTGATGCATCGTTCCGAAATGATTAACCCCCGTACACTGACATTTGACAAAACCATAGAGTAATGTCGTCTGGGCGTCGGTGGTGCAATGGTAGTGTGCGTGGCTCTAGTACATGAGTACGTGTGTTCCATCCCTGCTCAGGTCACCTAACATTTCTTTCGGCTGTGGCTACATCGCTTAGTGATGTCGACACTATTGACTATTTAACCATGAGAAAGCTTTTCAAAAACACCGTTCGGAACCGGTGTAAAACTGTAGGACCCAATCAGTGAGTCTGAAACTAAACGAAGCTGAGAAGCTTTTGAGAAGTGAGGAGCTCTCCCCAATCCCTTCATGGGTGTAATGGAAAACCATATTTCATTTCTAGGCATGTATCGGCTGAAATTACTTTAAACCCGTGATGTGTCAATCATTTCCCGATACAAATTTTCCAGCATTTAGGCGATGGCTGAAGTCTAAGTAGATGTCGTCAGATTTCGTCACAAGTGTATTACACTACTGAAATCTTCACGCTGTGCCATAAAAATAGTTTCATTTAACTCACCATATAAAAATGGCGTCGCCACATCAAATTGTACAAAGTGCAAGTGCTGAGTGATTGCAATATCAGTAATGCACCATCCATCTCGTCCACTGCACTAAACATGTGAAAGTTCATAAAATATGTAAATATATGAATATCGTGAGTGTACAAAATTAAAAATGGAGGAGTTTGTTCGATATTCGCACAATTTTCTGTAATTAAACAGCTGACAGAAGTTTGTTTCCTCATGAAAGAAGCGCAAAATGAAACGTCAGATGAGACGGATAGCAAATCTATTATATATTAGTCTATGGACTGGCCCATAGATTAATTTATACATAAGTTAGATTTGTTATCCGTCTCATCTGACGTTTCCCTTTGCGCTGCTTCCATGAGAAATCGAACAACTGTCAGCTGTTTCACCCTTTAGGTACATGTGTTTAGCTTCAGACCTTATTATTTGGCCTTTAATGTTTTTAATAAGATTAGTTTTTTTTTGGAAAAAGTTCACTCCAAAGTGATTTTTTGGAATGATGCCATATGACATCTTTTGTACTGATTGTAAGGAATCAAGAAGATGCATTCTGCAAAACTTATTTTTTTATTTTTATCTCTATTAATAGAATTAAAGCCTGTTTTTTTATTCCATGCTAAACTAATTTTTGGACCACTTTGTATGGGGAGCTAAGCGATTTTAAGTGGCTCCCCATACAAAGCCGTCGAAAAATTTATATACATATATACAAGTAAACGAGCTTGAATAAATAAATTAGCTTAAACGAGCTTGAATAAATAAATTGAGAATTATCAGCTATATAAAACTTTAGATGAAGTCCTCAGTCGTCAGTGCTCTAAATCTTAATATTAATCTTGTATTTACTATAAGTGTCAATATAATTTAAATAAAACTTCATTATAAAGGGTCCGCCATCTAACGTTTTTTTTTCAACTAGTGCTTATTTCGTGAATGGTAACACTTAGCTCATGTCTGATTTGACAAATAATTAGTTTTATCCTTGCGCTGAACGAATATGGTTGTGTATACGCTTGAACAACGCTGGGAAATATTGCGACATTACTTTGAAAATCATGGTAATGTTGCTGAATGTGTGCGAAAATTGCGTACGGATTTTGGAAGAAGAGAAGCACAGTCAGCTCCGTATGTTCGTTATCTTGTGAAAAAAGTGAAAGAAACTGGCATCCTCATCGATAAACCAAAGCGTGAAAAGCCAAAAATAGTGCGTACACCCGAGAATATTGCTGCTGTGGCAGAAAGTGTGCGTGAAGCGCCATCAACATCAATTCTTAATGCTTAATCGTTGGACTTAAAAATTGGATGCGTGTAGGCTACTGCATGGCCAGCCGAGGCAGCCATTTGAATGAAATTATTTTCCATTATTAACCGGAAGGATT
Source organism: Phaonia tiefii (assembly GCA_963931995.1). Classification (NCBI taxonomy): domain Eukaryota; kingdom Metazoa; phylum Arthropoda; class Insecta; order Diptera; family Muscidae; genus Phaonia; species Phaonia tiefii. The sequence continues at coordinate 6,514,132 of OZ008367.1, read as the reverse complement.
GTACTTTCAAATAAAAAAAGAAATTTGACAAAATATTCAGTAGTTTTTTTTTTAATAGCATTTAAAAAAAAAAGTTATTTGGCGGACCCGTTACGATTTCCAAACAGCATCATACAATCTCATTATCACATTTTTAATCATCATTACCATGCAACATAATGTTCACTTCATTATTATGATCTTGTTTACCTAAATAAAACGATTCGTAATACAAAGCCGTAAAATATTACGCACACACTTCCAGAGCTGCTAGCAATGAAACAACTTAAAGATGTAGGGGCTCGCGATGTTGCTCTCTAGTTTGGAAACTCGCTCGCATTTCCTACATGTTGAAATCGTGAGGGGGTTATATTTTCAGATCTGTAGATTTTAAAGTTTTGCTTGTTAAAATACCGATCGAGGTGTATTAAAATCGTGAGCGCATTGAAAATTGCGCTCGCTCAAAGTTTACTGTCTGATAATCAAGAAAGAGCGCTCTCCAATGTTCACAATTGATTCGGAATAAACTGTGTTAACACAAATTTTCTCCAGATGTGACGTAGAGTATTTCGATTGGAGAAAACAATTGCAAATGGATGAAAAATAAACAAAAGCGGAATTAAAAAGAGCAATAGAATATACGTTCATACATATGTAAAATGTATAATAAATGTATTAAAAATAATTAGGAATAAGAAAATTTCATTTTTTAATTCACGGATAAAAGTAATAGTAGCCACAACATTTTGTTAATAAAATGCCAATTGCACATGTGGCTAGCCACATTTTTGCAGCATGTGTTCGGAACTTTTCGAATTTTTGCATTATAGTACGTATTGTTTTCATGCAGTTGGTTGCTAGAGGTGTGCGCGTGAGTGAATTTTCACGCTCGACTGTTTGTTATTTTCTCGGTCGCTTCTACTATTTGTAAACACTGTTATATTTATTCTTAAACACAGGATATAAATATTAGGCATGACTTTTATACGTTTTTCCTGGCTTATATCTTATGAAGTTTCCACGTTCAAAATGCCACAACAACATATTTGCATTAGACTGGCCCTTAAAACATATTTTCGAATTTCTATCGCAGAAACCCTCTAAAGTGTGCCAATTTGCTAGAAAATATGATTGAAATAGTTTCAGCTCAATCGGATAATGTTTGAGTGACGTTTGAGTGCCGAATTATGAAGTAGAAGTAGAAATTAAAATTGCGCGTTAAGTTCAGGTGGATATCCTCAAAATTGATTTTGTATTCTGATCATTACTGCTACTGGGTTTCACGTAGTGACGTTTGCGTGACAAATTTGTTCATGACCTTTGAAGGGGAATGGTTTTACCATCCACGACCAGACCATCAATTAGCGTGTGTTCGAAGCAGAAATAAAAACAATTTCAAAAGTGGTCACTGGCTGTAAATTACCATCTAATTTGCAATTATTGCTATTTTATTTTGTAATATTCGTGAAGTTAAATGGAACACAAGGAATGCAGCTAGATTTACAATAAAAAAGTTACCAATTAAATAAGTATATTAATAATGATGTTGTAAAGCTGAAAATTGTATGAACTTTGCAGAAATCTGAAAAAAAAAACGCTACAAAGTCAGATACCGCGGTGCAAACTGAAACTACACAAGTATATTAATAATGATGTTGTAAAGCTGAAAATTGTATGAACTTTGCAGAAATCTGCAAAAAAAACGCTACAAAGTCAGATACCGCGGTGCAAACTGAAACTACACTTACCAACACATCGGAAGAGGTGTTTTATTTACATCAGAGAGAAACAGGATGTCCTGGCAGCATGGGAGAAGTTGAATTGAACTCTTTAACTAGAGCAGATATTTGTAAAAAAATCGAATGTATTCTGCATGTCACCACAACAATTTGGAAGATATCTTATTAATTGCAAAATGGGCACATAGGCTGGTCGTCTGATAGATATTTTTTATCAATTCCAAACCGGATGGTCTACGTTTGACAAGAAGAAATACAAAACTGGTATAGAAGATGGGAACAAATAAAAATATTAATTCCGCCGACATTTCGAGTTTTCTTTTTGACCAATTAAAAAATTGACAACCGACGAATAATTCATCCAACTTTGCCTAATTATACTAATACGTGCTGCTACAAAAGACATCACGACTAGATATTGTCTTAAAATATATATTTTTAGCGATAAATTTTCATTAACTGATTAACTCCCAATTTCACCAAGCAAAGTTAAAGCTAACTGACAGTTAAAAATTATAAATTTCATACAAACTGACAGTTAAAACTGTTCGTTAGCTCTAACTGAAAGATAACTGATCATGGTGAAATCAGAACATGGTGAATTGTACATTTATAATCAATATTTATGTAAAAGTTTGGTTTACCGCCCACAAACTCAAAATGGCCCCCAACCAAAACCTACAATTATTAAAATGTTTAATTCAGTACAGGAACATTGATAAAGGTATTGCTAATATCTTAATATCCTAAATGATAAATCATCTGTGGTATCGAAACACGGAGCAGGTGTGGTTGAAATACTAACGCGATATGTAAAATATAATAAAGATGATTGTGGTATTACAGATGCCACGGACGTCAAAACAGATATCAATCTCCAAGAAGTTGTTAATTTATTGGACAAAGAAATAAATTATTTCGTTTCACCTCGTACTTTAAATATTGTCAAGAGATTTGGAACTGATGCAGAATTTTTATATACCGATCCCGATGAATGGTGTGAAAATCAACATTATTTAAAGGCGAGAAAAATTGTGAACGGATTACGGACAATAAATGGCACAGCTGAGAGAGAAGGAAAATTAATACAGAATTTCAATTCCATTTGACGAAAAATTTGAAACATCTCAGAAAAGTATATAAATACATATGTCAATAAAATTTATGTATGTATATGTATATGTAAAATATAAAACATATGTATATGTAGATACGTGTAGCTAGACTTATTTCTGTCCAAAATTAACAACGGAAAAAACCCAAATGTAGGTAGCAGATTGACGCTTACTGATATCCACTACGAACTTGAACTAACCCGTTTCCCATAGAAATGTCTTCAAAAAATTGCAATTTTAATTTTACAAGCCGCCTGCTTCAAAATTCGGCACTCAAACGTCATTTCTAATATTCGCTAGAAAGCGACACTCCAGATGCACTAAAACATACCAAATTTACAGCCGTTACTATTGTACACTTATGAAAACACACACACACTAAGTGCAATTTACGCTAAATCTGTTGGATTTGGAAGAAATTTGTATAAAAGTCTAAAATTCGACAATAAACTTTGTTACAAAATGCGACCATAACAAGGATTTATTCTTTGGAGGAAAAACTAAATTTTTTGCGTAAAAATCAGTTTTGTTCAACTTTGACCTCGATGCGACACGGGTTAACATTATCCGATTGAGGTGAGACTTTTTCAATCATATTTTCTAGCCGTTTGACACATTTTAGGCGGATCCTGCGATAGAAATTCGAAATCTTATGATTTAAGGACCTTATCCTTATTTATTTAAACAAAATATGACAATATAAAGCAATACTACATTACAACGATTACATAGAAGGTTCACGAAGGACATAGGGTGCCAACGAATTCTATCTATCGATTTCTGTCTCTGGCAAGTTATTTGATACATGATAGTCGTGACTGTGGCCGTTGGTGGTGCAATGGGTAGTGTTCGCGCCTCTTGTACATGAGATCTCGGGTTCGATCCCTGCTCTGAATACCTTAAAAAAAATTCTTTCGGCGGCGGTCACCTCGCATAGTGACGGCGACACTATCGAGTATTTAGCTATGAAAAAGCTTCTCAAAATACCGTTCGGAATCGGTGTAAAAACTGTAGGTCCCAATCAGTGAGTGAAAAATTAGAAAGCGCACAGCTCACTGGTTGTGAGAAGCTCTCCCCAATCCCTTCATGGGATGTAATGGGAAACGGTTTTTTTAGTCGAGACTGCTTATATTATAGGCACCGCTTCCATGTAGTTAGAGGTCTTCCTGATCTTCGATATTCAAGTGCCACTTTAGCAATATCGGATGTTAGGCGCCTAAGTATATGGCCGACCCAAGTCCACTTTCTTCTACTTATGCCCAATACAATTGGACTGTTACTTGTGCGTAGCCAGAGTTCTTCACTAGAAATTGTATTAGGCCAGTAAATACGGAGTATTTGCCTCCGATCTTTTTCATTGTCACCGTCAAGTTACAAGTATTACAACAGTTCAACAGTACTGACTTCACACAATTGAATATTGGAACTTTCGTCTTTTTTAATAGTTTCTTATTGCGCAAGATTTTGTGCAGGTTTAGGAATGCAACACGGGCGTTATTTATTCGATGACTTATATCCGTCGCAGACGGAATAATATACATACATTATACAGTTGGGAATTTTAGTTCATTCAAAGGAGCGTTGTTTTTAGTTCAGCTCAATAGAATGAATTAGGTCAATCATTTAGTTCACTAGTAGTTCATTGTATAATATCAGCATAACAGTTCATATGAGCTGTGAACTAAATTGCTAATTTCAGTTCAACTTGCTCTGATTTTTTCAGAATTGTAAAGTGTTTTGGATACTGTGATATTTGTTTATACTAAATTACCCTATTGTAGATCGACTTAACGATTGGATTAATCCGTTTGTGAAATATTGGTGTTACCGTAATCTTTTTATGGTTTGGAAAAAGAGGGCGTTTAGCGCTGGTTACGTATCCATTCCACAAAGGTTGCAACATTAGGCACCTTTGTATAAATTGAGTGAGACAAAGAGAGCATGATCTAGAAAATGGCGGAAAGAACTGCACACCTGAAATACAAAAAAAAAACTGCTGAAACAAGTGAAGTACTGAAACAGAAGAGCGGAACAGTGTGAACTAGTTAGGTCACAAGAGTGAATCATTCAATTGAACTAGTTCGTTCGTGAACTACACGACTCTAATACATTATAGTTTATCAAGATCGAGGCTAAAACAACGCATGCTAATTAAAATACATTTTATGTACATTTGCAAATACTCGTACATGGACACATTTGGCGAAAATCTCTAATTGTTTGTTAAGTACGCACGCTTGTATATCGCATGTATCTGAACAAAAAAACAGGAACTGCAACCTTTTTCAAACGTACTGGAAAAATTTGTGGAAACTGACGACTAAGTTTGAATGCTGCTTTGAGAGTTGTGTAAGTGTTTGTTGATAATAGCTCTATTCGATTACTCGAAAATTTGTGCAAATTTTTACTGAACCGTTTTCATTTATTCCAAAAGTCCTGTAATGAGTATATGAGAGCCAGAGAGCGAAAATTTTGACAGTTCGATATTAGAGGTCTTGCAAATTTTGGTTGGAGAAATTTCAGTCAACAAAAATTTGCAAATCAGCTGTTTTTTAACGTTTATTAATTCTTAATTCAATATATTAACTCTTAACTATAATAAACAATAGTTAACAATAAATTACAAAATACACAGTGCCTAAAAAGGGCTCTCAAGTATTGCAGATAAAATGTAGGTTTTGTTTCATATTTTTCGTATCTCAAATGAGTAAGAAATATGTATTTGTATTTGTTGCAATGAAAAATATAATAAAAACATTGCTTCTTGTATTGAAAAAGGTTTAAAATAAGGTCTAGGGGTAAAGGCATTCTATATTGGATATACCGATATCATATCTGAAATCATTTACTATAGTATTACAATTAACTGATTTAATATTAGCCCGTCTATAATTATGATAGAAGACTGGGGTGCCATTTTAATTTTTTATGATGTTTAACTTATCGAGATACAAAAAGGGCTGAGGAGGTACAAACCCTTTTTGTAAAGTATGACGTATATATTCATCGTTTGTGTAGTAGGGTGCCATTATTAAATTATTTTCTTTACATAAAGTACGTCTTACTTTATTATTTCTAATTAAGTGTATGATAAAGTTATCTATTCTAATAATCTTTGCAGTATTATACAGTTTTTTATCTGACACGTAGTTTCCATAATTGCTTTGGAGTGTTTTAAATAATAAATTAACAACGGCAGAAATAAGTACAAAGGAGTTTTTTAATATTTTATTTAATATTACACTGAAATTTAGAAAGAAAATTGAAAGCAATAATGTGCAGTGGCATTCAGAAAATTCTGGTGAACCGAGGACGTTTTAATTGGACGACTGTGGCAGTTGATATGCAATGTGACTACAAGCCAAAATGTATGTAGCAAAGGATAAAACTATATCAGCTGTTCGCGTACTTTTTGTGCAAATTTTTATAAAGAGAGAGAAAATCGTTCTTTTTCTCTCAAAAATAGATTCTTGCAAATTTTTACTAGGCAAGTATACGAACAAAGCTAATATGTTCATTCATGTAAGCCTGATTTGTGCGTGTGTTTCGTGAGCGTGAATACCAAAAATTCGTGTCACGTGCACATCTCTTCGGATTACTTTTATGTAGTTATGACTGCTGGGTAAAGCATTAGGGATGATTTCCATTAACTTTGACTAACACTGTATGTACTACTCCCTTATAAATATACACTGGTGTCATCTTAAAATTTCTTCATTTCTCTCTTCTCTATAGATTTTGAATGAGTGAATATTTACTTGTATCTCATAACTCGTATCTGCTGAGAATTTTAAAATTAAAGAGCGACAAGCAAAGAAACGCCGGTATTATTCATCAGTCTGTTGGCAACCAACTTCGTTGAAAGACTTATCGGTGTGGTTAATTGTAAAAATTGTACACAACAGTACCAAAAAGTTTAAACAGAATAAAAAAAATTAAGAGCAGCAAACTAAATGTTGACAAGACGACTGTCTGTCTGTCCAACATATGTACGTGCGATATCAAGAACTCATGTGTAGTCTGGCAAAATTGCTCGAAATTTGTTGGTGGTGTATCTCATTCTGAGATACTTTTGTACGTACAATAAATGAGACAGACGACCTTAGTATTTTGTTACAAAAATATTTGAGAAAATTTTTAATATGAAAACTAAAGCCACCAGTTGTGTACTGTTTGTCATCCGTGCGAGAAGTTCATAGAACGCACGGACGCGTCGCGATACTTGATTCGTTTTTGTTATTTCGAAATCGTGTTTGTAAACATTTTTGGTGTAGTCACTCAAGAAAGATTGAAAAAATACTATTTTTGTCTACAGTATTCCTTCAAAAACCATCTGCTGATTCGAGCACTGAAATTTACAGAAATTTCAGCCGGGGATACATTTATAGCTGCCGATACTCGTAAATGGCCAACAAATGAAACGAAACAATTTCTGAGCCGAAGATACCTGCTTTCCTTGGTTAAACAGTCAAGTTACAACATGATAAAATAAAAACAAATTTGTTGATCTGATTGTATGAAGGCGATGGAACGGTTCGCTTGAAACAGACGGCGACACAGATATTTTGGACTACGTCACTCTAAAAAAAGAGCAGAGCTCAGTAAACACATATTCAGTGCGAACATCAGTTTATCAACCAACATAAACTGACGCCTATCCAGCGCGGGAAATACACAACTGCAAGTTTTACCAGTTGGCGCACAGTTGGATACACATTTTAACATGGGCTACGATGAAGTTCTTACCCATCTGGGCGATTTTGGAAAATATCAGAAAATTATTTACTTTTTAATCTGTCTGACATCTATAACCTGCGCTTTCCACAAACTTGCCGGCGTCTTTCTGCTGGCCAGACCAGACTTCCGGTGCGTATTACCATTTGAAGAAGACACCCAACAAGAGGTGATATACGAGTTACCCGAGCATATATGGCCGTTGGCATATCCTAAGGATATACTTGGTACTAAATATCAAACGTGCTATTACTATGATGCCAACTACACGGAGGAGTACTTAAATGGAACTAAGCCGTACACAGGAAATGGTACCAAAGAATGTTCTCATTATGTTTACGATAAAACGAAATACCTTAATAGTGCAGTGACAGAGTGGGATATGGTGTGTAATCGTAACTTTCTAGCTGCCACAAGTGACGCAATGTTCATGTTGGGTGTTCTGGTGGGCAGTATAGTCTTTGGTCAATTGTCCGATAGATATGGCCGTAAACCGATTTTTTTTGCCTCCCTCGTTGTACAAGTCATCTTTGGAGTGTTGGCTGGTGTGGCTCCCGAATACTTGACCTACACGGCCTCTAGATTTATAGTCGGCGCCACAACGTCCGGTGTATTTTTGGTGGCTTATGTGATTGCCATGGAGATGGTGGGACCCAGTAAACGCCTCTTTGCCGGCATATTCGTTATGATGTTTTTCTCGGTGGGGTTTATGTTAACTGCTGGATTTGCGTACTTTCTTCATGATTGGCGTTGGCTACAAATTGGCCTAACGTTACCAGGCTTATTATTTGTCAGTTATTATTGGATCATTCCGGAATCCGTTAGATGGTTACTTTCCAAGAATCGCAAAGAAGCTGCTATTGCTAACATACAAAAAGCTGCACGCTTCAACAAGCTGAAAATATCAGTGGAGCAGATAAATCAACTTCTAGATGATAGCAATGACGAAAAAAAGACGGAATCCGATGAGGACACAACTTCACAGCCGAGTGTTTGGGATTTAATGCGTTATCCCAATTTAAGGAAAAAGACTTTGCTGATATTTTTCAATTGGTTTGTTAACAGCGGCACCTACTACGGCTTGTCTTGGAATACAAATAATCTTGGAACGAATATTCTAGTAAATTTTGTTATCTCCGGAGCTGTAGAAATTCCCGCCTACTTGTTTCTTCTATTCACTCTCAACAAATGGGGTCGGCGCACTATTCTAAGTGGCTGCATGTTGATTGCTGGCGTAGCCCTTTTATTTACCATTGTCGTGCCTGGTGATATGAATTGGCTCCTTATTACATGTGCCATGGTAGGAAAGTTGGCAATTACAGCGTCATATGGTACCATTTACATATTCTCGGCCGAACAGTTTCCCACCGTGGTTCGAAATGTCGGATTAGGTGCGTCGTCTATGGTCGCTCGAATTGGTGGAATATTGGCACCATTCATTAATATGCTGGCTGAAATTTGGAAACCATTCCCTCTTATTATATTCGGTGCAATGGCGTTGGCAGGTGGGTTTTTTGCGTTGCTTCTTCCTGAGACACACAATAAACCTACGCTGGAAACAATTGCTGACGGCGAAGAATTTGGTAAAACCTCAAAGGCTGAACAATACTTCATTGAAGATGGCAAAGAGTTAAAGACTTTAGATAAAATGGAGACACTTCCCCTAAATGTTCCATGTAATACTAACAATCAAAATGGTCAGAATAAGTACTAATCCTATACTTAATACCAAACAGCCAAAATATATGTATTTAAATACAATATACATACGATTCTACATACATACATATTCGAGATGTGCGGTTAATTGACGATTGATATATTTTCATTAGTAAAATTTACGATTAATCTTCGTTTTACTTAATTAATATTCATGATTAATTGATTAATCAATCATTTGAATAATTGCGTAATTCATGTGTTTAGTTTTATATCAGTTTGAATTTTGTCAACAACCTTCTTTACTGAAAATTTTCAACTGTTTCCTTTTGTTTGTATAGTACATAGAGGAAATTAGAATAGAGTATTTTATTCTCTCAATAATGTTAACTTCATAGGTTTGGTTGCATGTAATCGTTGGATGTTTCAAGGCATGGCTTCAATACTACCAGATTGAGGCAATAATACACATCCTCCAACAAAGCAACAACAACCGCATTTCGCGTTAAAATCGTTATGTTAAATACAATACAAATGTATAAACAAACCGTTTCCCATTACATCCCATGAAGTCATAGGGAGAGCTTCTCACAACCAGTGAGATGTGCGCTTTCTAATTTATCACTGACTGATTGGGACCTACACCGGTTCCGAACGGTATTTAGAGACGCCTTTTCATGGCTAAGTACTCGATAGTGTCGCCATCACTAAGCGAGGTGGCCGTCGTCGAAGGAAATATAAGTTGGTCTGAGTTGGGATCGAACCCACATTCTCATGCAAAAGAGCTGCGCACACTAGCCATTGCGCCACCGACGGCCAATACAAATGTATACCAACGATAAAAATTAACAAAAAGGTGCAAAATACATTTAAATTCCACAATTTACGCCAAAACGTCATGAAAAAGTTAAGTCAACAGTTCTTGTAACTCCACCTGGTGTAAGTTAATTTTCGTCGAATATCTCTCATTTGCACGAACCACAAAATTCTCTTCGAAAATCACTGGGCTAATGACAAGTTTGATATGGATTTTTATGCCAGTTTGTTTCTGACAGAATTTGGACGTAATATAAATAAAATTTAAAGAAAATTGTTGTGTTCTTCAAATCAAAACTAATTTATTGCATACAAAGATATGTTAAAAGCCATAAGTGCAAACAAAATCAAATTTAAAGTCAGTTTTTTCAATTCGCCTATCGCTCATTCTCTTTGAAATTCTATCCTGTATCAAATTTGCAGCTAGGATGTCGATAGGATGTCATCGAAACCCCCTGGCACAAACCTACGACGAATAGTGTGAAATGAAACGTCAGATGAGAGAATAAAATACTCTATTCTAATTTTCTCTATGGTATAGAACGTATTTGTATATTTTGCAAAAATTATTGGAATGACGAATAAAATTATTTAAATAGAGTTAAGCAATATTCAAATTAATTGATTAATTATAGATTTTTGATTATTTGATTAATCACGATACCGATTCATCAAAATTTTAATTAATCCATTAAGCGCACATCCCTAATACATATATTAACCACCCCACACACTACATATATGCTTGAGATATATCCTTATATACATACATACATACATATATACTAAACATTTATATATATTTACATGTGCATCTGTCTTATTATGCATTTAATATTTATATAAAATATTTATATACATGTACATTTTTTTATTGCAATAATTACGGTTGAAACAAAAGACGTGCATTTCCAGAGCTCATTTAATAAATTATACTTATACTTTATTTAAGTGTTCAGATTGTTATCATTAAATGCCAAGAATGATGTCTGAAAATAAAACAAATTTGTTGTATTCTATGGTCTACATTATTCAGGACAAAAGCGCATCCACAGGCGGAACGTTTGGCCTTGGGCCCTATCAAGCAAAATATACTTATGAAGAGTCACAATTTAAAGTTTGGAAAGATTAATGGCGGTGCTGAATGACGTTGCGTTTAGGGCCTATGTAAAACTTCTTATACATTAACTAAAACACTTCACTTTGACGGAAAAGAAAAAAAACGGTGAATTTGTTCGAAAAAAATTTATAAATTTTTGTCGAAAAATGAATACAAAATCAACATAAAATTTAATTTTCTTAAATTTTTCCTTTTGCCCGTAAAAAGGATCATTAATTACACTGTGATAGTTCAGAAACGTTTAAACCTAATACGAGAATGCTGAATCCAGTGATGCTAACTGTTTTCCTACGTTTGCTCTTGTTTTCGAGATATTTGACATCGGAAATTATTGTTCCAAGTACATACCTAAAAACGAAATCTTTCTCCTTTTCCTACCATTTATTGAATATAAATCGGTGTATATCGGTCGAAAAAACATCTTATCGATAAACATGCATGCAAAACATGAAAAAAGAAAAATTAAAAATAAAAATAAAAAAATTTAAATTTTTGCAATTTGACTTCAATGAAATTGCTAAACTGAACATTTTATGAAATTATTTGCAAAAATTTAAATTTTTTTAATTTTATTTTTATTTTTTATGTTGTTTATCGATAAGAAGTTCTTTCGACCGATGTACATTGATTTATGTTCAATAAGTGGTAGAAAAATTGCGTTTTTAGGTACTTGAAACTATCATTTTCGATGTCAAATACCTCGAAAACAAGAGCCAACCTAGAAAAATGGTTAGCACCACTGGATTCAGCGTACTCGAATTAGATTTAATTTCTGGGTGCCTCGATTGTTACAAAAAAAATCCTGATTCGAGCACAGTGTTATAATTCAGAAAATGGAACAAGTTTGTTGTAATTTAAAAAAAAACGCATCAGTTAAAAGTTTGCTTATAAAGGTAAAAACAATTGAATTGAACTGGAATTTGATCAGATTACATTGGAATTGAATTGCATTGAACAGAATTGTATTGAATTGAATGAAGTGAATTCAATTAAATTAAATTAACTGAATTGAATTGAATTGAATTGAATTGAATTGAATTGTATTGAATTGAATGGAATTGAATTCAACTGAACTGAATTGAATGGTTGAATTGAATTGAATTGAACTTCATTGAATTAAATTGAATTGCACTGAATTGAATGGAATGGAACTGAATTGAATTGAATTGCATTGTATTGAATTGAACTGAATTGAATTGAACTGAATTGAATTAAATTTAATTGCATTGAACTTAATGGAATGGAACTGAATTGAATTGAATTACGTAGAATTGAATAGAATGGAACTGAACTGAATTGAATGGAATGGAGTTGAAGTGATTTGAATGGAATGGAACTGAATTGAATTGAACTGCATTGAATTGAATGGAATGGTACTGAACTTGATTGGATTGAATTAAATTGAAATGATTTGTATTGAGTTGAGTGAAATTAAATAAAATGAATTGAATGAATGGAGTTGAATTGAATAGAACTTAATGGAATTGCATTGAATTGAACGGAGCTGATTGCATTGAATTGAATGGAATGGAACTGATTTGAACTGCATTGAATTAAATTAAAATGAATTGAATTGATTTGATTTGATTTGAATTGAATTAAATTATAATTAATTAAATTAAATTAAACTAAACTAAACTAAATTAAATTAAATTAAACTAAACTAAATTAAATTAAATTAAATAAAATTAAATTAAATTAAATTAAATTAAATTAAATTAAATTAAATTAAATTAAATTAAATTAAATTAAATTAAATTAAATTAAATTAAATTAAATTAAATTAAATTAAATTAAATTAAATTAAATTAAATTAAATTAAATTAAATTAAATTAAATTAAATTAAATTAAATTAAATTAAATTAAATTAAATTAAATTAAATTAAATTAAATTAAATTAAATTAAATTAAATTAAATTAAATTAAATTAAATTAAATTAAATTAAATTAAATTAAATTAAATTAAATTAAATTAAATTAAATTAAATTAAATTAAATTATTGCATTGAATTCAATAGAATGAAACTGAATTGAATTGAATTGCCAACATTAGTTGCCATTTTCAAATCAGTCGTCGTTTTTCACACAATCAATTTGTCTTTTATACGATGACTTACAACCCTGGGACACGAGTAACGACTCCCGATGCTTCTTGGTGAGGGGCGAAGAGAAGAAAGAGGGGAGCACAAGAGTCACGAATTGGAAATTCAGGGGGCATTTTGATATTTCTCTTTCACCTCTTTCGTGTTTTGACATGGCGGTAAAGCAACAGTATACAAAATGTGGCGAAAAATTGTTTTGAAGCAATTTCTTAATGAATTAAAACAATACTATTGTAATTGTATCACCCATTGTTCATTAACTTTTAAAAGGCTTAATTTGAGATTATTACGAATAGAAAAAAATAAGATTAACCGACAATACGTCACAAAGAGTCACGCATAGTTGTATACAGAGTCGTCGTCTGAACTCAGGGTCGTAAGTTATCGTATAAAAGACGACGATTGTGCAGTGCTTGAGGATATATAATCACCCTCATTATGTATGTCGTACTCACGCCGCATCTTTGCATTTTTGCAAATCTGGCATTGCCTTTGTCGAAATACGACACTGTCGAAAATCTATTACAATTTTGGTATTGTGTATGTCGTTTTTGCCTGCGAAATTCGAGGAAATCCGTCGTAGTGAATTTTACTGGTGAAGTCCCGAAGCAATTTGAAGAGATGGTAAATTTTATGTTGCAAAATGAGTCCATGGCTAAAGGATATCACAAAAATGTGGAAAGGTCTTCTATAAAAGAAAAATGGAGTACACTTACTCTAAAGCTTAATAGCCTTGGCCCTCCTTGTCGCGAATCCGAAGGATGGATGAAAGTTTGGGCAGACTTAAAAACTAGCGTAAAAAAAGTTAGTTTTTAATAAAGTTGAAAGCCGTAGAACACGTGGTGACTGACGTCTTTAGAGGAAAAGTGTTGACTCCCGTAGAAGAGTCAGTGGCGAGCCTGCTCCAACTCAACTCCTTGATAAGCCCGGATGGAACCACATTTGGTTTACAAGTGGATTCTCTTCTTGAAAAGCAGGTTGAGGTACAAGCGAGTTTATATAAGGATGTTAAAAAAAGGTTGTCGGAACTTGAAAGATACAGCCGGAAGACATACAAGCTTGAAGAAGAAAAGCAAAAAATTAAAAAGGAAAAATTAGAATTATTCAAAGAAGAAATGAGACGTAATGAAGTGGCCAGAGTGGAAATGATAAAATTAAGAAAGCTGGAAATTGAAATTAAAAAGAGAAAAATTTAAATTGAAGAAACAAGAAATTTATTTGTTAACTAAAATATGAAAACGAACGCGTTTAAATTTAATTTTTTTATTTAAAGACTAGTTTAAGTATTTATTCAATGGTATAGAATACCTTAAACAAGTTAAAGTATTAGTTGAATTTTATTATTTTATAACTACGTTAAGTTTTTTCAATGGTATAGAATACCTTTTTAATTAAATGGATAAATATAAACCTATTATAAATTCAATGCGTTCATTATGTTATTTCTTATGTTGGAAGCTGTCATATCACCATCACTTTCATCGTTGTCGTTGTTTTCATCGGGTTCTTCTAATGGGTAGTCGTAGTGATTATTGTCAAGCTTGTAAAATATACATATATTATGCAAAGCTGCACATACTGCTGTTATTTTTCCTGCCATTTGTGGAGAGTAGTGAAGTTGACGTGCGCCAAGCAAACAACGAAATCTGTGTTTTAAAACTCCAATTGCTCTTTCTACCACATTTATCGTTTTTGAATAGACAGAGTTCAAACGGCTCTCCACACTTCCTTCTCCTCAAGCGGGTAACCTGCATCTCCTAAAAGTGCAATTATTAAATTTTTACTTGTTCAGCATTACATGTCTCTTAGTTCACCTAAAAGCCAAGTATTTCTTTCTCCGTTAAGAAATTTTTGACTGAGTTACGGTTTGAGGTCACTCACGTTCCATATTAAAGAATCATGCGAAGACCCCGGAGGATTTGGTGAGAGATAACGTATGCGCAACTCATGATCGCAAACCTGTTGAACATAACTTAAAAACTCAGAAATTTAATTTTAATTTGTACCTTTACGGTTATAGTATTTCCAGCGTTCCTGTAGAGGTGGAGCCAAAATTTTTATGTGCGTTCCATCGACACATCCAATGACTCAAGGAAACCCTGTCTTTTTATAGAAGTATTCCTTTATTTCAGATTTCTCGGCATCAGTCATCTTAAATGAATCCCATTTGGGACAAAGGACGTTAAACATAGCATCTATACATTCGTGGAATACGCTACTCATTGTGGGTTGAGCCAGGCCTATATTAAAATCATTTCCAGCACCTCTTTGATAGCTTCCTTCAGCCAAAATTCGTGATGTAGCTGCCAAACGCAATGTTTTTGTTGTTCGTGTTGATCTAGCTGCGTCTTCAAGTGTAGGTGAAATTGTTTTTAGCACATATCGAAATGCGGATTTGTTTAATCTAAAGTTGCCTATAAAGCTAAAGAGTATGTAATATTTATATTTATGTACATATGTTTAATGAAAGACACACAATATACTTACATGGGACTCGGAAGGGCAAATATGTTAGACCGGTTTCTTAACTGCCTTCGGAAACTTATTAAATCGTTGTCTTTATACTCGTCTTCTTCATCAGAAGACGCAAAATGTGAAACACTTAGCATTTTTGCTTATTTATATTGAATTATAGAAGAAACACAACAATACTTTAAAATTGTTCAAAGTTACTAGTTGTATTTGTCGAATGGTATGTGTTTGCTACATGGCGGTTCAAAAACATGTAAATATATGCGACTTCAATCTATTACAAAAAGTCTCTTGTCGAAAGTGTTACATAATACCAAAAAAAACTTAAATTCGGGTTCGACTACGACAGCTCGCGAAATTCAACTACGACATACGTAATGAGGGTGAATATTACAAATTACGATATATTTAGGTTGTTTTGTGCCAAAATACTAATTGCAATTATTAATAATAAATACTAAATATATAATTCCTATCAGATCCCCAGATACCCCAACCAAAATATATATCGCCATATTTACAACTGAATCCTCATATTGGGGATATATCCCATAAACTGGCGACTATTTTAAATTTTTGATAGAGAGAGAGCGAGACGGCGAGCGATGAATTTGTGTGGCCGTCCCTTATTTAGATTGTAAGACCTTATGTCTCCCTTCGCTCTCCAGCAGTTATAGATGGGAGAAAAATGGCACAATCTAGTTTTTGACGGTCCAGTCCGAACTTCTTTGGTACACTTTCATAAGTAGTTCCCACAAATGTGTAAAATTAAAAAAAATTACATGAAAAAAATTACATGATCATGCCCCCCGACCAAACATTGTGTTGATGCATTTGTTCTAAACAATCACTCGGGATGTTCTGCAACCCAAAAACGACAAATTTGGGGATTAACGAAGCCATCAAGATGAAAATAAGACCCACCGCGAAAGATGATTTTGTTCGAAAACTCTTCAATATTTTTAAAATATTTATCATCAATGGAAATGCGTTGTTCTGTAAATTTGGAGTTCTATTTTTAATAACCCTGAACTGTCGGCTGTCATTCTGTGTTTTAAGAGAATTGTGTGTGACTATAATGTGTGATAATATACATTCCTAAATACTTGTGGAGAAGGGAGTTGATGAGATGCGTTGGTAGGCATCGAAATGACTGTATTCCCAACCATCCCCCGAAATAATCAATTTCACTTCTTTTAAAAACTATTTCCTATTAAAAATAATTTTTAATGGAAAAAAGATCTGAAACCGAATTACACACATACTTATATGATTATGTCACTTGTATTTTGTTTTCCGAGCGAGGTCTTTATCTCTGAGTATTTTCTTATCTGAGCACAATTCTCCGTTTCAACTCAAAGCTGGGGTTACTATTTTTGTGTACGTGATAAAAAAATTCGTCCACTTCCTCTAATTTCTTATTATCCCATTAAAATGTTCAAGAGAACGCACGATAAGGTTTCCGTCTAGTCTGAGGCTTGTTTATTTATGTATTGGTTCGGTAAGATTTTTACCCACATTTCCTGAGGATTTGGTGTTAGTAAGGGTCATTGCGTAAAGGCGTATCACCTAAAAATTCTCAGGGATGCCAAGCTGAGCCATAGCTTCGTAAAGATTTTTCCATATCGGGCTATCGAAGGCAGCTTTATAACTCTTATACTTACAACTTTAGCGTAACGTAAATATCTGCTCTGTTGTAGATTTTCCAAGTCTTAGGCCACACTGATGAGGTGATCCAAGTGTATGTGCCAACTATTGTGGGGTTAATTTTTTATTCCTTGTTCAGGCGTATAATGCGATAGACTGAAGCCAACTGTAGTAAACCTGTTCGGTTTGAAATACGTCAAAATAATAGTAGTAATGTTAAGATTTGGAAAAATTGGATTTTGAACTCTTTCCCACAAAAGAGATCAACATTTTGAGCTTAAAAAGAGTTTAAAAGAGTTCACTCTTTCTGACCCTTCTTGTATGAATCAGAAAAGACTCATAAACCCGATCCCGAGAATTTACATTTCCATTTTTTTACGAGTCGTTTTGGAATCATAAATGAGTCATTTATGAGCCATATACAGGGTGGCGCGCGAATCGTGCTACAAAAACAAAACGAAATAAAATTTGTTCAGTGTCAGTGATCGGCTTCTTTTTTTATTTTGCAGGTTACTATTTAGATTTATTAAAATGAATGCTGGAATACCGAAAAGAGGATTTGGATAGAGCAGCGGTAACATGCTTTGAAGTCCTTCATTTCCGTCCAAAGGGAATTTAGGCGGGAGTTTGGCGGCACTCCCCCGACTAGATGGACCATTGTAAGGTGGGTAAACATGTTTGCCGAATCTGGAAGAAACATACGAAGACCGTACCATGGAGAACCCTAAGTTCGGGTTCGAGACACAATCGCGGCTGTAGCATCGTCAAATAGGGCAAATCCAAGCATTTCGACTCGAAACTTATCAGCGCAAATTGGTGTTAGCAGACGGTCATTACAACGGATAATTTATGATAACTTAAACTTGTTTCCGTGCAAAGTCCAAATTACAAGCAAGTTAAACCCTCTGGATTTGCCCATTTGCCTGTAATTTTGCCAAATAATGATTGAAATGGCCGAAGAAGACAACAAGTTGATAAATTGCTTGCTTATTCATGTCTGATGAGGCCCATTTTGATCTAAACGGGAATGTAAACAAGTCAGAAATACTCCAGAAGACGGAACTGCACACAGAACCAGTCACTGTGTTGTGCTCAGAAAACGGTGTAACAATATCTGTCACTGGGGGCCATTATTTAAAGATGTTGAAGTAGTTTTTTTTATCCAGAACTGAACATAAGACGTATCCGTTTCAACAGCATTTTGTTTCAGCAAGGTGGAGCAACTGCACACATAGCCAGACCGGTTATGACGGACCTTCATCGAAAATTCCCAAACAACTGAATATCCTGAAACTCCACTTGCCGCTGGCCCCCAAAGTCACCTGACTTGACTGCACCGGACCTATTTTATGGGGTCATGTCAATCAAGAGGTGGTACAAAACGAAAACAAGGAATTTGACTGAATTGAAGGTGTCTATTAAAACAATAATTGAGGCGATCCCGACTTCATCTCTTCAGGCCACAATGATTAATTTTCTGATCAGGTGTTGCATATGCGTGAATGAGCATAGAGGTCATTTACGGTCTATCATCTTCAAAACCAATTAGTTGTATAAAATAAAATTGAATTTTCTATACAATAAAAAAAAATATTGATTAAAATAAAAGTTGTATGAATTTGTTATTGTAGCACAATTGATTCGCCACCCTGTAAGTATGAATTTTTTTAACCTTTTTGAAACTTTTATGACTATTTTAAATCATGTAAGAGCATTTTCTGTTACATTTGTGGATCATTTTAGAATTTTTTGAGATTAGTAATAAAATAATTTTTGACTATCTTAAGACTCATTTTAGATTATTTATACTCGAGTAAAGGGTGTATCAGTAAGAATGAACTTTTTCATTTTAAAATAAAAACACGTATTTTGTTGTGATTTGTAGACAGTTGTGATCTTTTTTTATTGGATTGTAAAGAAGACAGGTTCCGATTAAGTATGGATTGAAATATCCGTTAAATAACCCCCACAGCTCGGATGACAGGCCAGTACTCCAACGTTCATATCACACCAGGCTAAATGTCATAAATTTGCTGAAAGAACTGTTAAGTCTACTATAAGTAAAGGGTTTTTCAATAAGAGCGCTACAAAAGTTTATTTTAAATAAAACAAAACCGGTTTTAGATACCAATGAAATTCTTTATTCCTGTGAAAGTACGTTCGATGCCGTTATGTAAGGAACTCGGTTTCTTTTGCACGCTTGCAGAAGTCCAGACGCTGAACCCAATTTTCGATGGTTTTCAAGCATAAATCGGCCGATACTGCAGCAATTTCACGTTCGATATTCGTACGAAGTTCATCAATCGTCGCTGGCTTGTTGGCATAGACCATAGACTTGACGTAGCCCCACAGGAAATAATTTAACGGCGTCAAATCGCACGACCGAGGCGGCCAATCGACTGGGCCATTTCGTGAGATAAAACGTTCACCATACTTGGTTTCCAATAAATTGATTGTGGCATTCGCTGTGTGGCTTGTGGCGCCGTCCTGTTGGAACCACATGTCCTCCAAGTCCATATTATCCAATTGGGGCGAAAAATATGCGGTTATCATTGAACGGTAGCGATTCGCATTCACAGTAATGTGCAGGTCTTGATCATCACGGAAGAAGTACGCACCAAACCGTATTCTTTTCGGGATGCAATGATGACTCATGGATTACGTGTGGATTGCTGTCTGACCAATAACGCATATTTTGCTTATTGACGAAGCCATTCAGCCAGAAATGAGCCTCATCGCTGACGACCATAAATTGGACGTAGCGCTCTTAAAGCTGAGGCCACTGACTCCAAATTTCGGTAGTAAATTTTAATAATTTCGACTCGTTGTTGGTTCGTATATCTTTCCGTGATGAAATGGCAAACCTTACTGAAGAGAAATGTCAAAAGAGCGGGAAAAAATATGGCGTCGTTTGCTGTCCCTATCGATTTACTTTTGTAGCGTCTCTGTTGAGGTTATGTTGCCATAGTGTATTTTTCACTGTGGAAATAGTTTATTGTTTGTATTTTATAAAATTAATAATAAAGTATAAAGCCCAAAGTAAACATTTAATAATATTTAAACTATTATTTTGGCCGCAGCTGTAAATGGCTGCAGTATATTGCAACATGAAATTAAGGTCATTATCACATTAAAGAGAGCTTAGGCGACTTGAAGTTGACATCAACTTTAATTATTTTACATCTACTTCGATTTTGCCCTTAAGCCATAATTACACTATCTGAGCTCTCACCTGAGTCGAACAACTGAGACGAGGTCAGGTAATGTAATAATAGATTTTAGCTTTTTCATGTGAGCCCAGTTGAAAATAGAACAGATTCTATTTCTAACTTGTTTGACATCTCAGATTTGGCTGTCAATTTGTTGATGTTGCCGGACTCATTGTTGGTCGATATTTTTTGAATTCAGGTTTCTACAAATAAAAATACAATCTATCATAGGGGCTAGTCTATTCAACAACCAATGCATGGTTACTTTTTTCGTACGAAATATAACAAATAGAATAATAGCCTTTGGTTGTTGTTTAAATGATGATGCCAAATGATATGCCAATCATCAGATGATTAAAATGTGTTTTGAGTATGTAGTGTAGTAACGAATCTGATTAGCCCAGATAGTATTTCTGACACTCAGACGAGGTTTTAACTGAGCTTTTTGACAATGGACTCAGATGAGATCTCAGATAGTGTAATTGTGGCTTTACACTCTAAAACAACTGAATTTTCTTGTGAGAAATCGAAATGAAAGGTGCTGAGCGCACCGCGAAAATATCACACATTTTAAGAAAAACACTATTTTTATAGTCTTTAAATATTTATAAATAACACTATAAATCCCATTTTATAAGTTAATATTTTCTGACAATGTTTTTGTTATTTATTCTTTGGTTTATATATTTACATTTTGCCGATAATGTTGTCACATGAACGTTTGCCTTCGAAAAGCGTATGAAAGTTGATACAACTTCCCCTTACACTGATAGATAAGTTGACATTAACTTAAAAAAAGTCTAAATCGCTTTGATTTTACAACAACTAGTTTGTACGCGCACACCTCTAGCGCGTGACGTGATTTTGTCTTGAATCACGCGTGATCGTGATAGTCGTGCTGTAAATTAAAAACCGTGCGTGAATTGTGCGTGAGTATCATTGTTCGCTCATACCCAAATAAATCATTCCACTAAACAAAAACTTTTAAAACCATTCAAAGATTGTTCAGAGAAAATGAGTGCTGACAATGCTCCAACATTACAAGAATATGTGTCATGGTACGAGAAGTTAGTTTTGATTTGCAAAGTAGATGTTTGTGATTCGCAAATAATATCGAAAGTTAAATCTAATATAAAGGAGTCATTACTAAAACGATGTCAACCATCTTCCTTTCAATTCACCCTCTAAGGAACTTAATTTCATTAAGGATAAACAGCGAGAAGAAATAATTTTCTTGAAGCAATGAAACAGTTCCTAAAAGAAGCCAATCAAATTCACCTGTGCCTGACTATCCTCAATTTAAAGAGTTCTTAGACAAGTGTCACGTAGAAAAAGGTAAATGCTCTGAAGTGACATTGTTGATGACGAAATAAGGGAATATTTAAAGAAAAAACTTAAGACCAAATGAAATATTTTAGAGATTTGGAAAAACGCTGACGACATTCCTTTTCAAAAAGTGTTGGCTAAGCAGATTCTGAATATACCTGCAAGTTCTACAGTCTGGCCGTATTTTAGACGAAAGGCGAAGTCGGCTTTCAAGTAATAATATGAATAGAATGTTATTTCTCAACAAGAATATGTAGACCATTAATACTTAAATGTAATATTTCTATTCCATACATTTTTAAAAACATTTATATACGAGTATTATTTCATATCGAAACATATAATTAAATTTTATTTCATTGACTTGAATCTATTTTAAAAAATTGAAAAAGTAATTGTTTTTTGATAAAATCAAATTATTCGTTCCTTAATAAAATAAGACAATTTGCTTCTTAATAAAATAAAATTTGTTGTTTCTTTTAAACAAATATTTTCCGTGACGTGAGTAGTTTCTATCGTGAGCGTTCGTGACCGTGAGCCAAAATCACTCACGCGCACATCTCTAGCTTGTACACACCGCCAACTTCACCTTACACTATGGATAAGCTGATGCCAACTTGAAGTCGCTGCATCTTATTCACAGGTCTAAGGACCCTTTAAGGCGAATCACTCCGCTTTCACTTCTTTTTTAAATTTTTTTAATCACATAAAACGCAGAAGCTTTTGAGAAGCGCAATGCGTTGAGACACGCACTTCCGTTTGAATCACTATATTACATATAACACAGCCTTGACTAAATCGTCATATGAAGTGGAAAAATTGAACGATGGGAAATTTGATGTGAATTTGTCATACATTCGATGATTATCAAAGTTATTAAATAATTCAGAAATATACCTAGAACATTTTAAAACTTCTCAGCACGCTTAGGTTTTCTTGCACTGTTTACTGATATTAACAAATTATTAGTTTATTTAGAGATTAAAATCAATAACATCACTTCAATTCAAAACTAAAGCAAGAATTGGAAACATGAAGGTGGCGATTATATAACAATCGTATACCTAGGGTAGCGATTCCTCTCAGTAAACTTCCAAGTTTGGTGTGATTGCATACGGACGCTGCATGCTGTAAAGTATTTCTTTAATAATAGCAGCTAGAGACATTAGTTCAAACCATAGATAAAGGAAATAAGTAGATATCCTACAGGCGTTGTCAAGTACTGTCACTAGGTGCTGTGTTGTCGTTTTGTAACTTTCATTGACGTTTCTCATAACATTCACTGACGTTTATTCAACAGTGTGGGACATTTTTTCAATACAAAAATAGAATCATTTTTCAAGTTGTGCTATTCAAACAACTAATTTAATTTTTTTCATGTCGTTGTGTTCCCCACTTTCTAATTCAAATGCATTTTGGTTATGAGCTTTTTTGGTGGACTGTTATTGTTGGTATTCGTTTGTGTTGACTTGTACAGCATCGGCCCACTAAACAAAACCAAATGCCTGTTGAAGTTGCCTACACCACCTACTGCTATCACCTGTTCTAAATACATCTCGCAAGGTTTATTTTGTTTGGGATCAAACGTTGTAATTATTGCATTCAGCTCCATCTAGAAAATATCCCATTGAACAAGAAATTTCCCAAGGCATGTGCGATATCTAGTTAATTCCTTTATCTATGGTTCAAACCAACCAACAAGAAACAGGAACGGCATTTCGTTTTGTGTGCTAACATTTTATGACATAGTGTAGTTTACCTCCGAGGTACTGATATACTTATACTAACAATAAAAGATAACAAAAAATTCCAAAATACGTTCTCAACCAAAAAGACATTACAAATTTAAGTTAAACGTCCTCGTAACTCCACCTGGTGCAAGTCAATTTTCGCCAAATAACTCTCTATCTCATCGACCTCACCACGAAGACTGTGAAATGAAACGTCAGATGAGAAAGATGGCACCTCAATATGCCATTATTACTCTATGATGGCGATATTCATATTTTTGTTTCTGTGTGTTGTTTTTTTTACAAATGCTGACACTTTAATACGTGTGACAGAAAAAAAACTAATCGATTGGGCAACGACGGAAAATAAAAAGTCTATCACGAACGTAGAGTGACTTAATTGGTACCATTGCTCTCCTACGGTGACTGCGTGTGCGTCTACGGTTGATTCACTAACTCAGAGTCATGTGATAAGACCTCAAAACCTAGAAGAGTAATCACATTTAAGATACATTAAAGTTAATCTTCATCGAATCGACGAATTTCTATTTTACTTGAAAACATTTAACGAAAAATGTAGCGTACATGGCCGGCACACTACTTTTAATTAATAGACTTTAGCAAAATGAAAACACATAAGCCATCAATTTTTAAAGCTTTTTGATTTATTTTTGAGAGATTCGGTCTTCAGTCAATATTTTAGAAAAGTTGGAAAAGAGCAACAGTGTTCGTCGAATCGACGAAGATTACCCTCTAGGGATAATACTCTTCATACGAAAGATCCGTATTCAGTTCGTGCTAAATCCTATGATTTGCCTTGTAAATATTTCATTAATAATTTCTCTTATATTTAACTAATGTGTCGTATTATTACTTATTGGAATGTTAAAATTCCGGTAGTACGTACGTAACGTAACAACTCTGTAATTCATTTTGCTTGGCTGAGTACCAAGCAAATGAAGTGAGCGACATTTTCGATTCACTTAATTGTCGTTATATTTTATACACGTACTTCTTATAGCCCGGTATTAAATTTTTATGAAATTTTAGCTGCCGTAAGAAGTACGTGTATACAAAATAACGAAAATTCCATGAACCGAAAATTTCGCTCTTTTTTCATTTGCTTGGTACTCAGCTCTTTGCGATAATTTCGTAGGTAAAATCATTTACAGGGTTGTTACGCCAATAATATTTCGTACGGAAACAATTGTTTGATAATTGATTGGGACCGGAATTTTGATATTTCGATAATTTTAACAACCAGAAGTAACACCACATGCGTTAAAAATAAAATGCAGCGCGTAGAGGAATTTTAAATGAAATATTTGTAAGGTAAATAAATCAAAGATGCTTGGTAACTCTCCGCAACAAAATGTTCCGTTTAGAGATAAAAGACAAAATTTCTTACGAAAATTTCGCAAGAACTGCATAACGTCGCTTAAGGCGACGAAAATTTCGGAAGAACTGAATTCGGGGCTTATGCGGCAGATTTTCCAATATTGAAGTAAAAATTTAAATATAGATTACATATCGCGAACTAGATGCGATAAAAAATAATAGTAGATAATATTTTAAATGCGAAGTTAATTGAATAAAATTCCGAAAATTGTCTAATGATGAAAGTGACAATTGGATGGGCGCTTACTATTTGAAATTAAGATTGATGTAATTTTAATCAACTTAATAGTTTTCAGTATTGGTAAATTATATTCAATAATTCATTGTTTTAGTTAAGTGTCCCTGTATTTAACAACAATACCTAATTGGTCCATTAAAAAAAGTTATTTTCTAAGGGTCTCACTAGTGATAGATAGTACAATTTCCGTACCTCAATTAAGAAATGTATGTACGCAACAACAAAAAATACAATCTTATCTTTCTTTTTGCCACCGACAAATGTATGTGCATACATGTATGCATGTATGTATATATGTACATTAAACAATTTTTAAAGCATGTTGTAAATTCATTGTTTGTTTGTTTGTTTGTATGTGCACCAATAATTGTTAACAGAAAGTCGAAAGAAAACTCTTTTACAATAAGTTAATTGACGCTGAGCTTGAAGATGTTGTTCTAGTGGTGGAGAGGCATTTTGTTTAGCTCATAAATTAATACAATTGGAACTGCTGTACACAAGTAATTTCTGTGTGAAAACAATGCAGTCTTATCTCTATCTTTCTGTGACACAGTTCACTTTGATTCGCACCACAAAGCGAGGGAATATTTTTCCATTAAATGTATCTCAAAAGAAAAATGACGTCCAATATATCGGCAAAAATCAAAATTTAAATTGTTAATTAGACTAGTTGTTCCTTGGTGATGTTTTGTATGTGGAATATGTGAGCTTACTAGTCGACCAGGTCCAAGCAAATCAAACAAAAGTTTTTATTTCATGATTGTCACAACGTTTCGATAATTTTTTGTTGACATCTTCAGGGGCGAAATTTTTTATTAATTCTGTAAAATTACATGTTTATTGTTTCTGATTTTTAGCTATTGCTGTAATGAAATTACTTACTTATTTGATTATGTATATAATCAAAGTCAAAATTATTGTCAAATGAATAAATAAAAATAGGAATAAAATTTTTCAAATAATTACAACATAAAAACTGACGTCACAGATAACAGAATAGACTAGCTTAATGTTTCTCTATCCTCTTTGATATTTATTGCCTTATTCCCTTTCTGTTGGATTCTCAAACTTTCGAGATTAAGTTTTATGTTCTCAAAATCAAAATTGTTGACATCTAACAATGGCAATTTTGCATTTGCCTTAGATAAAGTAATGCAAAGTAATAACTACTGCAAATAAAAACCAGTACATAAGCTTCGGTACAACCAGTACATAATTCGGCTCACCCGGACTTAATAATACATGGTTTTTTTTTTAATTTGCATTGGATTTTAATTTGCATTACTTTATCTAATGCAAATGCAAAAGAATTACCATTGTTCGTAATGATAATTAAAAAATTTTGAATTTGTTGTGGAATCAGATGCCAATTGTAATAAAATATGGGAATGCTTTTAATTATTTTGAATTTGTTTGACTGCTGGCAATTCTGTTTTTAAAGTACTTTATATGTAGAGCTTTGTGGCTTCAATAGGTATTGTCTCGTAGTACTTTCAAATTCATAATCATGTACTGTATAAAATATTTGAAAACCAAAATTGCCAGATATGAAGGAAATGCTTTGAAAATAAGTATAATTGCCAATGGTATTGAACATTTTTTGAATTTGCATTTCGAAAGGTAATTCAAATTAAATTAAATACAAATTATAATTATCATATAATTAATTTGCTCCATTTATGATACCCTCGCACTTAGCCATCCATTGCATTGGAGTTCTGTTAAAAAACGCCCATACTCAAAAGTGAAGATATTCATATTGCTCGAAATATTATTGAATACCCAAATTAGTTAAGATCCTAAGTGGTTTTGGATAATTTTTTCCCTCTCAATATTTATATGCGAGGTACAAAAATGGCATTGACAAGTTGTTGCCAACATTTTGATCAGTACCAAATTTTATTAAGATCGGTTATCATTTATTGGAGATATCGAGTCGGCAAACCGGAAATACGCTCAAATTTTATATGAGAGGTACGAAATTGGGCGTGGCACAATACTCAGTTATTAATAACATAGTAGCTTTTAGCAAAATATTACCTAGTACCGAATTTTATTAAGATCGGTTGTAGTTTACGAGAGTTATCGCGTCGATCAACCGGTCATCCGCCCAATTTTTATATGGGAGGTACCAGAGTGGGTGTGGCAAAGCAGCTCATTTTCTATAGGAGAGTTGTATTTGAGTAGTAAAAACTTTCATAACGATTGGTTCGGTTTTGCGGGACTTCTCAGAAGGTCAAAAAACTTTTGTATGAGAGGTACCACAATGGGCGTGGCCACATCACATTTTTTTAATCGGTGATTGGCCTTTAATAACGTGAAGCCTTACACCTAATATCATTACGGTCGGAAGTGTTTCACGCGATTTATCGGATTGACAACCTGGACGAACACCCTGCTTTGTATGGGAGGTACCAGAATGGGCGTGACAATCTCGCCCATTTCCTCCAGTTAAGTAGGCATTTACAGATCATTAACCATTGTGAGAGTTGGAGCTAATCACATCTACCAGAAGAAAGGTTTGAAAGAAATATGATTTTGTGCTAAATGTGTCTATTTGTATGGGAGGTACCAGAAGGGTCGTGGTCAAAACGCCCATTTTCAATCCCCAACTCAATATTGACAAAAAATAGTCACAGACAAAATTTCATTGTGATCATTGTGATTTCTTAAACATGGTAATTTCAATTAAATTATTTTATTTAATGGAAAACTACGTATATTTATATCTTTAAATTTGAAGGATCGATTTTTATTTTTGATTGAAAATATGATTGGAATTAAATTTTTAACAACAACGCGCCGTAAATGTTATACATACATACATATTGATCATGGTTGAATTATGTATTAGGTATAGTCGTTTAAACGAGTGATTTAATTTTTTCCACATAATTTTTCGTTTCACTTGTCACAGTTATAGTCAATTTCTTGTATTCTTGTATTTTTGTAGAGTTTGACAATTGAAACGAATGAACAAAAGCAAAAGGTCTGTTTTTGCTGCCTTCAACTACAACAACACCTGTCGCAACCATGTATTAACCATCGCCCATGTCAGCAGATGTTGCCACATTTCGATTCCGATCGTTTTTTTAAGTCATAATGGAAAAAACAGCCCTATTGTTGGCAGCACAATAAACATTTATTTTGTTTCAGAAGAAAATCTTTTTTAAACTAAAAAACAGTTTCAAAACAAGTTGCCTATATTATCGAATTCAAAAAAGTTTGAAGTTAAATTTTTTACTTTTATTATTATAAATGTACTCCGTTGTCTATTTGCAAGTATATATAACTTAGATGTGCGTGGGAACATTTTTAATGATATCAAGAATTTAATAATACACCGGCTTTATTGTGAGATACGACCGCCATAAACTTAGCATTCTTCGCCTGAAGAACCACGGAACCCACGGCAAACTGATTTTATCTAATACGGTGAAAAATGGGTATTAACCGACAAAATCGGTTGCATGATAATGATGATAAAAAAAATATGATAATGAGATTCTATGATGATTCTGGAAATCTCATAATGACATTTTATATTACTTGTACATTTTTATTCAGTAAATTTGGATATTTTTGTCATAAGAAACATATTTTTCATATTCATAATTTTGGCGATATTTTTGTTATAAGAAAACAAAATTCCTGTTGTTGGTGCCCACCATTACAACAAATCCTACTGCGTTACGCCCTACTAGTTCAGTCATGATTTTTGCAACAGAAGATCCGCTCTTTTTTTTTGACAAATTTAATAAGCGTCTTACTTGATAGTTTTACACTCACTTATTGGGACCTATCGTTTTACACCGATTCCGAACGGTATTTTGAGAAACTTCTTCATGACTATTTAGTCATTAGTGTCGCGTTCACTAAGCACTACGACTGTCGTCGAAAGAAATGTAAGGTGGTCATAGTATGGATCGAATCAACGATCAACGCGCACACTACCATCAAAAGTCCATATTTTTGTAACCACTAAAGTTAGAGACTTGTTGTGTTGGTTCCATGACAGGGTAAAGCTTTTCACAAATACTGGGACCACATTTCATACAAAATACCGTATATTTCAAACCCATCCAGACAGAGGTTTAAATTTTGGTGTTAGTTGGTTCCTGAATAAGGTGAAACTGTTCACCAAGAATGGACGGAATTGTCCACTTTTCACACAAAACCCCTATACTTTTGTAACAAATTTTGCTATGGACTTTAATTTTGGGGTACCGTGAAATAACTCCCAAATGAAATAAATCCCAAAAAAAAGTGAAATAAGTCCCAACAAAAAATTAACAAAATTCCATATATGTAAATTGGGAATAATATCATTATGATATAAATCCCAATGCGTTAGGACTTATGTCATAATTTCTAATTGGGAGTTATTTCATAATGAAATAACTTCTAAGTCGTATAACTCCCAACAAAATTATGTTGGGATTTATTTAATTTTTTTTAACTAATTGGAATTTATTGCATTCCTGTTGGAATTTATTTCACTCCAAAGAAGCAAAACAACAATTCTAGACGAATTTTAATCGATGGCACTTTTTCAATTGTACCGCTTGGATGCTTTAAGCAACTTCTTTTGATTCATATTGAATATTATGAAAAGGTATGTATGTCAACCGGGTGGCGCGACGCGGCGCGGCGCGGGTCCGGCGGCTAGATCGTAATTATTATTACGATTATGTATATGCTTACATATAATTATGAAATAAAAAGCGTTCTGTAAAAGGAAACCAAAAAAAAAATTGGGAGTTAATTCATTTTTGTTGGGCCTTATATCATTGGGAGTTAATTCATTTTTATTGGTTTTATTTTTACATTTTGAAATAAGTCCCAGAAATTGGGACTTATTTCATTTTTGCCTTTGGGAGTTATTTCATTTTTTTCAGTTGGGCGTTATTTCATTCTTATTGGAATTTTTTTCATTGGGAGTTATTTCATTGGGAGTTATTTCATTTGGGAGTTATTGCACGGTACCTAATTTTGGTACAAATTTGTGTATATGACATTAAGGTGCACATGACTAAATGAATCAACCTCAGAGTTGGCAAAAACTGCAGAATAAAGTAAGAAAGAGAAATAGTGACAGATGACTGGAAGTATGTAGGGTTGCTCATTGCGGTTTTCACTCATTTGCCACGTGAGTATTTTTGTGATAATTAAATCGAGGAAAAAAAGCAAAATGTAATGAAGTGTTAGAGTAAAATTATTTATAGATATTGGGAATAAAACACAAACATATTAAAATAAAGATGTTTCTCATTCTGCAAGGGTTGCCAAGTCTGTATTACTCTTGCTCCAACTTTTCCAGCGACTTTTCTTGGTTTCCGTTCCAAGAAAAACAGCTGTTGCGGCCTCTAAATATATAATACTCTATGCTCACAACACTATACTAAAACAGACACTTGTAGGCAAAATAATATTGTCCAAAGAAATTTATAGATTTTCTTTCAAAATCCATACTCAAAACGAGTTTTTAAATTTTTTTATAGCAAATAGTTACTATGCTTCTGTATTTTAAACTAATCATGTTTTAGTTAACGACGTCATACTCGTATTGCACACCTTTATTGGAAAATTAAAATCAAGTGGAAACATTAAATACACACATATTTATTGCCTCTTAAATTTGTTTCTTAGCTGGCGATATGTAAATTCCATATGACATACTAAAACTGTCATGAGACTTGAAATACCGTTGCTGTCAACGTTTGTTTTAGTAATTTTGTTTGGATAAACGTACTATATGGATGTTTTGTAATATTTTCACGTAAAGTACAATTAAAATGAATTTGATCGAAATGCTTTTTGAGGGTCCTAGATCATGCCCACTGTGCGCCGTCGATTTCGTTGTCGCTTCTGTCAACTTCCCACAGCGTTAAAAATGGTCCATTTAGCATAAGAAAACTGATATCTTCTAAAATAAGAGACCAATCTTTTCAGCTGTAAATAATGAATGATAATAGAGGAACAGTTTAGAAAAAAATTTGTTAATAAAATAATATTTTTATTTAAAATCAGCAAATTTTTAACTTTTTTATTAAATTTATTTTATTCAAGTTTCAGTTGAAGTTCAGTTTATATAGTGTACAGATAGCTAGAGGTTTCATTTCATACATATATGTTCGACGCAAACTGACTTACGCCAGGTGGAGTTACGGAACTGTGAAATATAAAACTGTTAAATTTAAACGTATTTTGGCCTTTTTTGTAAACACGAAATTCCACAGTTATTTACATGATGGTTACTTTGAAGCAATGCCAACATCAACATCCAACGTGCATATGCAACCACGCTTAATGCCATATATTTGTTGAGAGAAGTGGTCCTTCTAGATATCTTTACTCTGTGGTCATAAGTGCTCTCATAATATGATAGTTTTGCCTGTAGGTTTATATCAGATTACGATAGAACAAAATAATTATTACCTCTTGATTCAATTTAAAATACTCCCGAACCTCTTTATGCCACAGTTATCTCTATAGTGAAGAAATTCTCAGTAAGCAGCAGTTTTTCCGATACTTCCATACAATTTGATCTCTCTGTAGCGAACTTCTGTATACCGAAGTTTTTGCTGTAACGAATTTTTTCTAGAGTCACAGCCAAGTCAGCTTGGTATGGTAAAAGCAATAACACAAAAATTACAACAATGCAACAATAACCGGCATTCTGTTTTTGTTTGCGGCGTTGTTTATGTTTATCAAGTTTATCAACGTGCAACAAACAACGTAGCTAGTACGCACCACTTTGGCACCACGAAATAAAAAAAACAAATCAGTTGTTCTTATAACACAACCTTCTTGAGCAGCCTTGGCACAACTAGATTCACTCGGGTCAAATGATCTCTTTATAATGAATTTTTTGTTGTAATAGCTTTTAAGTCCATCATGATACCACTGGCTTCCGAGATTAAGTGCTAGCCTCACCGTAAAACCATTGAGAATCTTAAAATTATGTCGGCGTCTTAATAAAGATGTAGGACCGCACATGTTCACATCTATCTGGCCCTGCCTCTTCCTTATTGTTACAGCTCCTACAAAACACCTTCTACGAATCACACAGTGTCTTGTCAAAACTAAGCATTGAGACGTTGCGCCTAGGTAGAGACAAAAAATTCTTAGATCTACTCCTACCAAGTTTCGGTCAGATTTGTGTTGTGCATGTGCTTTGTCGGAATCATCGGTTAGGACCACTGTATGCTTAAAGGCGATAGGGTTATGCTAAGACATTGCAATTGAAAATTGAAAAGTAGTCCCAAATCTTATCAACTCGTCTGCTCTGCAGTTTCCAAAATATCCCGGTGCCGTGGAAAACACAAATCGTGATTAGCGCACTGATGAGCCATCTCGTTGAGAAATCTGCGACAGTCCTGGCAGATACTAAATTTATCATGACGGGGTCCACGGGCTTGATTGCCGCCTGAATACATTGTTCTCCATCCATCAGCCAACCGAACACTTTCTATATTGCCAACATTTCCATCGGTTGATCGCTACAATAATGAGGTTTGGACCATTCGTACATAAACTCAAATATACTTCCCAACCGGGTACTCCTTTGTTCCAGTAATCCCTCTCCGGTATGATTGTGTGATATTTCCGACCGAATTTGAGTTCCGCTTTCATGTAATTCGCAGTTACAAAAATGTTTTGAACATAATAAATCACTTGTCCATGACCGGCTGCGATCATGCCGTATAGTGTACGTTGGCTTGATCTGAATGAAAATGTAGAAGCAATCAGCATTCCTATCATATTCATCGGCAGCAAATGTAACATTACATCAATGGGAGCGGTGCGCAGAGTCCATACTATAAACCCTAGTCAATTGTAGACAATGTGCGGTCTTGTCAAGCACTCGACAACACACTATAACCCTCACCACCGCTGTAAAATTCAACAATCCCATGAGAAAGTCAAAGTCTAGAGGGCTATCGTCGACTAACAAACTAAACTTAATTACTAAACTAAGCTTGCTGACCAAAATAACAACACCCTAGGATTTGGCACTCTTAGCAAGCTTCATTTCAGACCGGTTCCAAGCGATTTGTGAAGGCACCCTCAATACCAAGAATGTCTGTCATTGTGTACTCATTGCACACAGGGAAAAGATTAGTTGGAAATCAATTCAGGCATTGGAAATTCAATGATAAAATCAATTTTTTGATTAGAATTCATAATTGTCAAACATCAGAATTATTTGTCGATGTTATTGATAGATTAAAAATAGGTTTTACTAAATACAAGTTGCTACTACCGTACTTTAGTTGTATTAACCAATTTGAGTATTTCTAAAACCTCATTCATCTGAAATGGAAGATACAACTAATAAAAAGTACAATATTAGAATTCGTGTTCAAATATTAGTTACTGTAATCGTAATTTAGTTTCTGTTACAAAAACACTTGTTGCAAAGTTACGAGTATGTATTCGATTTTTCACAAGAGGCTTTGTTGTTAAAGAGAAACTACGTACATTGGAATGCTACACGAGGACTTTACAGAAAAACTAATATTTTAAACAGAAAGTGATAAACAATAAAGTGTATAGATATCGGCCAGCGAAGAATACATATTATCATAAATTGAGGTGAAGTGAGACTTTCAAACATAATCGTTGAATATGACGCCACTATTGACGCCTTCACAAACACATGCAGACAATTGTGGTCACTTGGCTGGTGGAACTATTATTGTGGATGACACAAATTAACTTAAACATACATATGATACCCAGGGTAATCCATCCCCATTTTTGATCGAAATATGAAATTTATTTATTTTTCAAGATATAGAAACTGTTTCATATTTTCGATAAAAAAAATGGGCACGAAATACGAACCCTGATTACAAATAATAATAATTTTGTTTATATTTAAATATAAAATACACAATTTTAATAACAAATATTTGTTTCTACTTTTTTCTATAAAATTCATAATGGGTTAAAGCATCACCAAATGGTTGTGACAGCCATCAAATTCAAGTAATTACTTTAGTTGAGCATACCAATATATTATTTGGTACAACCGAATTAGTTTTTAAATTTTTTTTCATCCAACTAATTGAATATCCACCACTACAGGATATTTTGATTGCTAGAACTAAAACTCGATTGCCAAATCGCATTTATTTATTGTTGCTGTAGCTTCAACTAAATATTTCAGTTCTTGCAACCAAAACTGAATTACAAATCAATTGATAGGCACAACATTTGGTGTTACTGAACACAATTATTGGTAATCACAACAGAATAATGTGATAGTCCAATGAACCACCAAATTTTAGTTGGCTGTAAATATAGTTGTGACAACGAATCTCTTCTCTGGGCGTAGGACGACTTTACTATCAGTCGTTCCGAAATCTGAATTTGGACTGATGACGATTTTATAGGTGTAGTTGTATATAAGGTCCTTTCCACTTTGAGAAATTGAGAATTTTCGGAATGTATTTGAAGTTTATACGTTATGAGTATACTCGTATAACCAAACCAGTCAAGAGCTCAGTAGATCGGCCACATTCTGAAGTTTCTCTGGTATAGTGTCCAGAAGAGTGCGTCAGGAACCCTATACTCGTGTTGCCTTGCGCCAGAAACGTCAAGTAGGATAAAAGGGCAAAATCAGAAACCATCCTTGTTAGACTTAATTTGACAGGTATAGAGAAGCTAATACTTATAAATAATGAAGGCCAGTACTTCTTATGAAGTCGTAATGTAATTTATGAATAAAGACAAATTATAAAAATCAAAATTGTATAATTTGTTGTTGCTGAATGAAGTAACAATATAAGGGAATATAAATATTTCATACTTTCCCTATAAAGAATTTTCTCTATAACGAATTTTTTATTGAGACAAAAGTATGTACTCGTTATAGGGACGTTCGACTGTATTTTTTTGAGGAAATTAAAAGCACATGACCCAGGTCCCCCATAGGATTTTTGTGATGTCTGCATATATAAAGAAGCCGGAAATTTCTCAAGCCTTGTGTTTTGGATTCTAGAGCCTTCTACGTATTGCAGTACGCCGAT
Source organism: Phaonia tiefii (assembly GCA_963931995.1). NCBI lineage: Eukaryota > Metazoa > Arthropoda > Insecta > Diptera > Muscidae > Phaonia > Phaonia tiefii. Next base: position 6,478,810 of record OZ008367.1, on the reverse strand, counting down.
TGGAACCGAAACATGTATTGCGTAGTTACTTCATAAGAAGTATCTGTTATTTGCACTCCAGTGGAAAACACTTTCCTTTGCTGATATCTAAACAGCATACGAGTATGCATGATATACTTATATGTATATACTTTATATTGGCATTTCGAATTTTTGCACCAGATTATATCAATTTATACGAATGCTCTACGTTTATCCTCCGTCAATGTGTTTATATATCAATGCTCCATTGGGTGTATATGGAACAGGAACCGGGACCTCAGACTTGACGGATTGCTAAATTGTTGCAGATATTTCTTCATAGGATTTCATCATAGACACAACTTTAGCTGCTACCCTTTTCCCAAAACATCTTCACCCAGATTACCTGATTGCGTGATGCTATCCGATAACTCCTTGACTGGTCGTCCTAACAACCCTTATTTCGCTCCTCAAAACACATCAAGTTCCATTTGCAAGTTTACGGTACATATGTTTCGTATCCACATTTCTGTCAATAATATTAGTAGGCAATAGTGGACAATTTCTTGAGAGGTAAGTTTTAGTTGTGCTACTTTAAGAAAAGGTATCGTTATCACACCGACATACACTCCTGTTCACTTATTTAAAGGCACTGTAAATTCCACATTCAGCAGCCTGTATCTTTTGCAATTTGTAACCGATTGCAGAATTTTAAAATCGAAATGGAAGCTAGACATCTTGAGATATAAAAAAAATCATGACTATAGTGGTTTCTTAACTAAAGAACTTTTTTCGAGCAATTTTTTAAAAAAAAGTCAAAAAATGTGCTCTTTTTTGGTTCTCTTGAATAAAGGCACTTTATTATTTTTTTATTATTTTTAAAGTAAACGATGATTTTTACAAAAAAGCAAAAATAGTGTAAAAAGAATAGCAATCAGTGAGCGGCAAACTAGAAAGCTCGCACAATCTCACTGGCTGTGACAAAGTCTCCGCAGTCCCTTCATGGGATTTAATAGGAAACAATTTTGTTTATTGCCAGTTTTGGAAAGGGAATAAATAATACCGGAATATCAGTTTTTCTTTAGACACAGACATGGGACCCCTGAGCAAAGCCACCTAGTCACAGCTTGTACCAGACATGCTTTGGAAAACAAAAACAGTGCACTCTTGCAAATACATTTATACGAGTATCTGACCGGAACAAATTTGAACTCAAATTAGATCTTATTAGATAGTTACAGCTCTGTTCAGATCAAATTTTATCACATTAGATATAACCATTCTTCGGATCTAATTAGGACTACTATGATCCTATCATATCGAAACATATTTAGACGGGTTATTATGTTTTTGTTTTCCCGTAATTAGCTGATTTGTGCGTTGGTTGAGCGTTATTACCGGGAGCCAAAGTTTGACTATTTTTTTTAAAATATTACACAGTTTCAGAGGCACCAATTTATCCAGATCCGTCAGCAACCCGAAATAATAGTCGCTTTTAATTTTGTTCACACCCGAAAATTTCCAGAAATCCCTAAAATGGGTAAAAGGGCAAAACAAAATTACGAATTTTGAATTTTGTCTAGATTATTTGTTTGTGTTTTTAAATTTTGAATCTTTTTAATTTGAACTTTCTGGCGAGCTAGGAGCCAAAGATTTGATAAGGAATGAGAGGGAACTTAAATCATACTAGCTCTGAAACTGATTACAGAAAGAAGTAAAAATTAAATTTTGGAAATTTTTCCAACCCAATCGTCGTTTGAAACAGACAACCCTTGTTTTTTGTTGCAACATGGCATAGCTGTGTATTCGTAATAAAAATAGAAAATAAAAATGATTTTGATTTCAATTTTATTTGTATTTCCGCGGCCGTCGGTGGTACAATGGGTTCGATCCCTGCTCTGACCACCTTAAATTTCTTTTGACGGCGGTCACCTGGCATAGTGACGACGACACTATCGAGTATTTAGCCATGAAAATGCTTCTCAAAAATACCGTTCGGAACCGGTGTAAAACTGTAGGTCCCAATCAGTGAGTATAAAACTAGAAAGCGCACAGCTCTCTGGTTGTGAGAAGCTCTCCCCGATTCCTTCATGGGATGTAATGGGAAACCATTTTTTTTTTTTATTTGTATTTCCAGAATAAAATATTCCAAAATTTAATTTTTTTAGAATAAAATTAAAGTACCGAAAAAATCATTTGCGAGTGTTGAAAAAAAATATTGACATTTTTCTATTTCCTTTAGTACGATTATTTTATTTTTATGTTTTCCATTTTAGTTGAATTTAGTTGAAGATTCTTTATTTTTTAAAAATTCAACGAATAGATTCTTTATTTGTTTTCAAATTGGCGAATATATTACTTGTTTGTTTATCTTTGAGTTTGTAATGTTAAGATATTTTGCAAATCAAGTGCCACCCAGTATGGTGCTAAGGCGTGTCCCAATCAGACTAGAAGCAGCTACAGCTACAGGGTGTTTTTTATGTTCCAGGCCGATGTGTTTTGACCTCCATTTCTGTTTGGTTGACATTTGTCAGTTTGTATTTGACAATTGTGCAGACGCAACCAAAAACCTGTTGAAGTTATTAAAACATTTTATCTAAATAACCGATCAATAGTAAAAACGCAAAGAATTTTACGGGTTTTTTTTTTGCTTTAAAACGTGTGCCAAGCAAGTCAACCATTCGCAGAGTCGGTCATTTAGCCGATATTGTATTTCATAAATAATTGTTATTAACCAAACTTTCATGCTATAAAATATTATTAAACAATATTGTACCGTGTAAGGTTACTCAAAAAAAACCTCGGCCTGGTACATAAAAACACCCTATACATTTGTATACCCTTACCAATACGGTTGGGGATTTATATATCATTTGACACAGAAATAAATCTCTGGACTTGCTGGCGTTCTGGCCAACATGATAACTGCCGTATCCAAACACAGATTGGGATTGGATATGGGCGTTGTGGGCATGTCCCATAAAAATCGTCGTATTTTAAATACAAAATAATCTTCCTATCTTTAGGTCAAATGTAGATTAATATTTACTTACCTAAAGAAAATTGTTAATTTTGTGTCGCCTATTCTGGAACCTCACATACATAAAAAAGCTGGGCGGATAGACAGATCCATTCTAGCACCTCCCATACAAAAGTTGTGCGGCGGTTGACCAATGCGATGTGTACATAATACCACAACCAATAACACGATTTTAAATTAAACTGCTTCATTTAAATTACGGATATAACCCATTATAATACCATTTGTAATCCTTAAATTTTTAGTGGGCATATACTTATAGTAGTATATAGTAAACGTATAGTTGTATTACTATACTGTATATATGTTTAAAATCATGTGTAAAAAACGCATTTCAAACTAGAAAAAATTTACATTGCAATTTTCAGATTCGAATAAATAAATAACTAAACTTTTTCGGACTCAAATAAAAATTTAATTCGCTACATTTGAGTCTGAATAAATATCTAATTCTCAACATATGAGTTTTAATAAAAATTTCGTTCTTAACATTTGAATCTGACAGAACATTGTTTTTTCATGACGTCATTTTGAAATCTTTATCATGCAAACTATGCATGTATTTTACATAAATATTCCATCAACTATACAAAATAAATATATTTGTAGGTGATTTTGTGAAACAGAAAGACAAACCTGCAAATCAAGTGAGATGTTTTGAAAAATTAGCTATGTGATGGAATATTTCTGTAAAATACAGCAAAATGGGAAAGCCAAAATGTGCATAATAAAGATATCAAAAAGACGTCGTGAAAAAAAAGCTCTGTCAAAATTTTGAAAATATTTTTTTTTATATATCATTCATTCCATTTTCTGAAAAAATGTACATCGATGATTCCGATTTTTTTGAAACTTGGCAATATTGCACTACTATTAGAACTGTTTAATTTGTGGTTGTCAGAAAAAAAAATAAATTTTTTTTAAGGAGTTATATGCTTTTTAAAATGTTCAAAATTATGAAAAATGTGCCGAGGTGGCTATATTGAAATGGGTGTAGGATCAAAACGCGACGGTAGATTTTAAAAAGCTATACCTTATTTTAAAGGTCTTGACGCGTAGTTTCTGCCGATCTAATTTAATTTTGTTATACAGGGTGCCGACCATATGTCTATTTGTGAAATTAATTTTGTAACGTGATTTTCACTATTTTTGCACCAATATTCCAAATTAACAAAAATACACGCATACTTCTCTATCGGTTCTAAACAAGCCCTGAAAATTTTAGCTTGGAGAAATAATGCGTTATATTTTAAAAAACTTAATTACTTAATGTAGTCCTCGAAAATATATCTACCAAAAGTACTACAACTCTCCAAATCTATAGTGTGAACACCCTGTCGTATATGCATGTGAACACCCTGTCGTATATTCATATACGAAAATCTGAAAAACATCAAAAATAGAAAGCATCAAACCGTTCATATATTTGTATTTCACACAAAAACATACATACATATATCAAACAAACAACAGCTGATCAGCATAAGTGTAATTTTATGACTACAAATCGGAATTTTTATACAATCAAATGATTATATAAAACAGAAATAATTAAAACAAAGTACAAAACCAAATTAATACACCTGTAAAAGTTTTATTGCAATTTTAAAAATAATGAAAGACTAATTGCAAAATTAAAGAAGCGCTACATATGTTATACAGAATTAATAATAATGAAAAGTTTATCGTAAAAAGAACTAATGTTTAATAATATCTTTAGTGAATGAATAGAAGCGTTTGATGTAATTTTGACTTGGATTTGCTTGTGGAATAAATGAGTGATATCCTAAGGTTCCAGGAATAACTTTAGCTTTGTTAAATCTATCTTGAGTGATATCCTGAGTGATATCCTAAGGTTCCAGGAATAACTTTAGCTTTGTTAAATCTATCTTGAAGTTAAATAAAATTTTGATTATATTGTGCTAAGGTAAAAAGTTCTGTATTAACATTCTTTACATAAATTTTTGTTAAACTTGCCCGTGCTGCTAACCTTTTAATTGTACCTCCTAGGCATGGGATGTTGCGAAAAAATGCCATTCCGTTTAACACCAAAGTCATCTTTATGATATATAAGATTTATGAAATTTTTCTTATTTTTATTCTGAGCACTTGATCCATCTGAGAAATAAAAAATTTTCTGCAATGATCCTTAGGTGTTTTTAAGAAATGATATGAGACCATTCTGGAACAAATTAACTGCCACAGTATCGTGTTTCAAACATTCATAATTAGTAAATTTTTCTTTTCCATTGTCTTTGTAATAAATTGCCATTGGATGAATCGTAACCTGGTCGTTATTCCAATGAGCGCCTTGAATGGAATGTTTTAATTATAAACGCATAATTTTCAGAGAAGTCTGAAATGACCAAACATTCTCCAGGTTCCACCTCATTTTTTTTCTTATTTAGAAAATCCTGTTGTTGCTTTGCAACGTACGAATGAGTTAACAAACGAAGCAACTTTTCTGAAAGCTTGTCGAAAAATTCTTCACTGCTTGACTGTAATGTCTCAAGAGCACATTTATCAGTAGTGACCCATTGTCTATATGTTATTGTGTCTATCACATTATTATTAAAAATTTGCTTCAATTCTTCAATTAGGGGCTCACAACCCGGGCACATCTTACACCTCTGTAGATAGCAATCATAGGTTGGAGGGTTGCATATTATACGTGACAGGCAGTCATTATATGATGCTATTTTTAAATTATTAGATGTTATTCTTGCCAGAGAAGCTCCTTCAATCATTAGTTTCACGTTTTGATGAATAGAACATACACAGATGGAATGGGTTCCTGCGGCTCCAGGTAGAATGCAGAATTTTGGTCTCAGTTCCGCGAACTTCGAGAATTGCACTTTTGTCTCTGGATATTTTTCCTTGAATAAAGCGTGGGCTTCCTTCAAATTACATACTACTCATCTTTTTTGGACAGTTTCTTTTGCAGGTCCGCTTCCGTCTTTAATGCAGTCTTTATTTCCTGGCAGAATTCTGGTTATTTCCTGTGATTCGTAAAACTCTTTTACTCTCTTAACTACTTCTCCTGTAAGAGTTTTTCCCAACTTTGGATTTGGAGAACCTAAAATTCCCTTTTCATCCACAACTTTCTTTACAATAGAAATCATATGCTTTGTTACCCCGCTGAACCGCTGAAATGTGTCTGAATTTGGCTGTAAGACCAATCCGCAAATAATGATAAAATTTTAATTTTTAGCTGCTTATCGTTTGTTTTTTCGCAGTTTTCCTTTAATTTTAATATTATACCATCTCCTTGGTTTATATTTTCTTCTTGTTCATTACCTTCATTGTTTTCATTAAATAATTTCTCTGAGATCAGACAAACGACTTTACGTTTTTTATGGGCGATATACTTTTTCTGGACCATTTTCCTTTTTTGGATGGGCGAATCCCCTAGGAGCAACAACGATTGGTTAAGTGAAGAAATTTTTAATGATGATTCCGGTGAAGAACTATTTGACGGGCACTGTCTATTTGCTTCTTCCATTTAACGTTTTCATCCAGCGTAGATCCATGTCTCGAAATATTAAATGGGTTGATACAAGAGTCATGCCGTGAATTCGTTTTGCACAATAAAAGTGATATTTTGGACCGTATGACAAGCGTGTTTCACGTGATAATAAATAATTTAATTAAAAGAACTTCGATTTATACAAAAAAAGTCTATTATACGACAATACAACTTTTGCAGATGTAATAAATGAAATGCGGAGTACTAAATGATCAGCTGTTGTTTGTTTGATATATGTACATATGTATGTTTTTGTGTGAAATACAAATATATGAACGGTTTGATGCTTTCTATTTTTGACGTTTTTCAAATTTCCGTATATGAATATACGACAGGGTGTTCACATGCATATACGACAGGGTGTTCACACTATAGATTTGCAGAGTTGTAGTACTTTTGGCAGACATATTTTCGAGGACTACATTAAGTAATTAATTTTTTTTTAAATATAACGCATTATTTCTCCAAGCTAAAATTTTCAGGGTTAGTTTAAAATCGACAGAGAGTATGGGTGTATTTTTGTTAATTTGGAATATTGGTGCAAAAATAGTGAAAATCACGTTACAAAATTAATTTCACAAATATACAAATGTTCGGCACCCTGTATAACAAAATTAAACTACGCGTCAAGACCTTTAAAATAAGGTATAGCTTTTAAAAATCCACCGTCGCGTTTTGATCCTACACCCGTTTCAATGTAGCCACCTCGGCACATTTTTCATGATTTTGAACATTTTAAAAAGCATATACCCTAATTCTGTTTTTACGCGAACCTTTTTTACGCGAATTTGAAATAACGCGCTTTAAAAATAAAATTTCATTCTGTTTTTGCGCGAGCGAATTTTTTTTACGCGAATTTTATACATGAGAGAAAAAACAGCAAGATAAAGCATTATGTTTCCTATATGTTGTTTCCTATATGTTAGAGCGAGTGGTCAAGTTTATTTACATTCCAATTAGCTGTTCTTGCAACGAGTTCATTGTGTTTCTACGCACGAGTGTGTGTATAGAAACACAAGAAAAGGAACATTGAAACGCAGTTTATTGGGTGATTCACCTACTTCTATTTTTCTGTAGTATGTACATAATTTCTATTTGTTGTTAGTTTCAGTTGGCATTTTAAGTTTGAAGCTGAAACCGAACGTTCGTGCGAACAAAATTTCATCAAAAGTTTACTAGTAGAAAAAAATATAATTCGTGTCTGCAATAATTTCATAAACCAACTTTGAATATATAAAAGGTAATAGCCCTTGAAATTAATTGATTTATTACTAATTTGATACTCTTAAATTATTTTAATAGAAGCCATTTAACACCATGTCAGCTAAAACACAGAAAAAGAGAAAGGCAATTTCTTTGGATGTTAAAATTCACATCTTAGATCGCCTTGCAGCTGGAGAAAGTGCAACATCTGTAGGCAGACAATATAATTTACGAGAATCAACAATCAGAACTATAAAGAAAAATGAAGGAGCTATTAGAAAATCTGTAGTTTCTGGGACAAAAGTAAGTGTTCATTCATCTTCTTACACAAGGGACATTATTAAAGAGCAAATGGAAAAGGCTCTTGTTATATGGGTGGAAGATTGTGCGCAAAAAAGGATACCAGTAGACGGATACAGCATCAAGCAGACAGCATTAAAAATTTTTAAGCTAATGAAAGAAAGTCAACCACAAACATCAGGTACTAGCGATAAAAAGTTTGAATTTTCTGCTAGTACAGGTTGGATGACAGGTTTTTTGCAAAGACATTCGCTACATAATATAAAAATTAAGGGAGAAATTGCATCTGCAGATGAACTAGCGGCTACTGAATTTCCTAAAAAACTGGCTAAAATAATCGAAGATGGTGGCTACGCCCCTGATCAAGTTTGGAATGCAGATGAAAGTGATCTTTTTTGGAAGAAAATGCCTAGCACAACCTACGTAGCAAAACAGCAAAAAACTGCAAGGGGTTTTAAGGCAGCAAAGGACTGTGTAACCTTTTTGTTTTGCTCTAATGCTGCAGGAGATCATATTTTGAAACCTTTGCTTATTAATCGAGCTTTGAAGCCACGGTCAATGAAAGGTATAAATATGAATAGATTACCCGTTCACTGGATGGCAAACAAAAAAGCCTGGGTAACAAGTGCCATTTTTACAGAATGGGTTGAAAAATGTTTTGTCCCAGAAGTTCGACGATATGTGAACGACAAGGGCCTGGAATTTAAGGTTCATCCGGTTTTGGAACATCCAAATGTAGAATTTTGCTTTCTGCCACCTAATACTACTTCGTTTATCCAACCCCTGGATCAAGGAATAATTGCAACATTTAAGACCCACTATATCAAGCAAACGTTCCGGTATATTTTAGAAAATCTTACGAATGATGATACATTGACAGTAATGGATGTGTGGAAAAAATTTACGATTAATGATTGCATAAAACATATCGAACTAGCGTTAGCGGTATTAAAATCATCCACTTTGAACGCTTGTTGGAGAAAGCTTTGGCCAGAATGCGTCAAGAACAATGATCCAATACCTTCTAATACGTCCGAGTATTCTAACATCATGGCTTTAGCACATGAAGTAGGCAGAGAAGGATTCGATGATCTTTTGGCCTCAGACATCGATGAATTAATGGTAGATAAAGCTCTAAGCGAAGCTGAAATAATTGAGCTTTCCGTTGCCACCCCCAATACCGAAGAGCATGTCGAAGATGATAGTGAAAATAACGAAGAGGTTCCAACACTTACTGCTGATATAATGAAAGAAGGTCTTCAACTTGCAAGTAAATTGGGCAATCATTTCTGTATGCATGATGATATTGATGAACGTGCTGCAAAATTTCAACGTGATCTAAAAATATTGATGGGAAATTACCGAGAACTTTATAACAGCCTATCTCAACCAGGAGCACAACGACTGATAACGGAATTTGCTATCAAATCAGCACGAACTCCAAATGTTGAGCAAGAAGTTAATATCGAAAATGTTTCGAGCGATAATGAGGAAGTGATATTGAAGCCCCGCGCAAAAAAGCTCGTGTATTGACAAAGCTCACTGACAGCAATTAAAAACAATATTAAACTTTAGTTGTTAGGTTTTATTTTGGAATTTTGTTTATTTTGTTAAATTTATTTTTTTTGAATATTATTTAATTTAATTTTTATTCGTTTGTATTTTGAATTAAATAAAGCACTTGAATTTTAAGCTTTATAAACGATATTATAATTCTAAATTTAAAAAATACATAATAATTATGTACATATAATAATGATAAAAAATAAAAAGTTTATAACATACAAAAAAACGATAAGTCTGTATGATTTTTAACCTATTTTCTTACAGATTTTTTAAGTCAGGAACCAATGTTCTATTTTCCTATGTACGTGATATCTTTTTTTACGCGATTTTTTTATACGCGATTTTCCAGGAACGTACCTCTAGCGTAAACACAGAATTAGAGTAACTCCTTAAAAAAATTTATTTTTTTTTCTGACAACCACAAATTAAACAGTGCTAATAGTAGTGCAATATTGCCAAGTTTCATAAAAATCTGAAACGGTCGTGTAAAAAAGGTGTCCGGTTTGACATGGAATGAACGATATGTTCATCATGCGACGTGTTTCATATTGTCAAAAAAAATATTTTTTTTTCGTAAATGTACTAGGAATGGTAACTTCAACGGCCGGTAGGGGACTATAAGTAACCTCGAATAAAAAAAGTGTGACGTTACCATAATTACCTTACGCGTCGTTTGAGACCACCCCCTCAAAAAAAAAAAAAGATTTCAGAACACCCTAATCATCAATCACAGCGGGGATATTATCGTCGGAACGAGTACTACGAGGAATTCCCACGTAGCTCTCTCACGTGTTGATCCAGTCTAATCGAGCCGAACGAAATGCAAAGCTATAGCATCTTCCGATAAGGTGATGCATATTCATAAATTTTTTACACATTAGAGTGAAATTTTTTGTTAAGGGATTATTTTTCAAAATCAAGAAGCTCTTTTTGGAATAATGTGACACTTGATATAATAAATTAATGACCACAATTTGGGGAAAATTAAAATTATTAATAAGTTTAAATTTTAGAAAAATATATATTTTCAACATTTGGCCTACAGAAAGCCGGTCAGTTTCCGTGGAATTTTTATGAAACATGGTAATATTGTTACACTTTCTGTACTACATACCTGGTAATAATTTGGAGTAAAACGGATTACGTTACCATGTGGGGCCTTGAGGCCAAATTTAAAATTTAAGTAAAAATTGCTGATTTATTGGAAATACTTAATTATCAACATTTGTAACTTTGAGTAATTATTTAACCATGTTTTATAAAATCCCACCGAAACTTAGTGATTTTCTAGAAGCTGATACATTTTTCCAAGTGAAAAATGTTTGCTTTTTGTTTGAATAATAGATTATTCAGGGAAGCATGGCTAGTTTCGAACCCCGTGAAACTAAATCATATGTAGAATGCTAACCACTAGTACGTTCTATAAAATCTGCCCTAAGTGTTCCAAAATTACCTCATAAATGAACCGGAAGATAGATATCGCCTCACAGAGCTGATTTTTTTCTACATTTATTTTTACTATTTATAAAAGGCAGCTACATAGCTATTCCGCCCCAGCATTTCACGGATTGGTAAAATATATCGCGCAGGGGGTTTTTAACGCGTACTTTTTAAATTCAGTTTGAGGATGTTAAACTTTAAAACAGGTTGTTTTTGTAAACCGCGATATTCATATGAAATGGAGATTTAAATTCTTGTCATCATATCTGGGGGACAAAGGAAAAATGCTTAAGATAACATACATATACATTTGGGATATGACTTTTAAATTTTTTTTTAAATAATTACAAAATGAAATAAATAAAAATGCATTCTTGGTTAATTTGGTGACAAAAACCTTCCCCGTGAAATCGATCAAAGTTTTCGGATTTTTGTATTTTACCAAAGTTTTTCCAATGCTCAATAAAATTGTTAAATAGTGAAAGTTTTGAATAATTCCACTAACTCTAAATCGAACCACAGACTTGTCATTCATGAGCATGAGCATCAGCTATCGTTGATGTTTATTGATGATCTACCCCCTTCTTGATACTAAATAAGAATGTAATCGAAATTATTATCGCCACATTCATGTTCGCAAAATTTTTTGGTAATATTTTTTTCAAATTCATCAGTCAGATAAAAAGTTATCGATTAAGCTCATGCTCAAGAATGACGTGTGTGTGGTTCGCTTAAGGATTCCAAATCCGAGTTTGAAAAAAAGCTAGATTTTGAAAAAAGTAAAATTTAATTCTGTTCAGTCTTTATTTAAAATAATGCATTTAAATGAACTACTTACAACGGTCTTTTAGCTGAAGTATGTACGCTTCCAATAAGGTATACCTTGCTAGACTGTTACGGTTTTAGAATCCGCTTTCGAAATTTGAAAACATTCCCAAATAAACAGGTTTCATTGATTAAATTCGGTTCTAAGTATCCGGTCCCTAAAACCGGATCTTCCAACCTTATTGTATCTACTCGTCAACCCGGAAGCGGGGTTTTAAACCGGTTCATAAAACCCCATCACCGCCGAAATACATAATAAACGAGACGAAATTCAATTACAAACAAGTATTGAACCAAATTTTACAATCGGCAGTCAGTCTCCAACCTTATTGTATCTACTCGTCAACCCGGAAGCGGGGGTTTAAACCGGTTCGTAAAACCCCATCACCACCGAAATACATAATAAACGAGACGAAATTCAATTACAAACAAGTATTGAACCAAATTTTGCAATCGGCAGTCAGTCTCAAACAAAAATCACATTTCCCTAACCCTCTTATGGGTAGTCACAACCCTCTTATGGACAACTTTTAAAATTTTTCAATATTTATTTACATGACTTTCGGAACAGAGTGGTTTCTTGCGTTATGTGACATGTATCCACACGACGATACACAATATACTATGTATGGTATCGTTGAGTGAATTTTTGCAGACGTACTCTATAACAATGTCTACGATGCAAATTGTGGTTGGTGGTGGTTGTATCTAGTACACGATCCTCTCTGGCCGCAGTGTTTAGGTTGTACTGCAGAGCAAAAGTCAAGGAACGTTCTGGCAGTCATTTATGTTGTTATATACACGCGTACTATGTATGTAGCATTGAGCGATGTTCTCAGTTCTAAAGAGGTAGATAGATGACTATTTTCTACTACTTGGTGGACGCTGAGAATAAACATTTATGTACATATTTGAGTTGCAATAACACAAGACTAAGAGATTGCTAACTAATTGAGTGCTAATGGAACGCTGAGGCAGCAGGCACAGCAAGACGAGTTTGTTTAATTGTTCGCAACTGCCAATAATAAAAAGCAGTTGATCGTAGACTCTTTCATTGAACGGAACGGTAGCGACGGTAACTTCTACTACGCGTGACACGTGATTGTAGAGTGGAATGAGTGAAACAGTACAAAATCGTTAAATTGATAACAAGAAATTTGAACCAATTTCCATTTGCTTGGTGGAAAGACCATTGGACTTTAACTGTAGCCGTAGTAATCGAGAGAGGGGTCTAATTCATAACGCGACTTTGATTACGTATTACGAGTATCATTATTCGCATGATTATTATGTCGTCTCATTCGAAAAGCTGCGAAAGTTGTATCTCTTGGATTTGTTGACAACAAGAAAAGTATATTATCTCATAGACGCACTCGACAGAGGTGACGTAAAAAAACACATCGTTGTTTTCCACCAAAAGTATTGCCAACAAACAACTTGAACGTCACGATTTGAATTAAGGAGAACAAAATTCAAATCGTTCAGGTGCTGCCTACCACAACCGTATGCACGAAATGCACACATCCGCCAGCACAACAACTAAATACTGAGCGGGGAAATTTTACTAACTCACCCAATGACAAGTGTGCGCATGAGTTGTATTTTTCCTTTTTGTTCGTCGCCAAACTATAAACTGGTTGCCTGAGTTCCATTTGCAACAAGTTAAAGACAACCAGCGGGAATTCTGCGTTAGCCGGTCATTTAAAGCGAATCGAATCGAATCGGATCGAAACTTCAGCCGCTGTAAGCAGGATACGAGTTGTCAAACCACAAGTTAACATTTTGTCGACGAAGGATTAGTGTATCGTCCTCTTTGCATTCCGGGACCTGGCAAGGATAACTGGCACGTCGTCGCCATGGGTTACGATGATGTCATTAAGTATTTAGGCGATTTTGGGAGATACCAAAAGCAAATTTATTTTCTGCTGTGCCTGCCGGCGATATCTTGTGCCTTCCATAAATTGGCCGGCGTCTTTCTGTTAGCGCGTCCCGAATTTCGTTGTTTACTGCCGTTCGAAAATGATACCTCCACCACCACCTACGAGAGTTTTCCGAAACCTCAGTGGAATTTAACATATCCCTTCGACAAAACAAAGGATAGATTTCAAACGTGTGAATATTTTGATGTAGATTACACGGAGGACTATTTAAATGACAACAGCAGCCTCGCTCCAGTGGGAAATGCTACCAAACACTGTGAGCGATATGTTTATGACCAGAGTACGTATAAGAATAGCGCCGTTACGGAGTGGAATATGGTATGCAGTCGTAGCCTGTTGAGTGCCACCAGTGATTCCTTATTTATGGTTGGCGTTTTATTGGGCAGCATTGTGTTTGGACAGTTGTCGGACAAATATGGCCGGAAGCCAATCTTCTTTGCTTCCTTGGTCATACAGGTAGTGTTTGGTGTGTTGGCCGGTGTGTCGCCAGAATATTTTACTTATACGGTATCGAGAATGATTGTGGGAGCCACTACATCTGGTGTTTTCCTGGTGGCTTACGTTATAGCCATGGAAATGGTGGGTTCTTCCTATCGACTTTTTGCTGGTGTTGTCTGCCAAATGTTCTTCTCCGTGGGATTTATGCTTACAGCCGGTTTTGCTTATTTTATACGCGATTGGAGGTGGCTTCAAATTGCTTTGACTCTACCCGGCTTGCTGTTTATGTGCTATCATTGGATTATTCCTGAATCAGCCCGATGGCTACTATCCAAGGGCCGCAAAGATGAAGCTATTGTGGTGATTGAGAAAGCAGCTCAGGTGAACAATGTGACAATACCTCAGCACGTCTTTGATAATCTCCTTGACGAATCGGTCGAAAAGAAAAAGGTGGAAGAAAAAGATTCAAACACAAATTCGGGCGAAAAGGCAGCCTCAGTGTTTGATTTGATGCGCTATCCCAACCTCAGGCGCAAAACTCTGTTAATATTTTTCGATTGGTTCGTTAACAGCGGCGTCTACTATGGACTCTCATGGAACACAAATAACCTAGGAGGCAATGTTTTACTGAATTTCATGATATCCGGCGCCGTGGAGATTCCAGCCTACACATTTTTGCTTTTGACTCTTAACCGTTGGGGTCGTCGTACTATCCTATGTGGTTGTATGTTAGTAGCCGGTTCCGGTCTTCTACTTACCATTATAGTGCCAGTTGAAATGAATTGGCTGATAATAACATTCGCCATGGTAGGTAAATTGGCCATCACCGCCTCATATGGTACCATTTACATATTCTCTGCCGAACAGTTTCCTACTGTGGTCCGAAATGTTGGATTGGGTGCATCGTCCATGGTGGCGCGTATTGGGGGCATTTTAGCCCCCTACCTAAATCTATTAGGACAAATTTGGCGTCCACTGCCATTGATAATTTGTGGAGCATTAGCATTCATCGGTGGCCTCCTATCACTCATGCTTCCCGAAACTCATAACAAACCAATGCCAGAGACCATTGAGGATGGCGAGAGATTTGGTAAACATAGTAACATTGAAACTGGTGAAGAGCTCACATCCATGATTACGACTCAAAATGGCAAATCCAAATGATTAACCCCGTCATCATCATCATCTGGATATCAATTGTACTTATCGCTTCTTTGCGACAAGACTCGAAATTTTTTATTTTTTAAACCGAGTACCACAAAATATTCTCCAGGGCGAGTTCTTTCCCACATTTTAAAATTAGCATATCGTACACAATTCTCCTATACAACTTGAAACTTTCAAAGTCGTCCTACTCAAAACTATGTTTTCGATTTATGACGGTCTTGTCGCAATTGAGCGTTATGTATGTGTGTATGTATGTATGTATGTATGTACTATAGGCTTCAATGTGTAATGATTGTACTTGTTCATTATTATTAATATTTTTATACTCTGTTTCTTTTACAAAGAAATATTTTAGTGAAATATTTTTTTTACAAAATTTTATAAAACTTATACTTTTAATTCGATTGTAATCAAATAAAAGTCTACGAATTTAAGCAAATATTATATAAAATATATGTATGTATGTATGTATAACTAAGATAAACAACAGGGTATTCATACTATACTACATACAAATCATACTATGTATGCAGTAGTAGGATTTGCAATTGGTGATATTATTTTTCAGAACTCAGATGTGTCTCAGATGTGTGTGTGTGTTATCGCATCAGTTTTCTAAAGTATTAAATTGTTTATATTAGCACTTAAATAAAGAAGGGATTATTTGTGGACTTTAAATGAATGGTGTTGCTTTTTTTAATTTAATTCCAGAAATTACCAAATATACCTACATACATATGTACAAGTGGACCCGTGTTGGCTGTGGTTATGATTTGAATTTAAATAAAAATAAAACAGGACTATTTGATGAAATGTATTTAAAATATTTGCCAATTTTTGTTGTTAGAAAAAAATGCAGAAAAAAATACGAAAATATGATATCTGTAAGACTAAGGTGGCTACCCAGAGTCCACCAGTTTAAGCCTGGTATTCAGTGTTTATAAAATTTTCGTTCCACCAGAAGAGTCACGTGTATAAAAAATAACAAAAATTTCATGAAACGAAAATTTGGCTCACTTTTCATTTGCTTGGTACTCAGCTCTTTGCGAGGATTTCTTACGCAAAATCAATTACAGGGTTGTTACGCCAAAATTATTTCGTACGAAACCAATATTTTCTCATAGTTGTTTGGGATTGGAATTTTTTTTTTTGAATGTTTATTTATTGGTAATATACTATATTTAAACTATAATAAACACTAGTTAACAATAGCAATTTTTTTTCTACCATATACACTGTCTCTTGATCGAGCTCTCTAGTATTATTAATATAGGTTGTTTTTTTACAATTTGAATTTTTTTTTCTTATTTAAGATGAAGAATAAATAACAAATTTTTGCCATGAAAAATATTTAAAAAAAACATTGCTGCAATATGTTGGTATGTTACGAGGGGTTGAGGGTCAAGAGGTAAAAATAGAGAATTACTTACTGGCACTTCCACCAAAACTTTTTGATGTTACTTTGTAAATATTGTAAATCTTTACTTGATACACTATATCTCATATTTCTGTATTCTAAGTTGCAGTTGACGGCTTTTACATTCGCTCGTCTATAGTTATGATAAAAATATGGGATGCCATTTTGGGATTGGAATTTTTACATTATTACTTGTACATAGTAACTCCAATGCCTTAAACATAAAATAGAGTGTCCAAACCCGAAGCCGGTTAACCGGTTTTCGTGCAATCAACAGTGTGCCGGTTTTTTTAAAAAACATAAGTTTTGAATAAACCGAAAAGCGTTTATTATATATCGGTTAAACGGTTTATACTAATTTGTGTAAAAAGTTCTTACAAACATTGAATTCCTAAACAAAAAAGATATAATTTTCATATATTATTTATTATTTTTATTATTATATTTATATATTTAGCTATGAAATTTTGAGTTTGAACCACCAATAAAAATATTTAATTCATTTTAATCAAAACCAATTCAATGCAGTTCAATTCAATTAAGAAGACAAAAAGAATTAGACTAGATTAGACTTAATTAGATTGGATTGGATTGAATTGACTTGGACTTAATTGATGGAATTGCATTGCATTGAAATGATTTGAATTGAACTGAACTGAACTCAATTCAATTGAATTGAATTGAACTGAACTGAATTGAAATGGACAGAATTGAATTTTATTGAATTGAATTTAATTGAACTGAATTAAATTGAACTGCACTGAATTAAATTGAACTGAATTGAATTGAATTGAACTGAGTTGAATTTTATTGAATTGCATTAAATTGAATTTAATTGAATTGAATTGAACTGAATTGAATTAAATTGAATTGGACTGAACTGAACTGAATGAATTGAATTTGATTGAATTTGAATTGATGGATTGAATTGAGCTGAATTAAACTGAATTGAATGGAATTGAATTAAATTGAATTGAATGGAATAGAATTTAATTGAACTGAATTGAATTGAATGGAATTGAATTGAGTTAAATTTAATTGAACTGAATTGAATTAATTAGAATTGTAAAGTCATTGAATTGAATTGAATTGAATTGAAATGAAATGAAATGAATTGAATTGAATGGAATTGAATTGAGTTAAATTTAATTGAACTGAATTGAATTAATTAGAATTGACTTGACTTGACTTGAATTGAATTGAATTGAATTGAATTGAATGGAATTGAATTGAATTGACTTGACTTGACTTGAATTGAATTGAATTGAATTGAATTGAATTGAATTGAATTGAATTGAACTGAATTTAATTGATTTGAATTGAATTGAAATGAATTAAATTAAATTGAATTGAATTGAAATGAATTGAATTGAATTGAATTGAATTCAGT
Organism: Phaonia tiefii; assembly: GCA_963931995.1. Taxonomy (NCBI): domain Eukaryota; kingdom Metazoa; phylum Arthropoda; class Insecta; order Diptera; family Muscidae; genus Phaonia; species Phaonia tiefii. The sequence continues at coordinate 6,460,597 of OZ008367.1, read as the reverse complement.
ATTTTGAGCTTTATTGAAAAAAAATATTGTTTACATTTCATCTTAATTCAAATTCCCGCGAAGCCATTGCGGCTTGTCTGCAGGATGATAAATAGTTGTGTAAAGCAATGTTCATACTAGTATGCTTATTTCAGCTCAGCTGTGTACATATTTCATGTATATTATTTCAGTATAAAATATAATTAAATTCAATTTGTTTTTCTTAATTTTAATTCTAAAGATTTCATTTAATTTAGGAAGTGGTTTTTAATTAATTTCTTTCTACTTATCTTATTATGTATGCTTAATAGATTTGTTGGCATATTATTTAGAGTTGTTGGAAGAGTTACGGCAAATGACTTCTTTCCATAATCATTTCGGAAGCTCGGTACTTTATAGCACCCTTGTGCCCTTCTTCGTGTGTTCTGTTGATGGTCAATATGTTCAAGCAAGTTTGGATCATTGTAAAATTCATTTACTATTGAGGTTTTGTATATTCCCTCAATATTCAATATTTGGAGTTGCTTGTATAAATTGATATCATTGTGTGGTGTTTGGGAGCGATTTATGCGTGCGTTGTTGTTTTGATTGGCTGTGTAGGTCGTTTCGGGATTGTTAGTTGTGTGGAAGTTTATGTTCGGAATGCTTTGATACATGCAGTTTGTTTTATGTTGCTGGTTTTTATGTAGTAATTTAAGGAGTCTATTTTGCGTTAATTGAAGTGTCCTGTAGTATGTTGCTGTTCCCCATGCAGTTATCCCGTGCCGTAAATAGGATTCCGCCAGCGAGAAGTAAGCCTGCTTCAGAACGTTGTACGGAGAGCATTTGCTTAAGTGATATAACGCAAAGGTTGATTGACGTAGCTTTTTCTGTAGTTTCTCGATGTGCGTTTTCCACTTGAAGTGTACATCTATATGTATTCCTAGGTATTTATATGTACTAACCACTTCTATTTTCGTGGAGCAGTCATCAATATAAGGAATGTTGTTGTTAGCATATGTCTTGTGCAGGCAATCAGTGTTGTGAAAGGTCTATGTAATATCTGTAGGATGGGTATGTCGCGATCTTATGTGCATTATTTTAGTTTTATTTGCATTTATTATCAGTCCACTGTCATGACACCATCTGGTTATATTGTTTAATTCGTTTTGCATAATTCTTATAGCAGTATGACTACATTCGTGTGATACGACTATTGCAGTATCGTCCGCATATGCAAATACTTTACTTTCTTTAAGTTGGTTTATCATCGCGTTTGCATACATTATGTACAGCAACGGCCCAAGCTTGGAACCTTATGGAACTCCGTGCATTACATTGGTATTTTCGCTCTGATAATTTTCAATCCTGACTCGAAATGTTCTGCACTGTAGGTAGTCTTTGAGCCATTCTAGGCACGTGCCTCGTATTCCATTTCTTTCCAGTGTTTCAATTAGCTTTTCGTGTGGTAGGGTGTCGAAAGCTTTACTAAAGTCTATATACAGTACAAGACATTGGAGATTATTGCTTAGACTTTGGTTTACAAAGTTCGAGAACGATCCTAGAAGCTGATTGATATTCTTTCCTTTTTGGAACCCGTACTGATTTTTACTTATTATGTTGTATTTAGACAGAAAGTCGTTCAATCTCCTCACCAATATTTCTTCTAGCACCTTTTCCACAACTGGAAGAATTGAAATTGGCCTGTAGTTATTGAAATCCGATTTGCTTACATTTTTGTAAATTGGCCGGATAATAGAAGTTTTTAATAACTCTGGGATTTTTGACTCGCTTAGACTGCTGTTAATTAGCTTTGTTATTACTTTGGTTAGACAATTCGCATTACTTTTTAAGTCTATTGCTCTAATTCCATCAGCTCCGGAAGTTTTTCTAGCATTTAGATTCTTGAGTATCACATATATTTCCCCTTCAGTAGCATAAGTCAGGTACATTGTGTTTTGTGTATTTGTTTCTGGATTTGTGTTTGTTTTTATATTGCATATGTGTATTATATTTTGCACATTTTCTTTAAATTTTTGTGCGAAACTTTCGGTTAAATTCTGAGTATTTTCATGTGGAAAGTTCGTTTTAATTGTTTTATCTATATTATTGGACTTTTTACAGTTATGTCGTTTACTAGTTGCCAAGTTCCTATTATGTTATTTCTGTTTATTTGAAATTGCCGCATATTGTATGAATTTTTTGCATTTATAATTTTTTTATTTAGCTTATTGTTATACATTTTGTATATTTTTTCATTAATTGTATTGCTTTTATAATTTTGCCACTTTTTATGGAGTTTATCCCGAATATCGCAATATGTTAATAACTCAACGCTAAGCCACGGATATGGTGTTCTTTTTTTAAATTTCACCTTCGGCGTTTCTTTTGATTTCTCATAAATTTCGGTAAAAATGTTATGTATATTATCAAAAAGTTCATTTGTGTTGCCTGATCTATTTATAACATCATTCCAGTTTACTTCACTTATTAGACGGTTAACTTTTACATTATTTATTTTTGCACTAAAATCCGTACCCTGCTCATCTTCGATGGTCTTTGCTGTTTGAAAATTGAATTGAATTGAATAGAATTGAATTGAATTGAATTGAATTGAATAGAATTGAATTGAATTGAATTGAATTGAATTGAAATGAATTGAATTGAATTGAATTGAATTGAATTGAATTGAATTGAATTGAATTGAATTGAATTGAATTGAATTGAATTGAATTGAATTGAATTTAATTGAATTGAACTGAACTGAATTGAACTGAACTGAATTGAATACAATTGAATTAATTGAATTGAATTAAATGGAATTTAATTTAATTCAATTGAACAGAACTGACCTGAATTGAATTAAATTGAATTGAATTGAATTGAACTGAATTGAATTGAACTGTACTGAATTAAATTGAATTGAATTGCACTGAACTCAACTGAAGTGAATTGAATTGATCTGAATTCAATTAACTGATGTGTTATTAAACGGAAAATTTAAAAATATTAAAATCTGACAAATGCTGATATATATTCAGTATAATAATGATTCATTTTACGGGCAAACAAAACAAGACAAGAAAATGCTATTTTATGTTGATTTTATATTAATTTCTTTACAAAAATGTTCACATATTGTTTTCCATACGAAAACAAAAAGCTGAAAAATACCTGCAATTAAAACCGAAAATTAACCAGTTTCACTGGTTTTCCCCCATTCTGTGCAACCGAAAACCGGTTTTCCGAAAAAGTCATTTTTCGAATAACTGGAAAACTGGTTATTCGAAAATGCGGGTTTTTTGAACACTCTTGCTGAAAAATACCTGCAATTAAAACCGAAAATTAACCAGTTTCACTGGTTTTCCCCCATTCTGTGCAACCGAAAACCGGTTTTCCGAAAAAGTCATTTTTCGAATAACTGGAAAACTGGTTATTCGAAAATGCGGGTTTTTTGAACACTCTTGTGGTAACTTACTGCAACAAAATTTTCCGTTTGGAGATAACACAGTACAACACATGATTTAGGGACTCAATTCTGATAATTGTTTGTGAAAGTAGCCCCAAAAAGAAGAACTTCTGCGTCATTCGTTTGGTCAAGTTACCTCAAATAATAATTTAATAATTAATTTTAAGTTAGTAAGTATCGAAAGTAGCCCCAAAAAGAAGAACTTCTGCGTCATTCGTTTGGTCAAGTTACCTCAAATAATAATTTAATGATTAATTTTAAGTTAGTAAGTATCGTATGGAATTTGTCACGTTTTAGGCTCTTTTGTTTGTCATAACTCCAGAACCACTAGTCCGATTTAGCTGAAACAAATTTAGAAAAATTAAGAATCTAATTTTTTTTATACCGTTTTCCTATGTGTGCAACACTTTCGAAGTTAAAAATGAATGTATGAAGGGAAAAAAGTTTTTTTGCCTAAAAATTTAAATTTTCTTTTTTAAAAATTCATAACAAATCCAAAATGGAAAAAAGTGTCAAATCTAATTACTTTCACGTAAAGTCACATAACCTATGAGCAAAATAAGGCATAGATCATGAAAATCGATGCACGCGTTTCTCATTTATTCACAATTAAGTAAATGTATGAATTTCAAAAATTTGCTCGAGATATGCACAACATTATTTGGAGAAAACATTGACACCTTTTTTATGATTCTGAGAATTAAAAAAAAGGAATAAACAAAAGGTTATTTGATTTTTATGATTGCGTAAGCAAAGCAATAAACGCTAATAAATGTGCGTGAACAATTAAAAGGCAAAAAGGAAAGTGGACTTTTTTAATTATTTGGGGTTTTCCGGTGACTATCTGTATGATTTTTTTACAGAAATTGCACCCACATTTAGGGGTGGTCATTATATGGAAAGTTTTGCACAATTTGAAACGTACAAGTGCTGAATCAGGTATATAGCCAGCCACCCTTAAAATATGCGCCCATTTACAAGTACCTGATAAAATATTGAAAAATACGTAGTATTTACAGGTGTACATTGATCGATTTTTGTCATTTAAAATTTTTTTTTTTAAAATTCATAAAAAATCCAAAATGGAAAAAAGTGTCAAATCTAATTACTTTCGCATAAAGCCACGTAACCTGTGAGTAAAGTGAGACATTTTTTGAGAAAATCGATGAATAAATTTATTTCAATTCCAATAATGTTATGAATGAATATACACAAAACTTAAAATAAAAATTCCGATTTGTATTGCAGCTATTCTTACACAGAAAATATGGAATTTATGGAATCTATGCATAAAAACAAAATTTAGAATATTTTCAATTATAATTATAATTATTGTCAATATCCATTCTCGTTGAAGTTTGCGTCGTCATCCGAGGAATCCATAATATTCAAGGGCTCGTTTTTTTCCATGGGTCCACCAATTTCAGTGCCATGTTCTTCTTCGGTGCTTTCATCTTCATACTGCATAATTTTAGAACTCCACCAACAAACCTCCGCCAGCATCGCATCTAATTTTTTGCCTTTGAATCGCTCTTCCATTGGCAAGGTCACCTGGTGGAACCTCTCTCCTTGTTAGTCTGATTCCTGAGGTAATTGTGCCAAAAAGGTGGAAATGCAGGAAATGTAATTTTAATGTCATGGATGCATTGATTTTTTCAAAATAATACAGCAACTTGTCCACTCGTTTCTGTATGTCATCTCGCTGTACTCGGTTCTTTCCTAAAACGCCTTCGATGACATCTTTCAGTGCGTTCCATGCATGTGGGTGGTTACTATGGTTCGAAAGCACATTTGTGAAAGATTCGCTTTTCATTAATTTCCTTATATCTGGTCCATTGAGAATACCTGTTTTAAATAAAAAAAAATTATTGGTAATGCGAATATATCGAAATGAAAAAATTTATATATGACAATATTTAAATACAGACAAAGATACTTACCTTTTTTAATTTTAGCGTCACTGAGTTTTGGAAAGATGGATTTTAAACAGTCATAGGCGTCCCCAATATCCTTGACTACCACTGCAACGAATTTCCCAGCTATTCCTAATTTTATGTGGAGCGGTGGCAACAAAATATCATCCAGGTCCTTTATCATAGGTTCATTGCTTAATTGTAATTGTTTGTTGAGCTCGGGAGTTCTTGCTTCCCAATCTTTACGTTGATATTGATTCCCTGTGTATCGTGAATTCCAATTACAAAGGAAACAGAAGTATTTTGGATAGCCGCCCTTTTCTATAATGCCTTGTAGTATGTTCACCATCTTCAAATCTTCCATTTGTGTTCATCGTTGTTGTTTACTTTGTTTACTTTTTTTATTTGTTTTGTATCATTAATTCTTAGAATGGCAACAATAAAAAGTGAATAAATACTAAAAACAATTTTGGATACCTAACAACCTTTCTATATTTAATATTATATATTTTCTATATTTAATTTTTTTTTGTAATTTACGTTTTAGCATCCATTGTGTATTATTAAATGGTTTAAATTTATTCTTCTTTGTTTTTGTTTGTTTCTAACAACAATTCCGATAAAATTTCGATAAATACTAGAGAAGGCAATGTTTTGTTTGTAATTCATTAGGTAATTCAAACTGAATTACCTACAAACAAGGTAATTCGCTCTCAAAATTTTGTATGGTGAATTACGTAATTCGGATGGTAATTGGAGATTGAATTACGAATGAGAGAGCGAAGTACGAATAATTCTGTAGTGGAAACAGGGCATTAGCCACAATGTAATTCATTTCCATTTGTGTTAGCGGTTGTGATCCATTATTTTCAATATCGGGTGTCCAATCAGCATCATTCAAATTGGTCGGATTGGTGAAAACGGTTTCGGCTTGCAGGGACACAGTATCCAGACTCGGAGGTTTAGGTGCATCGACATCAGCAGGGCGGTTAACTGGAAGTGTGGCAGTAAATGCAGCAGTGTATACTTTTGTTTTCAATTGTTGTCTGTTTAATCCATTACGAGAATTTATGCATGCGTAGCACCTGGATTCATCATGTCCAGTTAGGTCTTCCACCCAAATTACTGGCTTCATAAAAGAAAGCTGTCCACTTTTTCCATGTATCCACATTATAAGGGTATTATAACAATTTTTCGGCGTAAAATTTGCAGCACTTAAATCTGCTTCATCAAAATAATGACAATACGCTGTTTTGAATTCCTCAGTAATCAATTTTTTTCGATCCAGTTGGCCTCTTTTTGGGACGATATGACCACAAACGTAACAAAAATTATCCAATTTTGGGCACTTGTTATTTTCCATTTTGAAATATATTATATGTTTTGTTGTTATTCACTTTTAAAAACCGGAGAAAAATGCACTTGTACTCTTTGCGTTCGCCGACACTTGTTAAATGACAAAAATCTATCAATGCACAGCTATAAATACTATTTATTTGTCAACTGAAGTACATGTAAAAGTAAAGTCAGGTACTGACACACATCCTTTTCCCCCTTTAATTGAGTGAGAACGGCCCATATTTTAAGGGTGGCTATATACCTGATTCAGCACGTGTGCGTTTTAAATTTTTCGGAACGTTCCAAAACATGAGCACTCATAAATATAAATACAATTTCTGTAAAAAAAAATCATGCAGGAAGCCAACGACAAAACCCAAATAATTAAAAAAGTGGACTTGCCTTTTTTCCTTTTAATTGTCCACGCACATTTATTAGAGCCTACTACTTTGCTACCGCAATCATAAAAATCAAACAACCTTTTGTTTATTACTTTTTTTTAAAATGTGACAACCATAAAAAACTCATCAACTTTTTTTCCAAAGAATTTTGTGCATAAAAGCGAAACGCGTAAATCGATTTTCATGATCTATGTCTCATTTTGTTCATAGGTCATGTGACTTTACGTGAAAGTAATAGGACTTGACACTTTTTACCGTTTTGTATTTTTTATGAATTAAAAAAAAATATTTTAATTTTTTAGGCAAAAGATATTTTTTTTCTTCATACATTTATTTATAACTTCGAAACATTGTATGAACAGATTAAAGGAATTGTAATTCTTAATTTTCTTAAATTTGTTTCAGCTTATTCGGACTAGTGGTTCTCGAGTTATAACAAACAAAAGAACCTAAAACGTGACAAATTCCCCTATACGATACTTACTAACTTCAAATTTATTATTAAATTATTATTTGAGGTAACTTGACCAAACGAATGATGCAGAAGTTCTTCTTTTTCGGGCTGCTTTCACAAACAATTATCAGAATTGAGTCCCGAATCAATCACCTGAAAAATGTTGTACTGTGTAAGTGACAAAATTGCAAACGAAAATTTCGAAAGAACTGAATACGAGGCTTTAGCAAAGCTAATGGTTTTTTTTGCATCATAACGATGGTGTCGATAAAATTTTCCAATAGTTCCTATTTATCGCCTAATTTTAAAGTTTTTTTTAGAAATTGCACAAATTTTCTTTAAACAATTTGGCAAGTTGTTTCTATCTCCTACAGTGTTCAGTGGTGGTGTAACATCTTGCTTTTAATGTTGATTAAATACATATTGGAAACGGTTATTATAAATTACTTCGTTAATCAAAACACGTATTTGCCTCCGGTACGGACTAATTTCAAATTATATGTTTTGATAAAAAATTGATAAAATTATACACTTTTGTACCTTTACCCAAAGGTTAACAATTTCGGTTCCTTTGAAATGAATCCTCTTATACAGGAACCGTTTCACGGTTCTTTTCAACTCGTTTTCAGTTCCTGTAGAATCGTTTTTCAGTTTTTTGGAAACATTTTCGGTTCTTTTGAACCCGTTTTTCGGTCCTTAAAAATCAGTTTTCGTTTCATTTGGACCCGTCTTTCGGTTTTTGCAAACCCCGGTCCGGTATGTCGGTTCTTGTAAAGACCCGGTTCTTCTGCATCACTAGTTCTTATGCAATTTTCGTTCTCGTAAAAAGCACGTTTATAAATTTCGTGAACTAGTGCTACAGTGCCCAAAAAAAAGGAACATTTTTTCGATTATGAATTATGAATGTTTTAAGAAACCGGATTTCGGTTTTTCATTTCAATAAATCCGGTGAAATAAAATCAATATTTATAAAATCAATATTAAATAAAATCAATATCAATTTGAAATAAAATCAATATTTCCGGTGTAACCGTTTTATTTAATTAAACTACACATGCGTCACTTACATTAAACTTGCCTATTTTTATTCGTGTTTAAATATCAACATTACATACCAGTATTTAAATTTGACAATAACGTTTAAATGTTGTTTTAAAATTTAAATCATATTACAATTTGGAATACGCGTTTAATAGAAAATTTAAATTCATAGTGTTACGAATAAGTAAAAGCTTTTGCTTGCTGTTAATGACTCTACTAACAGTATGTAAATAACAGGCGGTTAGTGCTGCGCCTGAAAATATGCATTGTAACAGCGTACCAGCTCGCTAAACCAGTATCATGAATTCACCTCAGTTAAGATATTTCTCCACCATTCGAGATGATTCTACAAACAACAACAAGGACAAGAAGGTTCTTGAATGGTGGAGATATAACTTGATTTGAGTATGGTGAGTTGGTATAAATAGCGGAGGTCTTTGGAATGGAGAGTTCGGTTTGTGATTAACCGCCGTAAAGTAAGCAACGCGAATTGATAGTAAAATATAAGACTCATTAAAGTGTTATAAATAAAGTAAACTGTTGTACTATGTAAGTAAAATAAAAGGAAGTTAAACCGTTGTAATTATCGTAATTTAAAACGAACCTTGTTTTATTATTGGGAATAAAACAACGCAAAAAGGACGAATAAGGAAATTCGTAACAATATTAAACTCATTTAAATTTGAAAATCATATACAAATTTGAAAGAGATTTGTATGTATGAAACCCGTATTAAGATTTAAAAATTTACTAAAGTACTAATTTAAATAAATAATTCTGAAATTTGAAAAACATTCTGTGAAAATCTTGTTTAGTATAATTAACATTTGAAAATCATATTAGTTTTATTCAACTTTAAAATTGTTTAAGGCTATTTAACACAAATTGTGTACAAACCGGTAAACCGACGTCAAATAATCGGATTTCGGTTAGTTAGAAATTTATGTTTTTTGTTAAACCGACACAGGGTTAGGCAAAAACCCCAGCTTCACCGGCATTTCGGTATTCGCTTTGGACGCTCTACTTGGTACCCAGTTCTTTGCGAAAATGTCATAAGCAAATTCAATTACAGGAGTGTTATGCCAAAGTTATTTAATTTGAAACAATGGATTAATAATTTTTGGGACCGGAATTTTGACATATTAATTATTTTAACAAACAAAAGTAACACGCCAGGTAATCTTTTATTAAAAGCTAATGTTTTTTAAGAAAAGGTACTATTTTTAAGAAGAAGTACTTTCTCAAAGGAAAAGCCATAAGAGTATGAATGTTTTTTACAAAGAAGTATTTTTTTTAAGAACAGGTACTTTTTAAAGAAGTGGTACTCTTTTTCGAAAAAGCTTATTTTTTAAAGAAAATGTTCTTATTTTCAGAAAGGAAAAGAAAAGAAAAGAAAATGTATTATTTTTTGATTTTTTATTTATTCAGCCTTTTTATTGGTACTTTTTTATTTTATTATTCAAGCTCAATACCATCTATATCTCTATAAATAGAGATATATTTTTTTTTTAAAAAAGAAGATGTTTTGCAAATGCAACCTCAGGATTCCTGCCAAACCGTATATGTATTTCAGATTTAGCCACAGATATTCATCAGCGGTTGTTTGGAATGCTGCTTTTGAAAAATTCATCAAACTAAATGCAAACGAAAACTCATCTGAATTGGGAATTTTCGACTATGCAAATGTTCCAAAAATATCGCAAGCAAATCACACAAGAAAACATTTCCAAACAACTTCTTTCCATCTCCAGAGAACCATCGGTCCCCATTAGAAATGATATTTGTTGTTGTCTAAAAGACAACACAATGTTTACAGGCAATTGTTAGTGCCTGTTGTTTCGTCGTGCTCTACGTTTATCAGGGATGATTTTTTATTTATTCGATTTATAGCGATATTTTTCGAACACTTGCATAGTGGAAAATTCTCAATTCAGATGAGTTTCCGTTTGCATCTAGTTTGATGCATTTTATTTTTTTTATTTAAGAAAATTTTTGTTTTTTTAAACTTCTTTCACTTTGGCATTTATAAACTTACTTTTTATTGGGAACTTCCCATTAAACAAGAAATTTCCCAACATATGTTAGTCTAGACACAAACCAAAGCAAAAGTACCCAATATAGTTGATAATACAGGGTTGTAGCATAATAGTGTTAAAAAGTATAATAGTGTTAAAAAATTCGATACTGTCGCCGTAACTATGCGAGGCCGTCGAAAATAATTTAACGTGGTTAGAGCAGGGATCGAATCCCCGATCTCATGTACAAGACCCGCGCACACTACCATTGCACCATCGTCGGCCAAACATTTAAATAAATAAACGAAAAAATAAATACCACAAACATTATCGGAAAAATAGAGTAAATATGAATTGTATAGAGTAAAAAATAGTGTTTTTCTAACATGGTCGCAATGTGGTCATCACCTTTCATTTTGACATCTTGAAACTTATCCACAGTTCTAAGAGCCCCTTCAGTTAGGGCCGTGTTAGACTGTTAGATAAATCGTTGGATGTGTCCAAATGTCCAATTACTGAGTGCGAATGGTATACTGCAAGATCTGTTAGAATTCTCTCATTTTTTGATTTTGCTCAAAAGTTGCATTTTTATTTCGTCACATTTTACAAATTTTTCGTCTTTGTTCACAATTTGCTCTTTTCTGTATTCTATTTTTATTTTATATTAGTGGTATTCATGCAAACAAGAAAACCTAGAACTTTTGCTCAGCGTAAGTTTGCCCCGAAGCGTTTCATGAGGCACCAAGTAAAGTTGCTCAGTGTATCTGTGCAGCAATTGCCAAAACAGGCTGATAAACTAGATATACATACATATTCATATACATATACATACGTATATGCTTTACCTATTCCATTATTTTATTTTTTTCACATAAATCAAAAACCCTCTCTTTTTTTCAATACAAAAATATTGACATTGAAATGTCAAAAGTTTTCACGTTTCTTTTTCCAGGTTTGCTCAGCAAATTTGCCTCGAAAACTTTCCACTTTTGTGCAAGTCGGTTTGTATGGGAAATTTGTTTGTTTTGACGTTTACTGTGCAAGTTTACGATGTTTTCGAGTTTACGAGGTCCTTTCGAGCTTTCATGAAGACCACTATTGTTTGTCACTTTGCAGACAAATGTTTGGGCATTCGCAAAACTGATAGTGTAAATCACAAGCAGATTAATAGAACGATTTCTGTCATATGGAAGAGAGTTTCATTACATTTCGCTCTCCGCAAATCGTTACATTTGTACTAATTGTCTAATACGGGCTTCTAAAGGACTTCCAATGGGCTCTCCAGCTTCTCCAAATATGAATGATATTGTTATGGAAAATCATTTGGACTCGTGTATCGAAAAATTGGCTATAAAACCAAATATTTTAACAGTGTGTTGATGACTTATTTTGTATCGTTACAAAATATGAAATAGGTAATATTTTGGAAGTGGCCGTCGGTGTTGCAATGGTAAGTGTGCGCGCCTCTTGTACATGTAGGGATGCCAGAATTGAACCCACCAAAAAAAGTTCATCTTGGAAAAAAATGCAGTACAATTAAGAAAAAAGAAGTAAACTTTTTTTCTAAATAAATCATAAAATTCAGTATAGAAGAGTAACAATATAAGTCATTAACAAAGAAAAAAAATTAGTAGATAACAGTAAAAATTTATAAATTAAACAAAAAACTAACAAATATTTGTTTGTAATAAAAATTACAACTAGTCAGGTGTTTCACATTTTATTTTTAAAATTAAAATGAGTGTAATCTATTCTATATTAAAATTTTCCAATACTTAATATGACCTTCTTGTTTCAATTATCTAATAATCAAAGATATTATTTTTCAACTTTTTAAAAAATTACAAATAAAGGGTCCGCCAAATAACTTTTTTTTTTGAAAATGCTATAAAAAAAACTACTGAATATTTTCTCAAATTTCTTTTTTTATTTGAAAGTACAATCCTTCCGGTTAATAATGTACATGAGATCCTAGGTTCGATCCCTGCTCTGACCACCTTAAATTTCTTTCGGCGGCGGTCACCTCGCATAGTGACGGCGACACTATCGAGTATTTAGCCATGAAAAAGCTTCTCAAAGTACCGTCCGGAATCGGAGTAAATACTATAGATCCCAATCAGTGAAGTTATAAAACTAGAAAGCGCACAGCTCGTTGGCTGTGAGAAGCTCTCCCCAATTCCTTCATGGGATTTAATGGGAAACCATTTATTTTATTAACTTTAAAATATATACCATTAATGTAGTTCAGAATTACAGACATTTAATTAGTAAAAAGAACAAAGTAGAACATGCAAAAATTTTTCGTTTCAATATTTTTCGTTGTCTAACTTAGTTATACATATGTATGTATAACTTTTTTCAGTGTATTATTTTTATAACTTCAAAAATGGTCCTATTGACGACTGTTATTAATTTCCCAGCAGGAAAAGGTGATGAATAGGAAGCGAGAGGGTGTAGCGTGTATAAAACGTTGATTCCAGAATGCATTATTCTTAACACAGGGCTGTCCTAGGAAAAGAATGAATTATTTTAATGTGTCCACAGAATGCATTATATAATTCGTTATTTTTAATGAATTACACAGGCCTACATTTTCGGGTTTATGAAAAAGTGTTTGGACTATATATAATATGTGTCCTATAGTAAATGGGGTGTGCTGATCACGAATCCATGCTTAGGTTTTTTCCAACACATCAGGTTTTCAAAAAAAAGTGTATTTAAAATTTTTCATAGTAACTGCCAAAAATACTGATAAAATATTTATTGAAACTTTATTTAATTGAAAATTGATTTGTTCATAACAAAAACAACAATGCAGTATAATGTATGTTAGACAAGCGTTGGTGTGTTTTAATAAAATCGTTTTCTTTTACTCTCAAAACTGCGTTTTGTAGTTTTTTTTTGTGGATTTTTGTGTGCGAGTCCCTCCTCAAGGTTCAACAGTAATCAGCCATCATTGTAATATTCCATCTTCCTTGGTAACGTCTCTCCATCTCCTTTATGTATTGATGGAACCTCTCTCCCTGTTTCTCGCTGACAGCTCCAAGATTTTCCGGAAAATAGTCAACGTGGGAATCAAGAAAATGTATTCTGGATTGTATTCTGGAACAATCTGTCTGATTTTAAGGTTCGAATTTGAGGGCCTACAAAAATGCCTTCTTTAATGTTAGCTTCAGAAAGTGCAGGAAATTTGTCGCACAGGTATTTAAAGCAGTCACCTTGTTTATTTAAAGCTTTGACAAACTGCTTCATCAATCCTAACTTTATGTGAAGGGGAGGCAAAATAACTAGTTTTGGGTCAACTAATGCATCACGCTGCACATTTTTTTGTCCCGGTGCAAGACTTTCTCTGAGTTCTTAACGTAATGCAAATTTCGTGCTCGACTGTCCCACTCGCACAAAAAACATGGATACTTTGTGAATCCAGACTGCTGACCTAAAAGCATGGATATTATTTTGAGGTCTCCACAGAGTTGCCAACAATATTCGCTATACTTTATTTTATTTAGCAAAAGCTCAAGATTCTCATACGTTTCTTTAAGATGCACGGAGTGAGCGACAGGCACCGAGGCATAAGTATTACCATTGTGCAACAAGACACCCTTCAAACTTCTCTTGGAAGAATCAATAAATAACCTCCATGATGTGGAATCGTAATTGTCAGCTCCCAGTTTCATGACTACTTCAGGAATATTATTACAATACACAAGTGTATCCGTTTAAAAGAAATATTCCGTGAACTCTTTTTCGCGATGCCTATACCACGAAAATGTGGTTCCTGGAGCCAACACATTTTTGTCTTTCAGTCGTGATCCTAATATTTGTGCAGCATCCTTCGATAGGCCCAAGTCTCTCACTAAGTCATTTAGTTCAGCTTGGGTAAACTGTTGAGGTGAGTCTACATCAGGAATGAATTCGTCTTCATGGGGGTTTTCGTTTGAACTTTCATCTGATGATTGCTGTTGGATGGTGCGAAGAAAAGGTGAGGGAATGGGAATTCCTGGTCGATGAGATGCAGGTCGTCTAGCAGACGGTAAATCCGGATACTGAATAATATTTATATTTTTCGAATTGAAACCCTTGACATCGCAGGAACAGAAGTAACAGTCGTCTATATGGTTTTTTTGTTCCCTCCATACCATAGGAATGCCAAAGGGTAAAGAGGTACGTGTACCTTTTGTCTATTTTCTCAGTACCTCGACACACTGAAGGCAGACTTTGTGTGGAGCCCAAGGTTTGTCCTGATCACCAACCTTATAACCGAAGTAAGCGTGATAAGTCGTGGCCGTCGGTGGTGCAATGGTTAGTGTGCGCGGCTCTTGTACATGAGATCCTGGGTTCGAACCCGGCTCTGACCACCTTCAAATTTTCTTTCGGCGGCGGTCACCTCGCATAGTGACGGCGACACTATCGAGTATCTAGCCATGAAAAAGCTTCTCAAATTACCGTTCGAAATCGGTGTAAAACTGTAGGTCCCAATCAGTGAGTGAAAACTGGAAAACGCACAGCTCAGTGATTGTGAGAAGTTCTCCCCAGTCCCTTCATGGGATGTAATGGGAAACTATTTATTTTTTATTTAAGCGTGATAAGCTTTCTTAATAAATGCTGTTATGTTTCGTTGCTGCTTTGATGTCGTTAAATTACCACACACATAACAAAATATATCAGGACTGTTTTTGCACTTTCTTGATGATATTATGACTCACTAAACACTCAGAAAACAACAAATTTCGCAAGCAACTGCCGGTGCCGTTAAGTTGACTTTGTATGATGCCAAAATGAAACAGTGTTGTCAATGAAATTAAATAATTATAATATTATACAAAAATATTTTGTATAACAGTGTTGTCAATCTCTCGATGTATCAAGTGTTTAAAGAAATTTTGTGAAAAATCTTGATCTTGGATGAATCAATAAATAACGATATTAGTTTTGAATGGAAATCGCGATTTTATCAATTCAGTTTTCTCAGTAAATTGTGCACCGATTTCAATGAAATAAGGCTCATTTCATTCGAAACACATTAAACTTAATGATTTTAGACCAAAACTGTGATTTTTGTCTCATTTTTATTTTTTGATGAATTTTTAAAAAACAAAATTTTTAATTTTTTTATAAAATTGTGGTTTTTTTTCAAAACATAAACGATATATCTGAAACTACTGCGCGAATGTAAAACCAATGTAACGACAGCTTAAAGACAATTTTGTAGACGAATTTTGGATTTTTGTTTTAACAGAATATGGTGACCCGTTTTCAAGTTGTTCTAATATATGTAGTCGAAGTGCCTTTATTTTTGATATAACGGTATATCGCGAAAAGTGCCGTGTTCATCCGATTCTGCTGGTGATTGTTCAGCGAATTTTTCTACATGGTGATGCAAAAAATGAATTTTTAAAGACATTTTAACATTTAAATTGTGAAAAGCATTGAGCATGCCTTTAATTAGTATACGCCAATTCTCTGATCGATGAATTCCGAGAACATTCGCTATGACCGCTTTTACGCAATCCCATGCTACAAATTCAACAGCACTGAGTGCATTATTAAATGCTTGATCCTTCATTAGCCGACGAATATCCGGACCATTAAGTATTCCTTTAAAACAACCAGAAAATAAAACGTTATATAAAATTTTTCGAATCATATTTTACC
The DNA here is from genome assembly GCA_963931995.1 of Phaonia tiefii. NCBI lineage: Eukaryota > Metazoa > Arthropoda > Insecta > Diptera > Muscidae > Phaonia > Phaonia tiefii. The sequence continues at coordinate 6,444,353 of OZ008367.1, read as the reverse complement.
TTCTTTTATTTTCATGCCACTTAAACGAGGGAAAATAAGACGCAACTCATTGAATGCATTTCCGTCTGGGTCCAATGCTTTTAGAAAATTTTTCACAATTCCTAGCTTGATGTGGAGAGGTGGAAGCAACACCTTTTCGATTGGAACAAGTGGAATCTCAATAATATTGTTTCGCCGTACTATGATTTCATCACGTGATGGCCAACTGTGTGCATTATATTGGTCGCCAGTAAAACGGGTATCCCATAGATACATAAAACACATATTTTTGGTGTATTGCAATTGCATTCCTCGTAAAAGAGCCACCACTTTTAAGTCAGCGCAGATTTTCCACTTATATTTTACCAACTCTAGAATTTTTTTTAGTGATGAGTATGTCTCTTTTGTATTGGTGCTCAGCGCAATTGGAACGGAATTTTTTGAATTAGTGATGTGTAGCAGAACCGCTTTCAAACTGCTTTTGGATGAATCGATAAACAATCGCCAATCTTCAGATTTGTATCCATTTTTGCTAGTGAATTATTCTCAATCGATCTGAAAAAATTCGTAAACCGACGCTGACGATTGATTGCTCCGTAAACACAAACATCTGGTGCCAAAATGTGTTTTTTTTAAATCCTTTGCCAAAACAGTACATTGTCGTTGCGATAGTTTTAAGCGTCGTACCATAATATCCAAACGATTTTGCGTGATTTCAATGTGGTTACATGGCGCAGTGGCATTTGATGGCTGATATTCCGACAACAGATTTCCATCAACAGATTCAAATATTGATGATTCATGTTCATTGGTAGGGATTGGTTTTTCCGGAACAGGAATTTCCTGTCAAATTCATGAATGAATTATATAATGCATTATTTATAATGCATTCTATTGTTAATGAATTTAGAATTTGTTATATAATGCATTCCCCCGACATACATACATATGTACATGGATTAAATAAACTATTTATTTAAATAGTTGCAACACAAACTGACTTATTAACGCGATTCTAATAGAAACATGTGGACGAATCCAAGGTTTATAAATACAATGTTAAGCCATCAGAAAAAATTCCCGTTTGATGACGTATTGTGGCAAATTTCAAAACGAACTGGATTGCCAACTGTATGTCTGCCTACTATTACTTAAGATAGGTAAGATTTCATGTGAAAAAATGTGTGTTTTGCAGCGAGCTAGCAACCCATTAATTGAAATCACTTTGACAAAATTGTCAAGAAATAATTTGTACGCGCTATGAAGGGGGCGACAGATAACGGCATTCCGAATGAAAGAACAATCGTCACACTCAGAAACAACACGTTCCATCTTCGCAGATGTGGGAATCCACTGGGGAATCAATGTGCAAACATTACCCCCTAGATTCTTTGGATTGTCTTATATAGTGAAATTATTATAATGTAATGCATTCTTCACTTTCCTGCTGGGTTGTTAATTTTGTTTGTTTTTCCTGATGATGCTACCCAACGGTATAGAGAAGGATCGAAAATAAAAAGAAAAACTGATCTCAATCAATCGAATAATTTGGATTATTTATTTTGTTTTACTATTTTTTCAATTTTGAAAGAAATTTTATCGGTCTGTGCTTGCGCTATTTTTCGAACGTTTGCATACTAAGGAATTCTCAATGCAATTGAGTTTTCGTTGTCCTTTAGTTTGGTTAATATTTCAATAATACAGCTGCTGACGAAGCAGTGATGCAATAACGGCATTGTAGGCCCTTTTTTGGCCTCGACACTTTTTTTTTCTCAAAAAAGGAGAAATTATATAATCAAATCAAATGAACATATTTGAAAAGGTTCGACAAACAGAAACATACATATATGCTTGGCCAACTCATTTAGAAATGCGCGGCACCTGTGGATAGTTCTGGAAGTCAGGAGTATAGTAGATTGCAGAGATTTTATAACAGCCTGACTGTCAGAGTAGATGTAGATATCCTAGGCGATGATAACTTTTCGTCCTAGCCAAAGAGAGATTTCTCCGAATCCCATAAATTCTACCTAAAAGATACTACAATGGTCTTGTAGTGTTTGTGGAAGGCCTATACCTAGCTCTTTAGTGTATACTCCACACCCTGCTTATGCTACAATTGTGCAACTTGATGTCTCCAGCTATGATGTCCAGAGACATATGATAGCTTGATACAATCTGGTATAAAGTTGGTAAATAGTAAACTTTTTTTTTTAATTTTTTTCAAATGACAAGAAAAAATTTTGTTCATCAATTCTTTTCGTTTCTAATTAATAATTGTGTTTATCTTCCTGACGATGCTACCCAAAGGATAACGAAATATCGACTAATAAAATTAATTAAAAATACGACCAAACGCTCGAACAATTTAATTTTTTGAGTGTATAAGTAGATATCATCCACCGAAAAATATGGTAAATATACATATTCACATGTTACGCCGTATAGCCCCAGAAGTTGATATGCTTTGGACAAAAACAACAGTAGTATGGGATTAATAAACATACATAGTACGTACGTATGATATTTATGTTTTTACTAAAAAATTATTTTTTTTCTTATAAAATTCACAAGGGAGTAATTAGATTGATTAAATTCAAGTAATTAGTTTAGCATGCTGATATATTATTTGGTACAACCGAATCAGTTTTTACATTTTTCTTTGATCCATCAAATAGAATTACCAGCACTGCAGGATAATTTGATTGCTATAACTAAAACTCGATTGACAGATCACATTTATTTCTTGTTGATATGGCTTCAACTAAATATTTCAGTCCTTACAACCAAAACTTAATTTCAAATCAATTGATATGTTGATATATTTGGTGATATGTAACACTATTATTGGTAATAACAACTGAATAATGTGATAATAAAAGGGACAGCCAAATTGCAGTTGGCTGTAAATTAAGTTGTGACAACGAATCTCTTCTCTGTGTGTAGCTTTTATATAAAGTTTTCTGAAAGAGTATTTTGTTCTTAAAATCTAGATTTTGAGGAAATTAAAGAGTTTTGAAACCTCTTTTGGCATACTGATGGTCTACTACTATATTCGGAAAACAATCGGAGACCCAAATTTTTTAAAATCATGGAGATTTGATTACTTTTTCGTGAAGGGAATCCACGAGCATTGAACAATGTGCGAGATATAAATAATGTTTCACCCATCATCACTGTTATGCTGCCGGTTGTAGCAGAATTGTGATTTGTATGGATTTAAATTATGTGTGATCAAAACTTTTGTGAAGTCACACGCAGTTTAGGACTTGAAAAATTATATACGAGTTGCCCTGTGCTTGGACGACATTTTACGAAAACCCCTAAAGTATCCTATACTTTTGGGAATAAACAAAACTAACGTATGGCAATATTGTGCAAAACGTTATTGTATGTTCAAATTCAAATAGAATATCAATCAACGACAACATTTATTCGGCAATGGTGGACACTTCCAGCAATAAAACCAATATAATAATAATTGGAGCAGGCATTTCAGGCTTAACATCTGCTCTCAGAATACACCAAAAAGCGCCGGATCTAAAAGTGACCATTTTAGAAGCATCTAACTACGCTGGCGGTCAACTGCGGGCGACACATTTGGGAGAAATTGGGGCTAAATGGCTAACAGAAGATCAGTGTCACATCTATCGGCTACTAAAGAATTTAAACATCCCAACACACAGACGCTCAATCTTAGGTCCTCATTTGAAAAGATATTGGGAGGTTGATGATGGCTTTTGGGGGAAATTGGCAAAATATGAATTATTGCGTTATGTACGGGAATTGGATTTAAAAACTGATTTTTTCAAAACGGGATCAGAGAAGTATTAATAAATTCATTTTGACAGGGCGTACGTACATTGTTAACCTCTGTTTTTTTAACGGTTTATTTAGATGCGGAACATTTTCTATGCTCTCTCATATACGCAAGCGTTTGTTTTTTTCAAGATCTCGGAAATTTATGATGAACTTGGTTTTGATTATTTCTGGAGTAGATTCTCATGATATCACCTATGTAGATTTTATGAATATCTGCTATTCTTGTGGTGGCATTAAGAGGTTAATTGATTTGTATGTCACAGTCTATGTACATATTTGCATTGATTTTCTTCTTTAGTAATCGATATTCCAATTTGTAGATTAATTGAGGCCCCCAGTAACTTGTTGGAATTTTCCAGCAGTGACTTATTAAACTCGATACTAACACACCTCGAATATATCAATATAATATACGGCCGTAAAGTTTATGGCATCAATCAATACCGTGATTTCGTAGAAGTTCGCGACAGTGAAAATTATATTTATACAGCTGATGCCATAATTTTGGCAGTACCTTGGAATTGCATAGACGCTATACAATTTTGGCCTCCTTTACCTATGGAACTGCGATGTGCTCCCATACCAGCAGATACAACTAAATATGTTCGTACCAGCTTTTTGGCAAGCTATAGAGAATCGTACTGGAGCAATCTTGGATTTTCGGGACAGTTTGTTGGACTAGAACCCCTGATGGTGACCCATGAGTATCGACCTACTACCATTTGCGGTTATTATGTGCACGAGGAAGGCATAGAACCCTTAGTGCGCTCTATTATTCTCCATAAGTTGGCAGAAAAATTTGGTGATGGGATGTTGACACCTATTGAATTTCAGCAACGAACATTTGAGTTAAGTGCAATGAATCATATGCCACTAACCACTCCTTGGAATCGTGTCGTCTGGTCCTCGTCAGCAACCGCTGGTACATGTTACCGTGGGCATTTAGGCGGAGCAGTTCAGAGTGGTCTCAGAGCTGCCGTGAATGCATTGTTAGTAGTGCGTCCTCAGATTGTAATGTGGCAGGACATATCGGAAATTCAGTGCCACAACTATTTACCTAGAAGGGACATTACCTGGTCGTCACTATGGTTTAGTACCTGGAATTTATATAGCGCCACCTCATATACCATGTTCTTGTGTGGAATTCTTCTGGTTTTATACAAATCATATAAAAAACATTAACGAGTCAAGTGAAAGCAACCAAATTAGTTTCTCTCCAATCAGCTTATCTGCCCAAATAGATCCTGCTTAACAATTGGAATAATTATTATGTATCTTTACTAATTTTGCTGTGCAGATTGAATCACAGGCCATGTAAGACATGATGATTCGAATGAGCCTTTCGAGATAGATGGGTATGTGGCTACTTTGATCTCGAGTGGGGACACGGTTATCTCAAGTTGAAGTGAATAATTGGTAATTTACACACGCAGTTATTTAATTTAAACACAGCGACATCTGTTGTACTTACGATGTGAGAATGCCATTTTTTTTTAAACGGAATAATTGATATTTATTTGTTGTGTTCTTTTACATAATAAAATAAAGTTTCGGCTTAAGTTTCAAATCAAGTTGAGCTTTATTACACACACATAAGTTTTTGGGAATTAAGATATAGAGAAAAATGCGTAATCTGTACAAATTTGTATTGTACTGTGCTTAAAGGCATTAAGCACACTCCAAACCAATGCGGCAGTCGTCCGGTAGCCGTATCGCATCCAAAACACAATGAACGGTTCTATGTAGATTCTTATGGAGACCATTCACACTAGCGCGATGCATGTTCGATGCTGAGTTGCTACTAGAGGAGTGCGCGCGAGGCAGCTTGAAAAGGTAGAAGCTATACTACAAAAATTACAACCACCGGCATTCTGTTTTGGTTTGGTGCGTAGTTTATGTCAATATCAACCAGAGTTCGTATTTACCCTCCCCCCCCCCCCCATGTGTAACCCATTCACATCGTCGTTGGGAATGTGTAATGAACGTTTACCCAGTACCCACAGGGTATGGGGCAAATAATGGGTAATGGAGAATATAATGAGTAGCTACCAACGACAATGAGGAATTACTCTTCACGATTACCCATTACCCTCAGGAAAATGGGGAAAATAATGGGTAGCTACCAACGACGATGGGTAATTGGTTACCCAGGGTAACACATCCCCATTTTTGATCGAAAATAAAATTAGCAACAATTTCTATATCTCGGAAACGGAGCGTCCAATCGAAAAAAATCACCAATTTTTGCGGTTTCTAAGGTTTTCCTTAAAGTGGTCCAATTCGTATGGAAAATTTTTTTTCTCGAAAAATTGCCAAAATAAGAAAATCGCTAAAATAAAAAATTGCCTATAACTCGGAAACGGTGCATCTAATCGAAAAAATGATAAAAATTGTACCTCCACTTTTCCAAGTTATAGCCACGTTTTTATTTTAGCGATTTTCTTATTTTGGAGATTTTTCGAAAAAAAAATCTTCCTTACGAATTGGACCACTTTAAGGAAAAACCTTAGAAACAGCTAAAATTTGTTATTATTTCGATTGGGCGCCCCGTTTCTTGAGCAGCCTTGAGTGCGCATGAGAGAATTTTCACTCATTATTGGTTCTTTTTTGAAATCATTTTTTTTGGTATCGGCACTTTTTTAAGAAAATGTGCTAGGTGCTTTTTAGTAAATTTTTGAAATAAATGCATCTTTTTGTAATACGAAATTGTCTAATAGTAAAACATCTAATAGTAAAACGAAATTGTCTTATTTGGCACAAACAGCAACCAAATTTTTGTTTTTGTTTCGAAGAATAGTTCTGTAAAATTCAAAACAAGTGTATAATACCAATAAAAGTAAACAAAACGTACAAAATAACATTGAATTTCACTTTTAAAATAAGAGTTCCAGAATGCGAAATTCTACAAGAAAGAAAAAATTGTTTTATATTTGAAATATTTAGCAACCTGTTTTTCATTTTGCACCCTTTTTCTGATCATTCAGCTCCTTTTTTTTGGCATATTCTGGTAATACTGCTTGGGAATGAAATGAGTAGTAACTTTCGTTTTGAGTTTGAGTTTCTTGAAAACCAGGGCTTTGGACCCTGTCCAAATTGAACGACGCCGACTCCAGCTATTAGAAAATCCACGACTCTACTCCGACTCCAATATTAAATAAACCTTTTTTTTCCTGTGGCCGTCGGTGGTGCAATGGTTTTTGTGCGCGGCTCTTGTACATGAGAACGTGGGTTCGATCCCTGCTCAGATCACCTTACATTTCTTTCGACGACGGTCAGATCGCTTAGGAATGGCGACGCTATCGAGTACTTAGCCATGAAAAGGCTTCTCAAAATAACGTTCAGAACCTGATTGTGAGAAGCTCTCCTCAATCCCTTTATGGGATGTTTTGGAACACAATTTTTATGTTGTTTTCTAAAATATAATTTGCATTAACAGCGAAATAATTGGAACTGCGTATAATATGTCATTGTTGGTAGCACAGGGTGGGGCGGCAAAAACCATCATCTGCTTTTCTTTCGGTGTAACTTTTGTTTAAAGTAGAAACTCATTTGGTTTTAACTGATTATTAACAAATAGCCGCTGTCGTCGTCTATGCAAGTTTGGACACTTTTGATTACATTTAGCGTAACTGTGCGCAGCATTTGTGTGTCACGTTGTCAACTTCGGCTTGAAAGTTGTTCTTGAACTCCTCCAAGGTGCGGGGTTTCTTCGCATACACCAACGACTTCAAATATTCCCAAAAGAAGAAGTCCGGTAAATTGAAATCGGGAGATCTTGCTGACCAAGCTAAATCTTCGAAACGCGAGCACATGCACTGGGAAGGCATCCGTCCAAATACGAGGATGAGACGTGACCGCTGAGATAAAAATGAGCCGTCGCTTGTGATAAATTTTAATGGGAAATCATACACTTCGTGGTTGAGTTCCAAAATCATACGAGTGTATTCTAAACGGGTCCAGTCGTTTGGTAACAACTATTGGTCCAACGGAATTCTATATATGTAAACATTTTCAAGTCCAATGTTAAAATGCGGCGCAGGGAAGACCGCGAAATGGGCAATTGTTGAGTACGTTTTATTGTTGATGCTTCGATCTGCTCTACCACAATTTCACGCACTGCTTCCATGTTTTCAGGCATGTTTTCAGGGCCTTCCGGTGCTTCGGCTGTACCGTGTTGTGTAACTCTCTTGAAATCCGGTTGATTTATCTTGTAAATACACTCCGGTTCACTCATTTTAAGGCACTAAAAATTCCATATTCAGCAGCCTGTATCTTTTGCAATTTGTAACCGATTGCAGAATTTTAAAATGGAAATTGAAGCTAGACATCTTGAGATATAAAAAAATCATGACAATAGTGGTTTCTTAACTAAATAACTTTTTTTGAGCAATTTATAAAAAAAGTCCAAAAATGTGTTCTTCTTTTGGGTCACTTGAATAAAGGCACTTTAACTAATTTTAATGAAAACAGTTTTCCTTGTTTTTTTAATTTATTTTACTTTATTTAAGAACTATTAGTAATGGGTACAACCCCCTGTTTTTAATAACTTCAAATATACGGGTTTTCATTGGGATATAAAGACAATTTATGTAATCCAACAAAATTTGATTCCAAGAATCCTTAATGGCCAGAATTAGTGACTGCTTGTCATCAAATTGTCTACCTCCTTTATAGACCTTACGAGATAACCAACCCCAGACATTTTCGATAATGTTTAGATCTGGCGAATAGGGTGGCCAGTCAAAAATATTAACATTTTGGCTTGCAATGAACTCCTTTACTACTCTGGCGTTGTGTATAGGGTCATTATCCTGTTGCAATATCCAAGATATGGGACCAAATAGTTCACTGAACTTCGGAAAAGCCGATTCCAATAACCTTTTATAGCTTGCACCAGTCATTTTTGCACTTTGAAATTCAAGATCGATCGACACCACAACGCCGCCCTCTCGGCTGTGATGTCGGTTCAAAAAACGCTTGTCTTCGCGCAGATCATGGAAATAATGTATAATGTAGCCATCAGGCTCATCCAAATTAAACTTCTTCTCATCCGTAAATACAACGGTTCTCGAGTCATTTACATGACCTATTGGCTGCACATCCCACACCATGTAGTCTCTTGCGAATTGAAGCCGCTTTTCCTTACGAGCAGCATTAAGTGGCGCCTTTTTTGTAATTTCAGGTATATACGATACTCACAGTTCTTAATTACTCTGCGTACTGATGACTGGCTCGCTTCCACTCCAGCTTGAGCTCTTATTTTTGACAAGGATAAGGCAGAATTAGAAGCAATTCTGATGATTTTTCTTTTCTCATACGTATGTAGATAAAGACAATGAAACCCTTCCTTTAAAATTTTTCGGACAACAAAATTATTCTTCTTCAACAAATTCTTCTTCAACAAATTATTCTTTTCGAAAATTTTTACTTTTGATGGAAATTTTAAACTTGGAGTCAGAGTCGTCCAAAATGTTACGACTCCAACTCCGACTCCAGCAAAATATATCAGACTCCGACATCACAGCACTGCTGACAACAGAGGTGCATCAGTATTTATTTGATAACAAAAATAGTCCAAAATGTATCATAAATACTTAAATACTACTGGAATCATATCATCTACCCAATGGCCTTGAATTTTATAGCATTATACGAATCATCCGACAGTAGCAATTTCAATACAAATCCACTAATCTCTGTCCCGTGTGAATTAAAAAATACAACATGCATTCGATTTAAGAATTAATTTGAAATGATTTGAATGGCAAAATTTTGGGCAATTCTATTTCACAGATTAAATAGTGAATGGACTTGTTGGCTTCACTACAGTATCTTCATAATATTCACTTGAGCAGAAATCTAACATTTATAGATAACGCGAAAAAAAATTTCACAAGTGCCATTAAAAATCCGCGACTTTTGTTAGTAAAGCTGATTAACATCACTTGATTTGAAATTTTTTCATGGGTTCACCTTTATAAATCAAACTTTTAAAAAATATTTTAGAGTGCGATACTTGGAACCCTTAATACAGGGTGGTCCAAATAAAAATATCTTAAATAAAATGAACTAAACTTAATTTCATTTGGTATATTATGGCTTTATTACAAATAACAAATATTCCCATTATATGTATATGGTACATAATTTCATTCATGTGGCTACTACGGCTGGCTTCGCAGTAGACTTTGTTGACGGTTTCTGGTTCTATCTCACGAAAGGTTTGGAGGATATTAGCCTTAAGGACGTCGATCAATTCTGGATTATTCGCATAGCATAGGTCTTTAAGTTTAAAGGGATTAAATCGCAGCCATGGGGTGGCCAATTAACTTCGCGAAAACATTGATGGGCCAATGATGCCACGACTCCAAAATCCACACCAAACTGTCACTCTCTGTGACGCTGCAATTTTGTTTGTTGACATGGCCGTCGATATGTAAATGGCCTCCTCAGAATAGATGATTTTCGGTCAAATTCGATGTTCAATTGGAACTTCTAAGGCCCAAACTGACAAGTCGTAACGAATTGTAAGCGAATAATTCGAGTTCTGATTTGTTGATAACGATGGCGAGTCGATGTTCTTGTGCTGAGTTGCACACTTCCCCCACAATAGCCACATTATTGTCGGTACGCACCATACGACGACGGGGACGCTGAGAATGCCAGTCTCACGAACTTTTTGCACAAACAACACGGGTGGATGGGTGCCTCATTTCGGCCATAACTCCTTCTGAACAAACCCACTTATTTCACTTTGGAAATAATTTTGCAATATTTCCCAATGTTGATTAAGCATAAAGCGACGGAGGTATGATACTGACTGATGGACAATATTTCGAACTGAAGAAAATGTATATGTCAAAGTAACATATGATTTAGAGATACCTGTAGTTGGACCACCCGTTACTGTAGTATATTTAGGTTAACTGTTTAGTGTATCACATTTATCAAGGGACCATGGTTGTACCATTGTTCTTTGGTGGATTAAATTTTACCAAAAAAGTACAATTCCAGCAACTTTGACATCCCAGGCAAACGGTAAGGACAATTTTCATAAGGGATTATTTCCACGACCCTTCCAAAAAAAACACATAACCATATCTGAAATATTTAAACTTATATTTGAGCAATGCCAAACCTCAAATGTCACTAAGAACTTCAAAAAAAAAATTATGATAAGAATCAAATCCATTCAGAAACCACTACAGTGATATCAGTGACATTGTACTGAATGAACGGCTACTTTAGAGATAAACGCTAATCGGGCACCTGGAGTGTTGTTCCTCCAATGATGTTCATACATGAATGTATGTATGCACAATTGTATATAGGTTCATTCACTAACATCTCTGATATCAATCCTTCATCCGCGAAAGAGAGAGAGTAACTACATATTCTCTTCTTTTGACAGCGTATTAAATATAGACAAATACAAACTGGGAGCGTAATGATGAAACCTAAATTATGAGCGCAGTGATTTTCTATCAGACTTGTAGGCATATACATTAGTATGGATGTGTATATCTACATTAGGGTGAGTTGTTTTTCACCTTTATTTAAAAATTGCAATTATTCAACATAAACAAAATTTGTGTTCATATATTTTGCAAAACTGTCAGAACTATTTGTGTTTATGACTTTATATCCCAAATACTTTGCTGGGGGCACATACAAATTGTAAACTAAATCCGTCCGTCTGTCTGGAATGACGAAGTAACGTGAAATTTTGTACATGATAGTTTTTTTAATTAAACTCAAAATATCAGCTCTGTAGATCTAAACAAAACTCTTTTGGATCTTAACAACACACTTAGGACAAAGTATACTGGAAATGGAAACATTTATATGTATTTTCAATATATTTACTATGTATGTCCAGCCCAAATTTGGAGTTTCTACAACAAACGGTACTGATTTGAATACAAACGGTACTGACTACTACAAAATCCAATAATATTATTGGGTTTCTCTGTTATAGTTTTTTGTTGGGTTTAATATTAATTCCCAACAAACAATTGAGGATACAAGCGTTTTACGAAAATTATTTTTTTTATCGTAGTGAGAAATATTGGCCCGCTAGAGGGATCAGGTTGACGAATCCCTGCGTACACTTGGTATTGTCAACTGGAGAGATGAGGCAAAAGATGCAACTGGTTGGCGAAATATGTTATCTTCGTTTTGTAAGGTCCCTGACGCCCCCGGGTTGTTCGTGACTGGATAAGTAAGTATTTTTATTTACTGAGCTTTCAGCTTTGTCGAGATATTGCAGCAATACTAAGCCAATAAACAAAGTTTATAGTGCGAACGTAATATGGAAATATTATAATTACTATTCATATCTAGAGCGTATATTCAAAATACGCCGACATAAATTTGGTCAAAATGAGTTTCCGATGGCAAATAGCTCCCGTATGAAATACCCATCTGTGACATAAATTGTAAAGTAAAAAGTATTCTGTTCTCGATTTATATCAATATTTGTTATTCTGCTACCTCAAACTACATTTTTTTTGGTGAAAATAATGCTAACTCCCATTGAACCTCAAACTACATTTTTTTTTGGTGAAAATAATGCTAACTCCCATTGAAGGTTTGCAAAACTTTAAAAAAAAATGGTATTTATTATAAGTCTACGAGTAATATATTGCATTTGGCATGCTGGACACGAATCCGGTAAAGTATTTGATATTCAATGGCTAGTTTTTGAGATATGGTAATTTTTAAGATATTAGTTCATAGTGGTTCCAAACAAGAAGGAATCGGTAATATATATGTAACTTTTAAACTATACATCGGATTGATACATTATGCTTGTAGCGATTATAGTCAATGATATCAACTTTGTCAATAGGAAATTTAGGGTGACCCTGTTACAATACAGCGAAAGTTAGAGAGTGCTAAAGTTGACCACCTGGAGATAGAACAGGCTTTAAGAGCTTGTAAATTTTAAAAATATTCTTTTATTTATTGAAATATTCTTTTATGTTCTGTGTTTTTTCCTGTAGTGTTCCAATTGTTATATCTGATATTGAATAAAATACCTCACAAAATGGATAACAAATAAATACTTTTCACAAGATCGTATTTTTATTTTTCGACAAAATGTGCTAATTCTGAAAAATATTTGTTTTCTGATATACTAAATTATGATATCTCAAAAAATACGCAATCAAGTGAAAAATATGAAATTTTTTGCATAGGTATAAATCAGTAAGAATATTTAAATTGTTTATTTTTAAAATAATAAACCATAACTACTCTTTTACTTCTCCTGAAAAGTTAGCTTTTTCGAATTGGCATTTATTGAATATAAGAGCTCGATATCCTTTATCCAACAACATCGACAATGACACAGAGAGGAGCAAACGTATTTTTAATGCAAATACTACCATAGAAATTGTCCATAGATGCTTCCGAGATAATACATTTATGGATGTCTCAAACTCCAAGAAAAGAGCTGTACTAATTACGTGGGTAATGAATTGAAATCTGCGACAGTGAATGCATTGAAAAAATGGTGTACCATGACATCCCATGAAGGGATTTGGGGAGAACTGCATTTAACCAGTGAGCTGGGCGCTTTCTAGTTTTACACTCATTGGTAGGGACCTAGAGTTTTATACCGGTTCGGAACGCCATTTTAAAAAGCTTTTTTATGACTAAATACTCAATAGTGTCGCCATCCCTAAGTGAGGTGACTGCCGTCGGAAGAAATTTAAGGCAGTCAGAGCGGGATTGAACCCGCGTTCTAATGTAAGAGAGCCGCGCACATTACCATTGCACCACTGACGGCCATAGTGCATGTATTGACATACAAATAAAATCGAAAGATATGAGGTCGGGTTGTTGACAATTTTGGATAATAGTAGTTAATATATCTCTAAGCACCGAATTCGACCAAAAATAAATATCGACAACTTTTAAGCATAAACGGTACTGTGTTATAATATAAGGTGCGATATCTATTTACTGTATAACTCTTTGACGCCCACATTTTAAATGATAATAAAAGCCCTAGTTGCACAGATTATTTTATTGTAAAAAATGGAATGTGATATTATTTGATTAATCAGGAAACGTGATTAATCGACACCCTGATTAATCGAATAATTAATTAATTAATCATACAATTTGATTAATCATATTTATAAAATCAATTAATTTTCAGTTTAATTAATTAATATTCATGTTTTATTGATTAATCTAAAAACTGATTAATCAATAATTTGAATAATTGAGCAATTCGTGTCTTTAGGTTTTTCAGTTTGAATTTTTGTCAACAAACTTCTTTTCTCAAAATGATCCAATGTTTCCTTTTGTTTGAACAGTTTGAATTTTTTTCAAAAATTATTTAAAAGATGAATAAAATAATTCAAATATGATTAATCAATATGGATTAAATATTGTTTTTATTAATCAGAATTTCTGATTATTCGATTAACTGACTAAGTACGACATCGAGTAATCAAAATTGTAAGTAATTGATTAATCGCAGATCCCTATGTGTAGCTTAAACTGTACGAGGTGAATTAAACAGGTGGAGCAGTTTTTAACCCACCTAGATCCAAAGAGATAAGGGAGAACATTTACTTCAAAATACTGCAGAAAGAGATACTCTTACACACCAGTGACAACGCTAGGGTATTCCAGGACTAGAGTGACCCGCAGCATACCAGTATAAGTTCGAAAGAGCGTTTTAAGATAACAAGATTTATAAGTTAGTTGATGCAACCAATCGCCAGATAAACCCAATTGAAATTGTATTGTGTGATTTAAGAAACAACAATTCGCAGGTTTGTATAGCGGTAAAGGCTAATACCTGATGATCATTGTGTCTCAAACATGTTATATTGAATAGAAACCACAACATATTGGGCACAAGTATAGTATATTTGCGGCAAGCTACAAAACACGTTATATTTGCATCCAAACAACAAAAAAGGACATATTTTTCAGCGTGCGGTAAGTCCAGTATATTCAAAGCAACGTTGTACTGTTTACAAGTTACACTCAACCGAATCTTAGTAAAGTCTCGTATTCAGTTATTGCGAAGAAATTTTGTCATTTATCTCTAATCGAAATTCTCTGATTTAGAAATATTTGACTAATACTTCCTCTTCAATTTCCATTTTAATTTTAATGCATGTGTTTTTGATTTACCTGCGATATATTTACAAATAGTTAAGTATCAACCGCATAAATGAAAAGTGAGCGACGAAATTTTCGTAATTTTTTATACAAGTGATTTTTATGGTAACGAAAATGATTTTGATTAGTTTCTGAAATGCAAACTTTCCATTCTTGCAGTGACTCTCGTTGTTTGCGGCGATGAATACATTTTATTATTACAATGAATTTGTCTCATTTCTGTTTTTAATGGTGGTCAAATTTGCCGGACGTATGCAGTTTTTCATGGTACAAATGGAAACACACTAACGAACATGTTTCATCAGTGCGACGAAGCATTTTGCCTTCATTGAAGAAGTAGAGAATAAAATCCAACTGCAAGAGATAGTGAGGTTTACACAGGTATATTTGAAGACATTAATAAATGCCTGAACTTTTAGTGAAACACCCAAAAAATGCTCACCCTAATGTATGTACGTATACACATATGTACATATATTGGAGTAGAAGCACTTAATGTCACTTGTATTATGCGGTATGGACACTTGCTCTTCTCAATCACAACAAACATGAGCACTAATCTGTCATAAACTGCTGTCCGTTCGTCGGCTCCGTTGTCCAGCTACAGAACAACACTTGCTGTTTGGATCGTTTAGATTCACATACATATAATATAAAGTGATATATGCTTGGTGGCTTCAGTTAGTACAAAGTTTTCAAAGCGCTCGGATCAAGACGGTCTTTGTCAAATAAACAACTAGGAATAAATTAGTTTATATACTAACTAAAGACCCAGCGAAAGTCTCTCCGAAATAATAAACAAAGATTTTTACAAAATTAGGAGGGAGTGCAATGTAAATTTCAGCAAACTTTGGTTCACATAAATAGAACACAACTCGATTTTTGTCGACGCAAAATTTACTAGAAAAGTGAAAGTACAGTAATAGAGAACATTGGACAACTTAAACATCGGTCATACACAGTAAATAAACTTTACACTACTCTAATACATAAGTACGAAGTGTCACAATTATTCATTCAGCCAGTGAAAGTCCTCTACACTCTGTGATCAAATTTGTTCAAGGTGTTATACAGAAAATGCGCGCTTTTGAATTGAGTGTTATACTTGTAACAAATTGGAAAATTGTATAATAAATTTGTGGAAAAATACTTGCGCCGCATTACAACTAAAGGTCACTTACAAACTATCGAAAACGAAAATGACTCAGGATCAAGGAGAAAAATCGAATGCCACGATAAGTGAAGATTCCTACAAGGAAGTTGTGACAAGTGAACTGGAACGAGTTGGAAGTGGTGGAAAGTTTGTCTGGTAATAATCATCTAGTGTTGTGTGTAAAATACGTACATACGTATGTAAACTATAATGTCAAAAGAACAGTCACTTGTTTGATACAAAATCAGATAGAGCGAGTGGAATTGATTAACGCGACAATTTAATTTCTTTGTTGACTGATATGGATTCTATTTGATTTATGACAGCAGTAACGCAATTCTGTAACATCGGTAGTCAAATTCAAAAATGCAATACATTTTAATACGTTTGTTAATTCTACGACCGATTGTGTTTTGCTAAAAACTATATAGATTTTAATTTTTGTTATATTATTATTAGGTACAACATCAGGACAATTACAATACAATTCTTTCAGAGTACAAAAACAGATTTTTCTAAAAGCAACAAATAAATTTATTTATATGTAGGTATGTATATATGTAAGTGTATTTAATGCAGATACAATAGTGTTACAAATATAACTAGTAATATCAATTAGTCAACTTGAGTCACATTTCCAGGGCAATACACAATTCAAAATAACGAAAAATTATTTCCAAGTTGTATCCAACAAAGTTTTGGGAGTTTTATTATTCGGTGTTTTTTAAACTTTAGTTTTTCAAATTTATTCAAGCCCAAGAAATAAATTTTAGATTTTTATAATAAAGGGTTTTCCAATTTGAGTGATATGATTTCACACTAATTGTTAAGGAAATTCAAACGATTTTTATGTAATGTGAAGTACAATCGATATAATTAAGTTCTGAATAAAACGTCTTTCAAATGTCCTTCACGTTTTCTTTTGCAGGAACGAATTCGATGAACCCAATTTTCGAAAAATTTTCCCACTAAATCAAGTCGTATGTCATGAATAGCACGTTTAATATAGACTAGCTAGTAAAACTTGAAGACGGTTTAGTTTATTGCTAAAAACCAATGACTTCAAATAAGAAATAACCTAATGGTGTTAAATCACAACTTCTTGGAGGCCATTCAATGTCACAATTTCTTGAAATAATCGAATCTCCCAACTTTTCTCGCAATGATTCGGTTGTTGCACGTGCTGTGTGGCACGTAGCCCCATCTTATTTGGGCATAAAAAAAGCTTATCATCCATCTTTAAAGCTCTCCATTGACAGTAACGGTTTTACCAGCTTCATTTCCAGACCAGACCAAAAACCGCACCAAACTGTCAATATAGGTGAATGTAATGGTTGTTCATGAATAATTTGCGGATTTTCTTCGCACCAGAATCGACAGTTTTGTTTATTTACCCCACCCCTTAGATGAAAGTGAGCCTAATGGGAGTAGATGGTTTTCTTAAAAAATCGTTATCGCTTTCAAGTTGTTCCATGACAAAATTAGAAAATTCATCACGTTTACCGTAGTCCAATGGCTTCAGTTCTTGAGTGATAACAATTGTATACGGATACAAACCCAAATCCAAAACAAATGAGACAGTCCCAATTGTTAACAATGTCTTGGAATCGATAAATTGCGGTCTCCAGCAATACTTGCCTGAACGACAACAATTTTTTCATTACTTCGGACGGTTCTTTGTCTTATTGGCACTTGAACATTATGTAAAGAAAATGTGCGCTCGTAATTTGCAACAATTCGACGAATAGCGAGCACAGGTGGACGATTATTGCGACCATAAAATGGCAAAAGCGGAAAAGTTGTAATTGGAGAACGATTATTTTGATAAAAAAAATTCAATAATTTGTAAACGTTGATCTTGCTTATATCTCTCCATGATGAAATTGTAAACATTACTGAATACAATTTGAAAAAAATGCCAGATCATGACGTACTACAAATGGCCGAAACGTCACTTAGAAATCATATCACTCAAATTGGACAACCCTATATTTATAATGATTTTTGGAAGTTTTCTCATGTGTTAGTTTGCTGGACAACCTTTGGGTAGTTTTTTTAAATTAAATTAAAATATAACAGTTATATTTTGCGAATGCTATCAAAACCAAGTTAAAGCCAACAAGTTTGGTTAAACTTTTTGGAATAAATCAAACTGAATATTAAGGGAAGGGAAACATTGTTAATGACAACCCTTTATAGTTTCTAAATTTCCAAAACATATAATTTGTCTTTGATATGAAATAAAAAAGGTGTACGAATGTTTTTCAATGTTGGTACTTAATATTTTTCGATCATATGCTTACAATAATTCTAATTAATGTAATGGCTTTTAATTTGTAAGTATCTATAGTCTTGATGGAATCACCAAAAGCATACAAAACTGTTGATGAAGTTCTTGGTTAGATACTCAAAGACGCTTCTTCGTAAATGGTGTAAAACCCTTCATAGATTATACGAACTCCTGCATTAATTTTTCGCCAAAGAAACAGTTCATAGAATCAATGAAACATTTTCAAAGATTCTATGAAACGAAATCTATGAAATTTAAAGCATTTTCCCAAATTCTTTGAAAGTTGTTCACAATATCTATGGAGCATTTTCATAGATACTATGAGGACCTAACATATGAAACATTTTCGTATTTTTTTTAATCATGCCACAAAATTAGAATCCATATTTATGATACCAGGTAAACGGGGTAGCTATTTCAGATCAAACCAAAGTTGCTTATCAGCGATTGTTCTGAATGAATGAAGAAAGAATTCGTTAAAACAATTCGTCGTGCTATATGTAATGAAACAGTATTGCTGAACTTCTGCAGGTCTCTTAATGAGACCGCCCATAAGTACTATATGCACCCATGCCAGGATAAAGTGACATTTCGGGGAACTGCAGAGCATATAAACTTGTCGGACTAGGAACTACCCTACTGGATACACAGGAATTTAAATGTGTTAACATGCACCTAGCAACTTGAAAGAATATCCTGCAAGAACGCTCTTATCTGATGATGCGGGAGAGGTGTAAAGATTGCGAAGGCGCAAGATAAATCTGGGCGATAGTGAATATAAGGAGATCCATGAACTAGAGATGTACACGGGACAATATATTGGATCCCGATCCCTCTCGTCTCGAAATCAAAATTGTCTATCCCGTCCCGAAGAATTTTATTTGTACGTGTCTACTATGGGGTCCTACCTATTTATGCACCTGGGAAACATATTTCATATAGACGTAGACAGGATCTTGAGTTTCTTGGGGCAAAATCAATGCTTCTCCGGTGGAGTTAGTAATGTCATTAGCCCGTAGTATCACAACGAACTAATAAGCCTGAGTCGTTCATCTGTATGAACTGTACGACTCCTAACCTATCTGGAACGAAAATATTAAATTCAATGAGAATGTTTAGTGTACCATTGCCAGAGACCGACTAAAAATGTATGCCAAATGTCCTCGAAAATTGTGCCGTTTGCAAAACCATTATGCTAAAATTGGCTTTTAGTATTTTTTCTAATTCTGAGTCCAAAACACATACAGTCCTTCCAAGAAATGGATGCTTATGTCGCCTTTAAACAGCTGTTAAACGTTTACCGTTTAAAATTGTTATACCTTGTATCTTAATTTCAAACAAAACACTAACTTAAAATATTTTAAGAATTTCTACAACAACAATGAAAGACATACTAAGTGATTTTACCACAATAAATACCACATTTTTTAAATAAAACTTAAAAAAAATTTATTATTTTGTTTGTTTTAGAATAGAATTTTCCAAGTTTTGAACAATTTTTTTGGAATCCGTTCCATTTATCGTAGCGATATCGAAATCAAATCGTCTCTACTTATTAATCTTCTCATAATGAACCCGGAGATTTTCGCTGGAGTTTATATCTGGAGCCTCTAGAAGAACTTCCATCGGATTTTGATCATTTGACAAAAGTCATATCTTGAATAATGAAGCCACTGTACGGTTCAATACGACAAATTTAAACTTTGTTAATACGATAATCGTCCATATTTTTATTATCGGTAAAAATGTACGTTTCACAACAGGTTTCTAACTCCTGAGTTCAGGAGTGAATTTTGACAATTTCTGATATTTCATGAATTAATTTTTTGCTTTACGCCTGTGGAGTTGCTTTGTTAGCTTGTAACCTAAAAATGCGATATTGTACCTTATATGCCGATAAATATGATGTAACATTTTCTGATATATTAAAGGGAGAAACTTTCAGTACGAAAAATTGTGCCGATTGCAAAAAGATTGTGTAAGAAATTACACTAAAATTAAAAAAATTGGAAAAATGTTGAAGAAATTGTGTTAAACGGCACTTGGCATAATTTTTCAAAAAACAAGTGCCAAAACCAAAAATATTCTGCCAAAAATATGGTAACACTGTGACCGACAAAAAATGCTGGCAACCGAGCACATGGTACAGAAAATTAAAAGTGCCCATTTTATGAATCATTTTATGAATATGTTTCGTAAATTCGTAAACATTTTTTGTGTAATTGATGAAAACCTTCATAATATTAATGAAAATTTTTCATAAATATTACGCAGAAAATTTTGTGTTCTCCCACTTCTTAACGATAAATATCGGTAGTTATGTGCTCAAAATTCGGTAAACATGCCTACCAAATTTGGTCAATTCAACTATCGATTTCTATAGTTTAACTGTTACACAAGATCAGTACAGGGGGTAATTATGTAAAAAACGTTATCGAATTCATTATCGATTTGTCGGTAGTGAAGTTTATATATCGTTTGGTCGATTGTAGTCATACATACATAATAAGGCAACTGGTATAATTGGAAAACTTCATACATGGGATAAATTAATTTATTATTTGAATTAGTTTTAATTTGAATCATCTGTACAAATGCAAATTCAATAAAAAATTTAAATACCATTGGCAATTCTACATATTTTATGGAAAGGCAAACATTTTTAATTGTTAATGCAAACAATGGTAATTTTTTTGCACTTGCACTAGATAAAGTAATGAAAATTAAAACCCAATGCAAATTAAACAAGCCCAACAATGGACAACTTTTAGCATAACTTTCTAGGGAAAACAAAACTGATAAAATAAACAAAATATAAATTTAATGAAACTGGCCCCGAACCGGACTTACAGAAAAGTAAGAGAGGTCATTGCCTAGGAACCCTTTTCATATAAAATCATACAAATCGCATAAAGTAGTTCTCATCAGGAATGCCAACTTTTGGAAAGCTAATAGCATCAACAAAATTCCATAAAGCGTAATTCTTAATCGATAAATGGGGTTCACGTAAATACAAATTTAATGACCGATGATTTTTATTATAATGATTTACGTGCGCAACTCTGGTACGTAAGAATGCGAGTTAAATTCCCGCATTGACCACATTTTGTTATATCCGGCGACGATCACCTCGTGTGGTGATGGCGACAATTTTCATGAAACAACGTTCGGAATCGGTGTAGGTACAAGTCAGTGATTTAAAAAAAGGCCTCAGCTCACTGTTAGTGAGAAGCTCTTGACAATCCCTGCGTGGAGGTAATGGTATTATAACTAGTAGTAAACAAATATAGGACCTTTCAAATCGATGAATTTTCAGAAGAAAAATTCTGCACTAAACGAAGAACTATAAGTACTAAAAATTTTACATTTTATATCTAAATCTGACATTTAGAACTTAAAATACGGTGATTTCGTTTCTAAAGAAATCTTCAACATTCGTTCTGCCCTCTACTCTAAAAGTTTATTGTTGTGTTCGCTGATGTAAAAAGTGCAACATTAGTTAAAGGTAGAGGTGTGCGCGTGATCGTGACTAGCATTAAAGTCAATCTCGTGATCGTGGGTGGACGTGATTCAAAACCTCAATCGCGTGCGTGACCGAATTTTTAGGTAATCACGCTCACGAATTATACCCACGAATCACAAATGAACACGAATCACAATGAATATGTTGTAATGAAAATCTACACTTTCTAGCTTTCTCTATCTAAACATTCTTTAAGTGTTTTTAAAAAAGAAGTGATTTTTTTAATGTTTTCGCGGATACAGTTTTGTACAAAACGAATTAGTGTTTACCAATAAATATGAACAATGTTTAAAAATAGAAGCGATTGGGTAAGTAATGTTCTGTAGTAAAAATTCGTTCCTTGTATCGTGAAAGTGCGTTATAATTTACTCACGTGCTCACCTCTACTTAAAGGGTTTGTGTACTTTTTTGAGAAAGTTGACCCATAAAGTGCAAAAATGTTGAATTTTCTGCCCTGTCAGTGAATCACGGTGGAGGATGTTGCCTGATAAAATAACTGACTTTCTAATATTTTTTTGGGGAGTTAAACGATATTAAGCGAATTGGTCGAAAAATTAATTTAGCGGAGATGACGAAACATACCAATTGTTTTGGTTTCGGCTTGTACTTCTTCGATCCATACAAAGTGGCCGAAATATAAGTTTGGTGGGCTAATAAAATGTTGGCGAAATGAATGACTGAAAAAAGAAGACATCTGTTAGAAAATGCAACGATTATAATTTTTTTTGTCACCGCAAAAAGCTACAACTTTAAAGGTGTGACATTATTTTTAAGAAACGAAGTCTCTATTATTGTGCCTCTACACCTCGTAATGGATCGGACAGAGATTTTCGCGACCAGTGGTATGTGCACTTTAATTGTTTTTTTTTTTTTTTTTTAAAAAATTCATTTATTTTTTCAAATCATACAACTTATTCCTAACATTAAAAAATATTCTAAGGACTATCCATTCTAGTACTATATACTTTACATTGTTCAGCATGAGGCGCCTACATATCGATCATACTTTTTCTTAAAACTATTTACCGCAACCCCTAAAAAACTGGTTCAGTTAAAACTGGGTTAAATTCAACCATAACAACTTACAAACTAACACTTAACACTACTTAAAACTACTATTTACATATATACATTATTTACATAGTAAGGTGCAGTCACTGTGCGGTATTGTAGACCGCGCTGCTAATGTCAAACGTCCCTATACTCCTATGGTAAAACAAGAGCCTATTGTCAACAAAAAGCCTTCCCTCTCTCTTTAATTGTTTTTGGACCCACTGGCTGTTTCTATACAGATTCCGGACCGAATTGCTTTGAGAAGTGCTTTCATAGCTAATTAACCAATATGATAGTGTCATAATGACATTTGTACAATATGGGTAGATGTCATATTTGCGCCCACAAGGCAAAGCCACTAATGAGCTCTTAGGACGAAACGATGACGAACCAGAAACAACTTTTTTTTCACCGATATTTCCGAAATTATATCCCACAAATATTTGTCTTATATCAATCAATGTATCGTAGCATCTTCATGTTTAAAAATAAATTGAGTAAAACTTGTTCCCAGTTAGAAATTTTGTCTTGAAGACATTGTTAGTAGTATTTCCTTAGGACTATGTCAGTAGGTGATGACAAGATATATAAGACATCTTCTTGACATGCCACTAGTTCTGACTTTGTTGACATAAATTGTGAAGGGGCTGACAATCTATGTAAGACCGTCCTATTGATTTGTCAGCACTTTGTCATGGCTGACTCTTATTAAGACCAATGGTGAATGTCGATTGAAAACTTCAAACTGAAAAATTTATATTTATTTGTAGTTATGAAATATATGCAATACGTTTTCAGAATTTATATCAAAATATTTAAAATTTGTTAGAAGAATATTCTAATCTTCAGAGCATTATAATTATGTCTGTATGTCTCGCTTTTTATCTTTCAGATTTTATTTAATATCGTGCAACAAAACAGATACATACATATTGTTACGAATAAGTAAAAGCTTTTGCTTACTGTTAATGACTCTACTAACAGTATGTAAACATCAGGCGGTTAGTGCTGCGCCTGAAAGTATGCATTGTAACAACGTACCAGCTCGCTAAACCAGTAGCATGAATTCACCTCAGTAAAGATAATTCTCCTGTGTAGGAGAATGTTCTACAAAGATAAACAACAACAACAACATCTAGTTTCTAGAAGGTTCTTGAATTCGCTAGATATATGTACCTTCATTTGTGTATGGTGAGTTGGTATAAATAGCGGAGGTCTTTGGAATGGAGAGTTCAGTTTGTGATTAAACCCCGTAAAGTAAGCAACGCGAATTGATAGTAAAATACAAGACTTGTTAACGTGGTATAAATAAAGTAAACTGTTGTACTGTATAAATAAATAAAAGGAAGTGATACCGTTGTAATTATCGTAATTAAAAACGAACCTTGTTTTATTATTGGGAATAAAACAACGCAAAAAGGACGAATAAGGAAATTCGTAACATTGGTGTCAGAAGTGAAATTACGAATTAAGGACAACGATGAAGTTTGAAGAACTCAAAGTTGAACAACTAAAAAAGGAGTTGAGTAAATTGGATCAACCGACAGCTGGTAATAAGGTAGAGCTGCAGAGGCGATTAATAGAAGAATTCAAGCGCCGAAACATTGACATTGACAAATACCAGTTTGAGTGTAAAGAAGAAATGGAGGTATCTGCAAAGGAAGCAACTGGTAATATGGATGTTTCGACAATGTTTGCAGCCATGATGGAAAAATTTAACGAAAACTCTAGAATTATTAACGCGAAGCTGGACGATAATTCTAGAATTATGAATGAGAAATTTGGTGAGAATTCTAGAATTATGAATGAGAAATTTGGTGAGAATTCTAGAATTATGGACGAGAAATTTGGCGAGAATTCCAGAATTATGAACGAGAAATTTGGCGAAAATTCTAGAATTATGGACGAAAAACTTGAAAAGAAATTTGGCGAGAATTCTAGAATTATGGACGATAAATTAAGCGAGAATTCTAGAATTATTCAAGAAACATCAAATGCCACAAATGAGAAACTGCAAGAAATCTCCGAAGTTGTGAGCAATATGGAGATTCAAGTGAACGATAAATTCGAAAAGGTTGAAGAAAAAATCGAGGAAATGGGGCAGAAGATTGAAGAAGTCGAACATAAGTTCGAGGAAGTCGAACGGGAACTAAAAAACGATGTAAGCGAATTGCAAAGGAAAATGAATGAACTTCAGTTGCAAGAGGGTCCGGTGCGAGTAATTTCTGAAGGCTCTAGTAGATTGAAAGCTCCCAGTTTCGATGGCTCTACACCTTTCGATGTTTTTAAATTCCAATTCGAAATGGTCGCAATTAAGAACTTGTGGAACAGCAACGACAAAGCCGTTGAGCTAATTTTAGCACTGAAAGGCAACGCAGCAGAAGTCCTTCAGAGCATTCCCGTCAGTGCCAGAAACAACTACGAGGATATACTGGCTGCGTTACAACGCAAGTATGGTGGCGATCACAAGAAGGATTTATATCGCATGGAATTGAGAGGCCGAGTGCAAAAGCATAATGAAACGCTTCAGGACTTCGCAACCGAGGTGGAACGTTTGGTGTTGATGGCATATCCTGGAGAACCCCAAACTTTCCTAGAGCAATTTAAGATAGAGGCATTTGTTAGGGGCATTAACGATCCTGACGTTAGATATTCGGTGTATGCCTCACAAAAAGCTACATTTGTGGAAACAGTTTCATTCGCTTTGGCGAATGAGACGGCGAGGGTTGTTGCCAGTCAACAGACATATCATGTGCGAAGGGTAGAAACGGAAGGCAAATCAAAAGATTTGAAAGGCGCCGTTAGCGAACTGAAGGAAGTGATTCGGATTCTCACGAAAGCGCTATGGCAAGCAACAAAATTGAAAGGTGACAGTCATGGCGAACGTGGCCATATAGGGCGTGACTGTAGAGACCTGAGAAAACGGTCAAGATCTTCAGCGATAGCGGCCGATACCGGACGAGTAAATGACCGTCCACATGTAATCGAGCCTAAACAGGATTTTAAGGCTGAGATCAAAGAGCAAATTATTGACGTCCGATCCCTGAGAATTGAATCCGACGACGAGTGGTTCACGGCACAGAGAAGTGATCCTGTATTGGCAAAAATTATTTTGGCAAAGGAAGAGGATAGACAATTAACGCGGAATGAAATCGCTTCAGAAAGCCCCGTTTTAAAATCATATTGGGCCCAGTGGAATAGCCTGAGATTGCTAGATGGCTGTCTATACCGTGTATGGGAAAGTGAAGATGGTAAAACGGAGAAAAATCTAATTGTGGTACCTGCCTTGAAAGTGAAAGAGATAATTGCAGAATCTCATAATGGTCCGAGTGGTAGGCACCTCGGAAAAGGCAAAACTATGGAGAAACTAAGGGAACGTTTCTATTGGGTTGGTCGTCAAAAAGCTGTATCCGAGTGGATTGCAGGCTGCACCCAGTGCATGACAACTAAAGGACCAACGCGGAGGAGTTGCGAACAGAGACATCAGGAGAGCCCAAGTGCTCCCTTCGAGCGAATATCCATGAGTGTGGCTGGTCCATATCCAACGAGTAGCTCTGGGAACCAATATGCCCTAGTCGTTATGGACTACTTCAGTAAATGGCCCGAGGTGTACACTATTCCAAATAAAGAAGCGAAAACAATAAGCAAAGCTATGGTGAACAACTGGATAAGTCGTTTTGGTGTCCCTTTAGAACTGCATTCGGAGCAGGGTAGAAATTTTGAATCTGCGATCTTGAAAGAAATATGCGAGAGGAGTGGAATTCGTGGTATAAGAACGACATCAGTGCGTCCTCGGACTGACGGTACGGTAGAAAGATTCAACCGAACTCTTGAAGAATACCTAAGAAAAGTAGTCAGCGCAGATCAAAGAGATTGGGATGAACACATACCGAAGTTCCTTTTGGCATATAGGACGGCCACCCATGACTCCACTTCGCGAACACCCGCTAAAGTAATTTTCGGAAATGAGCTGAAGCTGCCTGGAGATTTGGAGTTTGGTACCATACCAGCGTCTGACCCTGCGAACAGTGATGTCAATTACCATGATACGGGGGATCTTAATGATCTCCATGAATTTGTGCGCAACAAATTAAAAATGGTCAGTAACAAAATGAAAGCCAGATACGACCGAGCGGCAAATTCAGAAGGATTTCATGAAGGCCAGCTAGTTTTACTGTTCAACCCACAGCGCAAGAAGGGTTTATCTCCAAAACTTCAGACTCACTGGGAAGGCCCTTACAAGGTTGTCAAACGAATAAATGACGTGGTTTATCGAATCCAGAAAAGCCAAAGTCCAAGAGCTAAAATGAAAGTCGTGCATTTGGAAAGACTAGCTCTGTATGGAAAACGGAGGGTTGAGCCTGCTCGGGACGAACAGGCTTAAGTGAGGGGCAGTGTTACGAATAAGTAAAAGCTTTTGCTTACTGTTAATGACTCTACTAACAGTATGTAAACATCAGGCGGTTAGTGCTGCGCCTGAAAGTATGCATTGTAACAACGTACCAGCTCGCTAAACCAGTAGCATGAATTCACCTCAGTAAAGATAATTCTCCTGTGTAGGAGAATGTTCTACAAAGATAAACAACAACAACAACATCTAGTTTCTAGAAGGTTCTTGAATTCGCTAGATATATGTACCTTCATTTGTGTATGGTGAGTTGGTATAAATAGCGGAGGTCTTTGGAATGGAGAGTTCAGTTTGTGATTAAACCCCGTAAAGTAAGCAACGCGAATTGATAGTAAAATACAAGACTTGTTAACGTGGTATAAATAAAGTAAACTGTTGTACTGTATAAATAAATAAAAGGAAGTGATACCGTTGTAATTATCGTAATTAAAAACGAACCTTGTTTTATTATTGGGAATAAAACAACGCAAAAAGGACGAATAAGGAAATTCGTAACAATATGTACATATACATAGATTCCAATAAATAAGTACCTAGAAGATGACCCAAGATACAATATTTAAAAAAGTCTTCAGTAACTGACCCACTGATGAATGGTTACTCAAGACGTCTTCTGTACATGTCATATGGTGATCACCACTGTTGATTAACTGTGAAAAATTCCCGCTGACTTTTGACCAAATGTATGAAAATGTCAGGAGGTGTCATGACGTTTTTTGTGTGGGAGCGGGTCGGAAAGTCAGCAGTAATTCTGACATGTCAGTCCTTTGCCATTGATAATTTCTAGAAGAAATTTCCAACTGGGTTCTTAATGAAAAACTACATTAAACTGAAAATGCGTAGAAAGTGTCATTTACTTTTACTAATTTTTAGTTCAACATTTCTTCAAACTTAGTATACACGTAGTAACATGAATTATATTTAAACTGAAACACAATTCAATTGAACTAACATGGAGTTTAGTTGAATCTACATTGAGTATAATTTGGACAAATTTTTACTTAAATTACGCCCATATGAACTAGTATCAAGTTCAAATTGAATAAATATTAGTTTAAATATAGGTTCCTTTAAATGAAAATCAATTCTGGCTTTCCTAAAAATAAGTACATGTAAATGTAAACTTTAGATTATATAAACTAAATATTCTTAAAAACAAGTTTGAGTAAACTAAATTTTAATTTATTTGAAATGTATTAGAGTAAACATGTTACTCCTATTTAGGTTTTATTTATTACTTTTATTACATTTTTATTGCAATATTAAGTATTACATTGTTCTATGCGAAAATAAAAATAAATAAAGAATAAAAGAAAAACATTACATTTTTAGCACGTAATACCATTTTTAACACGTAATACCAAAAGTTGCAGCTCCAGGATTTGGCTAGCAAGAAAATCGTTCCATGGGTCAAGAAGAATACACACAAAAATTTCAGAAAAAACAATTAACCCCTTCATGTCCCGCAATGCACTTGAAGCAAAAATGAGATGCAATTTAAAATTTTGTAAATTCTAAAATCAGTGCGATACATTTTCAAAATTGTAAAGATGGTGAAATGTAGCATGTGCCACTTTGGTATGGAAATATGCAATAAATGCAATTTACTTTAAATTTTAAAGTAGAAAACGTAACTATTTTGTAGTGATTGCTCTTTAAAACTGCAACAACACAATCTAGAGAATTTAAAATGAATGGGTTTTATAGCAACATATAACATTCAGGGTCAGTTCTCAATGTTCGTTTAAAGTATCTGCTTACTAAATGGTACTTTAATTTATCGGAACTATATACTGCCTGCTACGGGTTTTTAATTTTCTAATGCTCTGGTTAATTTAACGAAATGTTAGATGTTTTTCGCTGACAAGTCTGGTTATATCCATAGACTTAAGCAAAGTGAAATGAATCTGATCTTAAATCAAGCGCCTGTAATGGAATCTCTGTTCGAAAAAATTGGCATCAAATAGTTTATGGTACAGAACATATTTCTCTTTTAAAATGTAAAGATGTGGATTTCTCTAAACAATTTGTCAGCATTAAATCTTTAATGTTAACCAGTGTTAAACACAACTTAAGATTCTACTTTCATTGCAATTACTATAATTTTACAAAGTTTTTTTTTTTTTTTGTACAACAATGTAATAACTTTACTGATTGTCTCTTAGTAATTGAATCGGGACTTGAAAATGCAAAAAGTCAACGATACTACATACTCATCCATACATACATATACATATATAGTTAATTCAATAACAATCGAGAATTTATGTGGGATTCGTTTGTTGCAACTACTCGTATTAACATTTACTGAACATATTTTTTGTAATAAAACAATTCTTCTTAAATCCATGCTGCTATTTATTGTTTTGTAATTATCTTGGATTGCGATCTTTGGGAGATATTTTTCTAATACACGCTTGTAGAAATGGAGCTTAGTTCAAGTTTATGTATGTAATAATCCAATTATTCGGGTTTTTGGTTTGTTCAAGTAACTCGGAAACAGTATTTCTGATTTACTCGAACAATCGAGTAGATTTTTTTATAACTCGAGTTAATCGAGTAATTTTACTCTTCTGCAATTGATCGATTTAAAACAAAAATGAGAATTTAAACCAGATATAATAATATTTTATTAGTAGACAAATCACACCAAACATGACAATTAATATAAAGAATTAGTATAAATTCAGTAAACGATATGTAATGGGGCCCGACCTTAGATTGGGCCTGGGGCAAGACCATATGCCAAAGTTCATAAAGATCAGATTGTATTTTACATTGCTATTTAAACTTATTTATGCATAACGATTTGAAGATTAAGTTTGCCACTATAATCTATAATTTGTCATTATAATTATGGGCACAATTTTCAATAGAATAGGAAAAAATTTAATCCTTTTTTTCCTGGTGCTATGAGAAAAAATTACCCATGCTTAATAATAAGTGAAATCCGTCAATTGTCTTCTATTATTCGTTGTATTTGAGCAACAAAATCATCCCTGTTTCTTAAATTATATTTAACAAATAAATTCCAAATAATTGATTCCGAAAGGACAAAATTCCTTTATTCCTTTCGAAGCTCCTAATGCTCCAAATCCTACAATAATACAGAGAAAAATAATTTAAATTTTAAGAATTTAAACTCAAACCATCTCTCTTGAATCATCATCAGTCCACACTTCATACAATACACACTTTCTTTTCTAGCAGCAACAACTACTGTATGTTGTTGCAGTATGTTAAAAGCTATTCACAGGAAAAGAAAACCCTGCCCTAGAGGACTCTCCTATGTTTTGGAAAAAATTTGACAGCTCTTAAGCGTAAGTAAGGAGAGATCGTGTGGCAACGGCTCGTTTTTAAATTTAAGAACATCTTTAGTATAACAATTATAATTCTCGATTTATTCGATTAATCGGTACTATAATGTACTCGAGTAAATGTTAGTCTCAAAATGTTCGATTAATCGAATAACGATAAATCGATACTGCAATGTGAATGCAGAATAACCACCCCATATATTATATTAGGGGTGTTTTTTTCGTAACCTACTTATATATAAGTTACCATCAACTGTTACGAAAAAAAAACGCATAGACGTTGAATATTTTCAACTTGGCTTCATTCAAAAATTTTTAATTTCTATTTAACAATTTGTGTATTTAAAAGTCAAAAGCAAAAGAAATTATTGAAAAGCAGATGAAAATATTGAAAAGCAGATGTTTGGTGTATCGAAATCTACAAATACGAGATTTCGATTGCAATGGTTCAGAACTTTAATTCCATATTGGGGTAAAACTCTATTTAAACATAACCAATAGTCGTAAATTCTCGCTCACAGCCCGCCCGGTAGTTGTGAGATGTTAAAACAAAGGCAACATACACGAGAGCACAAATTTCCATACGCTCTTTACGTCTCGAACGATTAAAACGCGGGCTCGGGAGCAGCTCTCGTACCGGAAGCGATACGTAAAACGTTGTTGTGTAGAGAGGTACACACAGAGAATAGATTCGTTGTCACGACAATATTTACAGCCAACTACAATTTTTGCGGTTCCTTGGACTATCACATTATTCAGTTGTGATTACCAATAATTGTGTTCAGTATCACCAAATGTTGTGCATATCAATTGATTTGTAATTCAGTTTTGGTTGCAAGAACTGAAATATTCAGTTGAAGCCACAGCAACAATAAATAAATGTGATCTGTCAACCCAGATGTAGTTGTAGCAATCAAATTATCCTGTAGTGGTGAATATTCTATTAGTTGGATGAACGAAAAATGTAAAAACTAATTCGGTTGTACCAAACAATATATTGGAATGCTCAACTAAAGTAATTACTTGAATTTGATGTATATATGTATTCTTCGCTGGCCGATATCTACACACTTTATTATTTATCACTTTCTGTTTTAAATATTAGTTTATCTAGAAAGTCCTCCTGTAATATTCAAATATACGTAGTATCTCTTTAACAACAAAAGCCTCTTGTGAAAAAACGAATACATAACTTTGTAACAAGTGTTTTTGTAACATAACTAAATTATGATTACAGTAACTAATATTTGAACACGAATTCTAATATTGTACTTTTTATTAGGTATATCTTGAGGTTTTTGAAATACTCAAATTGGTTAATACTACTAAAATTCGGTAGTAGCAACTTGTATTTAGTAAGACCGAATTTCAATCTATCAATAACATCGACAAATAATTCTCATGTTTGACAATTACGAATTCTGATCAAAATATAGACATTAGCATGGAATTTCCAATGCCTGAATTGATTTCCAACTAATCTTTTACCTGGGTGTAGGAGAAAATAGCGTCACGTAATGCATGTGGATGGAACCGCATACAACATTTATTTGTACCTAAAAGTGCATAAAATCTACCACAGAGTACATATCATGTTCCATAAAGTACGAAAACTCCATCAGAGAGTACATAAATTTAGTAAATAAAAAATGCATAAAGGTACTAAACTGTGTACCAAATAGTACATAAAATGTATCAACAAATTGCATAATGTGCAGCAAGTAGACAGAGCCGAAAGTGTTCATACGAATCTGGTTGAGTTATGGGAAGATATCGGCTAAAATATATTTTTGAAAATCGATGTATTCCTCGGCTTCCTTCTTTACTCCTTGTGGTTTTGCTTTAATCACCGTATTCAGTTCTTTTGAAATTTTCGTAAGAAATTTTGTCTTTTATGACTAAACGGAAAATATTGTTGCGGAGTGTTACCACCTAACTTTGATATACCTTTCAAATATTTCATAAATAATTCCTCTTCGCACTCTATTGTATTTATAACTCACGTGGTGTTACTTTTGTTTGTTCAAACGATCGAAATGTCAAAATTCCGGTCACAAACAATTGATTTCGTACGAAATAACATTGGCGAACAATCCTGTAATTGATTTTGGTTACGACATTTTCACAAAGAACCGAGTTCTTATGGCTCTTATGGTTCTTATTTCATAAAAACTGAATAACATGCTTTAATTGTTATTTGTATCGAGTATTACCTTCGAATTCTTCTTTTTGAAGAAGAAAAATCAATTATATTTTACACAACTTTTTAAATATTTTGTTAAAAAAATTAACTATCCCTTATATTTATTAACATGATAATTTTGGAAGCGCCGTGGAAATATAAGAAATGGAATGACATACAATTTATATTTTTCGTACAAAAAAGTCAAACTTGGTAACACTTTTACCGGGGTTATTCTCAACTTCTAAAATTATACATGTTAATGTGTAGCTTTCCATTTTGTATGAATTGAAGTGTATAAGTTACGAAAAACCCCCCTATTGTATTCTTTAGTATTTATTTAGTTTTGTTTTTAACTTTTAAATAAACACATTGAGAAATAAAAATTAAAAATTTTTTTCTTTCATAATAGTTGATGTTACGAAAAACACACGTCTAATATCTATTCCCCACTATCACCAAATTTTCAAAGTAATTCGATAACAACGGACAACTGTCGGTAAAATTTCTTGGTGATTTTAGTATAATTTTAAAATTTGGTAATCCCATCACTGGCCAGCAGGTGAAGACACATTTATCGACGTACGACAATATTATGGTAATAACGCCAAAATTATCCCAAAGAAACAAACCATCAATTGTGTATAAGTATATATGTATATATAAGTGTTAAATATACTAACTGCAATAAAGTATTTTTGTACAGATTCCACTGGTCTTTATCAACAAATGCGTCTAATTTTACTCAAACCGCAGATGTCGCTAAGAAGGCGTCAACACGTGCGATCGGCCACATGCGCCCAAATAAATGCATATTTAAGTAATTGGTTTCGTAATCCTTTACACATATTTATTAATATATTAATAATATCAATAATATCAACATAATAATATATTAATAAATATGTGTAAAAGATTACGAAAACAATTACATACTAAAATATGCATTAATTTGGACGCTTGTGGCGGATCGCACGTGTTGGCGCCTTCTTAGCGACATGTGCGGTTTGAGTAAAATTAGACGCATTTGTTGATAAAGACCAGGGGAATCTGTACAAAAATACTTTATTGCCGTTAGTATACATATTTAACACTTATGTATTTATATAAACTTTTATAATGAGCCCCAGATGTAATAAGTAACGACAATTGCTAATAACATGTACTTTGGATTATTCGCGTGTTTTAATTTCATAAACGTAAATACATCCGTATGTGTGTCTGTCTATACATTCAATCCAAAGATGGGCACGAACTGATTGCTGTTGTACGAGTAATTATTACTTTTGATCTTTGGGAAAACAATTGATAGCACTCACTGTTCTACAAAAAGATTAAAATTCGAAGCCATTTGTATAACCCCAAAGGAAAGCGTAAAATTAGATTTTGAAACGGGTGTTTTGCATTGTACCATAGGCTTATATAATATAAGAGTGTGCAACAGCTGTTCAAACTTTCACCAAAAACACTGGCAAGTCAGTGGAATAATTGGTGTTTCTTGGAGAATGAGAAAAATTTAAGTTTTAGCAACTGAGTTATAATTGAAATCTTTATAAATAATTTACACTAGCACTCATACCTTTTGTTTTTTTTTCAGTTTTAACCCATTTTTTCATTGATTTAACTGACACACTTTCCAATAACAAATCTCTCAGTCAAGGCATTTTGTACTTTTGGTTCGATGCACGGTTCAAATTTTTAAAAACTCATAGATCAAGTCACCTATCGCGTTTTTTCTTCTTCTTAATATGAAATTCAGCTGTGTCATCGATACATGCGCTCTGGTAAAACACTCAAAGGGTTCTGATACGTTACAATTATGTTATATTTTATTTTTTTATTCTGAGTCGGTTGGTTGAAAGCCAGATTAAAAAAATTAAGTCTGACTTAAAGCAGTAATCCATGCTACAGCTGATCGAAATGATAGTTGGGGTTTGATATAGAACAGAGCGGATGGGAGAATGAGCGACAAGCAACTAGAAGCAAATAGTAATCGATAATGCGGAAATTTGTATTTTGGTAGCAACTAGCGAAATTCGCGAGTCACGTGATTGCCGTGAATCACGCGTGAATTTGAGAAGCATTAGACACTAGCCA
Source organism: Phaonia tiefii (assembly GCA_963931995.1). Lineage (NCBI taxonomy): Eukaryota > Metazoa > Arthropoda > Insecta > Diptera > Muscidae > Phaonia > Phaonia tiefii. The sequence goes on along the minus strand of OZ008367.1, from coordinate 6,409,384 downwards.
CGTAAGTGTGCTTGAATGTGGGTTGTGTACAAAATCTCGCTACAAGCGACCAAGTGTTTTCTATGTCTGGAAAAATAATGGAGATAAAGTTGATAAAATATTGTTCCTGTTTCAAAACACTTCGTTTATTTCAGAGGGTTTCGATGAAACAGCTATTCGACCTCCTAGTTGCAAATTTGGTACAGCATAGCAGGATATGAAAAAGCTTCTCAAAATACCGTTCGGAGCCGGTGGAAAACTGTTGGCCCCAATCAGTGAGTGTTCAACTAGAAAGCGCACAGGTCACTGATTGTGAGAAGCTCTCCCCAATCCCTTCATGGGATGTAACGCTGACCGGCACAGTTATCTGAATAAAATATTAGTTCAGCTTCATCCGTGTTGCTTAACTTTGTAATATATTGAAGTACGCACGTTCCCAATTCATTAACTCCACGGTGGCCATTGGCTTAATCCCAAACAAAGCATTGGCATTCGTAGGCTTTTTTCTATCTCGTGTTTCCCTCTGCTGCCCGTAATTTTCAACCAATTTAGTTGGCGGTGTTTTTAAATGTAGATAATTACGCTACGGAGGTAATAAGCGATACAAAAATATTTTAAAAAAGCGAAAGAAACTAAATAAACTTAAGGGCCCCTTAGACCTGTGGATAAGTTGCAGCGACTTCAAGTTGACATCAACTTATCCATGGTGTAAGGTGAAGTTGGTGGTTTGTACAAACTAGTTGATGTAAAATCAAAGCCATTTTGATTTTTTGAAGTTGATCTCAACTTATCCACCAGTGTAAGGGGAAGTTGCATCAACTTTCATACGCATTTCGGTGAGAAACGTTCTTGAGGAAATATTAACGGCAAAATGTAAATAAATGAACCAAAAATAAATAAATTAAACAGTATCGGAAAAATATATACTAAATAAATGTGATTTATAATGTTATTTATATATGTATATTTAAAGAAAATAAAAATATAATTCTTCTTAAAATTGGTGATAGTTTCATCTCGACATCTGACAAGAAAATTAAGTTGCCTCAACTAGTTTGAGAGTGTAAGGGCAAAATCGAAGTAGATGTCTAGTTATGGAAGTTGATGTCAACTTGAAGTCGAACAACTTATCCACAGGTCTAAGGGTCCCTTTACGATCACGTTTATTTATGAGCAAGAAAGAATGTACGCAAGTAATGTGCGTAAGTTCTTGAAAACAAAGTTATGTATGAGTTAATGTTTTAATTTTATTCAAAAATGTTTCGCTTGGCCTGGGTATGGGTTCATCTAGTGTCATATAGTGTAGTTGAAAGAATTAAATTTTGACTTATAGTAATTGCATCACTGCATATACCTCGTTTATACGGCACTAAACACGGTTTATATTACAAGAGTTTTTGCTTGGCACCCCTAAAACGAGCCCGTTTATACGAATCAAGACAACAGTGTTGTGTAAACTCACTTTTAATACGTACAGAAAACAGCTGATTCAATTAAAGTAATTTGTCATGCACGCAGGGTTGCCTACATTAGTCTACTGTGTTTGGTGACATTTGTATCAGTTCCTATTTACCTAAATAGAATGTCGACGTAAAATGTTCTCAGCGTCGTAGTCAACTGTTGTCAATAACTGTAATCGCTATGACAAATAAGTATTTAATTTTTTAACTTTATATTTATAATCCAATAAGAAGATAATGGTTTTTGGTTAAGTAAATCAAGGTTTAATGAAATTTGGAACAAGTAGACTGGTTACAATTTGCCCATTTTTTGGATTTTTGTGGCCTGATAAAAGCTGATAAAAATAGAACAAACAAATTTTCTGCTCGGCCCAACTTCTTGACATATGGACCTTTAAATCTTGAGATATAATTGGTCATATCACAGGTATTTATGCTCCTATCTATGCTCCTACTATTACAAATGTAATTACCAGCTCTATTAATCCGTATATAAAGACATTAATATTTATTAACCCATTGAAGTTTATTTAAAAAAAAATCATTCTGAAATTTGAAAAAAATATTTGAAAATCATATTTGAAATCAGTGGCGCAGCTACCTAGGTCCTCTCGGCGTACATGAATGACGCTCGAAAAAGTTATATAATATCCTAGTTTAATAAATAATTTTCGACCTTCAACTCTTTAGCACCTGGTCAACCATCTTCGAACCGTCGGAAGTTAAATCACAAAAATTGTTCTCACCTCCACAACATAAGCATAACAGGGTACAAACAAACCCAGATTCACAAATTCAGATATATCTGATGTAGTTATCGATAGTTATCAATAGCAGAAAGTATTGGGTTGGCAAGAAAGTAATGTCGTTTTTTTTGTTCAAAGTCATTTTCAATTATTTTATTCAAACAATTAATTTTAAACTATAGTGTAGGTGCAGGCACCCGATTTTAATACTTTAAAACCATATTTTTTTGATTTTTGCTCACTATAAAAACGAACGCTTAGGATTGAAATAAAATATTTTTTTCCATTGTTCCTTTTTAAGTCATCAACTGTTGAAAAAATATTTTTCATTTGAAACAACAATTTATAATTATCTCTACATATATTTATTCATACTGATGAATTCAAATTTTCAATCGATCAAAAAAAGAAAAGAAATACAAATATTTTGAATAAAACGTTTTCGACGAAAAAGGGAAGATATTTATCAACGATGAAAATAATAAAACGTTTTTATTGAAAATAACATAGATACATAAGTGAAATATTTGAAATTTAAATAAACGGGATTTAAAACAAAAAAAAAACTTACATTAGAAATGCAAATTAACGTGATTTAAAACTAAAAAAACTAATTACATTCGAATTCCGTTATGTCTACTAAGCTAGGGTTAAGTTTTAGTAGTAAAATATTTTCGAGATTTTGCGAACATAAATTTCTTCTGTGCTTTGTTAAAACAATAGGAAGCGCACTGAATGACCTTTCAGCGATTTTGGATAATGTTTCGCATTTAGAACTTTTTGTTTTCCAAAACTGCAACACATCATAGTGAAACGGGAGTTTTCCCTCATATTGCAACTGCTCTAAGTACTCCCGCATGGATGCATAGTCATCAGTAAGTTTTATGGTAGTAGACGCAGTTTTATTCTCCAGTTTTTTGTATCTGTCTTCATTTGAATGACCACTAAAGGTGCTTATACTTGGCTCCTTAGTTTGGTGATGAATTTCTTGTACTTCTCCGTCCGATTTCAATAAGGCCTAACTCCAAAAATAAAAAGTGTTGAAGTACTTATCTTTTACACGGATTGTGGCTATTCGTGCCATGAAAAAGCGCGTAAGTTTGGTTGCGGATTTATAGTTGGCAAAAATTCATAACAAAAAATTAGCCAATGCATGTACGCTCCGTTCAACGAGTGTGTAGTTGTTAGTTCATTAGACACTAGTCGGACACAGTTCTGTATTGGTTGCTATATAGGTTGCTACATTTTTATTATGAATTTGGGGGCTAGTGTCTAGGTTCAACCTATTGAGTGAACGTAAAACCACAATCCGCATCAAAGCGAAGTACTGCAACACTTTTTATTTTTGGAGTTAGGCCTTATAGCTTCTGACCCCTCCAACTGCAGAATTGAGTTAGAGTACTTACAACTGCAGTCTTTTTCTCCACATCACTCAAGTATGTTGTACCTCTAAAACAAAACCTAGGGTCTAGATACAAGGCAGCGACGAAAGCATTATTTTCCATTAACATCTTTTTCGATTTTGAAGGGACTGCAAAAGGCGATCTGTTAAGTCATTGCTACCAGCCATTTCTACCAACTCAGTTTCACAAACCAACCACTCCCTATAAAAATCATCCATTATTAGTTGTTTAGATTGAAGCATTGTCGTTCTTTCTGCAAGCGGTCTAAAACCTTCAACAAATTTTTCAGGAAAATCCCAATCAACTTCGATTTTGAAAAGAGTATTAGTTTCAACGTAATGCTTAATTTTTATTAAAGGATTGACCATTTCATATGTAGAGCTCCAACGTGTTGTGTTGTCAAGAACTGGTATTTGGCATGTGATCTGCTCATAAATAATTTCATCGAAGTTTTGCTCCTTCTTGCGAACTTGCTCCTTCAAATATTTGGCACAATGTCGTTCAAATAATTCGACCATGCCAATAGTAATTACCACTATTTGAAAGTTTTCAATAAATTGGATATTCACTCCCATAATACTTCTGTCCATCCGGCTGGCAATGTCCAATTTTAAACATACGTATTTATTACCAACCTGTCTTTCTATTTGATCTACAAGTTTTGATTTCATTAGCTGAAGGTGGTCAGCAATGGTTTTAGAATTAAATTTTATATTATATGCGCTTGACCAAGGCTGCAATATGTTTTGAAATATGTCATTATCTAGACAACGAAACGGCATATGTAGTTGAGTTACCATCTGTCCTATAGATTTTACATACTCTTCCTTACTCATTTGCAAACACACGTTCTGTAACTTTCTTTTTTTGGATTATGATGGAATATTAATTTTGTGAACTTGAATATAATGGCGTTGTGGCTCTTTAATATTCTGTCACATTGAATGCATTTGGCGCTACTTTTAACCGCACACAAATCCACATATTTATCTGGACTAGAAAGCTTTTTGCGGCCCATACTAATACCCTTTTTGTTAAAGCGCCTGAAATGCAACCGTTTAACCGCAAACAATTAGCAAAGTACAAGTTTTTTAATTCGTAAAGGTTATTATGCTTAATTTTCCGAATTGCAGCAGACAAATTTTACATTTTCATTGAACAACTTTTGTTTGGTTTCAGAAAAACGTTTTATTTTGACTGAAAAGAAAAACTTTCTACATTGTATACGATGGAAAAATTACTGATAAAAAATTTTCTATTGGTTTTTTCATCGTTTAGGATAATTATTCCAAAAGATATTTTTCTATTTTCATCATGAGGAAAAAGTATTTCAATTCAAACTGTTCAAAATTATTTATATCTACAAAGTTGAAAAATATTTTTCAACTAGTACGATATTTTTGTTTGATAAAAACAAAAAATAAAACGTTTTCCGGTCCTTGTGTAGGTGCCATTTTGTTCAGTGGCCTTTTGCCTTGGTCCATGCAGCTTTTTGATCCCAGATTCATAAAATGACTGGTGGGTCAAAATGTTTTGCACACACCGGAATAAATGACAACCCATGTGCCAGATTAGGACTATAAGGTGGATGTGGCATCACTCCCCATCTAAGCTCCAATATTTTTTTCCGACCCTGCAAAGATGTGTGAGACTTAGCGTTGTGATGGAAAAAAACACGCCTTTGCGAATTACCAATTCAGGTAGTGTTTCTTTCACTGTCCCATCAAGGATCGTCAATTGCTAACAATAGACGCCATAATTTATGGTTTGGTTTTTAGGCAGCAGTTGAAAATAAATTACTCCCATTAAATTCCACCAAATGGACAAATTAACCTTTTTTGTTGGTGCTTTTCAGCCTTTGATGAAGTTTGAGCGCGTTCATCAAGCTTGGACCAGGATCTTGTTCGGTTGAAATTATTGTAAATAATCCATTTGTCATTTCCAGTGACAATGCGTTTCAAAAATGGATCATTTTGGTTGCGTGTGAGTATTAAATCGCTAGTATTAAGCTCGTTCGGAACTCCAATATCTATCTCTTTGACAATTCCAAGCCGCTTCAAATGATTTTCAATGGTCGTGTGGGACACCTTCAGCTTGTTTGCTACTTCTTGAACAGAAATGAGTGAGTCAGATTCAATAACGGCTTTGATTTCGTACTCATCAACATGATTTGGCCTACCAATCCTGTGGCCACTTTGGTCTTGAAATTTCCAAAACGAATTGTTTTTTGACATGTGTGATGTGTTAAAACATCTAAACCATAAACGACACAAAATCCCCCGTGCGCTTCGGCGGCTGTTTGGCCTTTTCGGAAATAAAAGAGCAAAATAAGACGAAAATGCTCATTTTGATCATCCATATTCACAACACAATTTAAATGAAAACTGACCACTAAAAATAATGTGACATATTACAAATTTAAGCTTGAAATGCCAGCTGCGTAACTGTATAACAAAGAATTTAATAACAAAAGCACCATCTATAAGATAACCCCGATGTTACTTTCTTGCCAACCCAATATTATATAAAACATTTTATATTTCGAGTTCGAATTGCTTTGTGAATTCATGCATCAAATATTGAATGACATCAATTACAAATCCAAAATCCTACAAAAACACAATATCGATTTAGACAAGACAAGCAGAGCTTTGGAGATATTAAAATGAAGTTGAAATTTTATAGAACTGACTTCGAATCTTTCGTGAGCAAAGTATGGGAAACTGATATAGATCCCAGATTTCGCGAGAAATTGCAAACGAAAATAAAAAAATATTTGGATGAACTAGATTCTGAACAGGGAAGAAATATTTAAAATTACTGTTTTCAATAATGTACAAGACACAATAATATCTCAATTAATTAGTGCCGTTTGTCAAATATATATTTTTCTAACACCACCATTTTTACCCACTGAAGATGAAGCAATTTTACTACAACAATGTGATAAATTCCAAAGTAAATATATAATAGGTCCAAGTTTTCCACTTCAGTTTATTAATGCTTATCACCTTGTTCTACCTAAATTCACCACGAAATGGACTATTTACGAATTTTGCAAGGAAATTATAACTAAAAATGCAAAGCTGGAATGCGCAACTACGAAAGTGTTTACCCTAATTCTATTATTTTATACAATACCTGTTACTTCTGCAACATCTGGAAGATAATTAAATAAAATAATCAAAAATTATTTAAGGAATATAATGGGTCAAGCTCGACTCCGACATTTGGCACCCATAACAATCAAAAACAAAGCTGCATCAAGTCTAGATTTACAGGTAGTCATTTATGATTTTGCAAAAACTAAAGCAAGAAAAAGATTGTAAAATCAATCAAATCTGCATTATATTGTCTACCTAAATTAGTAACTGTAATCTACTTCGTCACTGTTTATTTTTTACTATAGCTTCAGCCAGCGACTTCGTTCGCCTGGTATGTATCAACATTCTAAATTATTCCAAGAGATCCTTTTAGACATAGCCTCAATTAGACATAGCTACTTCGCAGTTTGAAATAGAATTCATGTTTCTTAATTCGAAAATTTAATTAACATATGAAATCATATTGTTTTTTTTTAATTTTTAAAGCATATTTAGAACAAATTGATTTTCAGTTTGTTCGAAAATAACATTTTTTCAAAACCGGCACACTAGTAACAAAAAAACCGGTTAACTGGTTTTTCGGTTTCTGTGTTGAACATTCTAGTACCAAGCAAATGAAAAGCTAGCAAAATTATCGGTGCATGAAATTTTCATTATTTTTTATTCACGTACTTCTTACGGCAACGAAAAGTTCATAATAACTGAATACCGGGCTTAAAGAACTAGAAGTTGATGCACCATTTTGGAAATCGCAAAATATGTTTGTAGTTAGAGATGGCGTACCAATTAATTCTTCCGATTTCAAAAGTGGGCGGAATACAGTCGGTGAAGTGAGCGAATGCTGTCAAGATTATCACTATCATCTTTCAGAGTATGATTCGTCACAGTATTCCGAAAACCACAGTATTTTGGATGATTTTGAAGAGGATTGTGTTGACGATGACGATTTGTTTCTGTTGCAAACATCCATTATAAAACAATCTTGATAAATTTGGGATTTATTATTGTGCTCGAGCATATTTTTTTAAACTTTAAACTTGAGTTATTTACAGCTATTTAGAGTTACCATCAACAAAACTATCAGCAATAACGACACATTGCCTTACAACCAAAATGACACCTTTTAATCTATGAAATAAACCAGGGGGTTTTCGATAATACAGCTGTTCAACCTCCTAGCTGCGAATTTGATACAGGATAGCATTTCAAAGAGACTGAGCGATAGGCGAATTGAAAAACTGACTTTAAATTTGATTTTATCGCCACTTATGACTTTTAAAATAACTTTTTATGCAATAAATCAGAATCAAAAATTGTATCAAAACTCTCGTTAGCCCAGTCACTTTCGACGAGAATTTAACTGGAACTGACACACTCATGACTTCTCTTTAGTATTTCTCTATGAAATAATAACCTCATTGTTATAATATAGTCCACAGGATGGTCTGAAAAAAATTTTGGAATGGGTAGCAAAATAAGCGTATTGATGAGATATAATTACGGGAACGTCAAACATTTTTTATTCGATGGTACTTATAGTCCTGTACCGCCTGTTGACATTTGACATTTTGACTCCTAGCGTATTTGGGTAAAACAACATTTGGTTTTGTCAATATGGGTTCAAACGATGTGTCATAAACAGAAAAATAAATTTTCAAAATTTTGATAGTATTGTATTCACGGCAGTATTTTGAAATCACGGCAGTAATTGAATATTGTGCTCGATGAAGACTTCAAAATGCTGGCGCGAAAAAATGCTGAGCCAAAATGTTGCAAATAGTATATTTTCCTAATTGTGCTCATCATGATAGCTCGTCTGAGCCCCATACTGACAAAAGAAATAATGTTTCTTTTACCCAAATACATTAGGAATCGAAACTTCATCGGCTGGTAGGGGACTATAAGCATTATCGTTAAAAAAGTACCATCGTTTAAAAAATTGTCATCGTATAAAAAAAAATAAAAATTGACGCTTCCGTAATCAGCTCTTCAATACGCAACCTTTTGAGACCCCCGCGTTTGAAAAAAAACGCTGTTTTCAGTACAGCCTAATGGACAACGAATTAAGGACGTATTATCGGTCCATAAAACAACCAGAATGATATTCGAATAATGAATAAGGCTTCAAACTTTGTTGGATCTCTTCCAAATCTGACCAACTCGAAAGTGACTTTCAATTATGCTTTCAGTTAAGGTCTTACAAAGCAAAGCGTTCAGAACCGAATATACTTATGTAGTCATCACCTTAAATTTTGAATGTTTTCACGAATTGAAGATCTGCTGGAGCATTCCATGAATATGTATATGGAATGCATAATCATTTCAAAAACATGGATTTAGTTTTATTCAATTGTGCATAAATTGGGAGGGTTGTATTTGTATCTATAATAACACAGTGATACAAAAAATGATACAGTAGAAATACCTGAGAAGTGATAGTATTTTTCTTGTGGGTGCTGTCAAGTTAAAAAAGAATCTGCTTGTGTAATTTCCCAAACACACCCAAAATCTTGAAACCGATTAAAAACCCGGTTTTTCGCACTTATAAGCCTGTAAGTTAGTTGATTATCAACAGATTTTAAATTTCTCACCGGATTTGAAAAGAAGAAACTTAGGCCTTTCAAATGATATATACGTTATTTACGAAAATATGAGAAGTCTGGGTGTATTTGTCCTTCAAACTGATATTTTTTTTAATTTTTCGCCATTTTTCAACTTCGGCGATGATTTCACACATTATTTTCTAAAGAAACCATAATAAATAAATAAATAAATGGTTTCCCGTTACATCCCATGAAGGGATTAGGGAGAGCTTCTCACAACCAGAAAGAAACCATAATACTTGTGCATATATTCAAAGGGAACGTTTCCTAATGAGTAAAACGCAACTTTTAAAAATCAGGTATTAATCGACTAAGCTATTGAAGTTTTTATTAAGATAAAAAATTTTCATAAATACAAGTACATATTGGTCATTAACTCAAAAATGTTTGCATGCCCGTTTTTTTAATTCAGCATCATCAGTTTCTCTTTAAAGTGACCAGCAATAGTCTGAAATTATTTTTATTGTATTTTGCCTTCAAAGCGTTTTTCAATTGTAGCCATTTCTTGGTGAAGATGTTCGCCTTGTTCATCGCTGAACTGGCCCAGTTTGTCTGGGAAGAAGTACAAGTGCGAATGGAGAAAATGAATTTGTTGGACATGTTGCAGCACATTTCACCATACGCACTTAAAAATTCATTAACAACCGCGACATAATCGTCACTTCTGTGATTACCAAGGGAATTATTGCAACAAAACTCTGAAATGCACGTTTTTCAACAGAACTTAACTTGCTCATAAAGTTCACATCTCTCATAATTTTACGAATTTGACGTCCAATGAAAATACCTAAAATTAATCAAAATATATAAAAACGATAAAAATGGTACTACATATGGAAACAAATAAATTAATACCTTCTTTTATGTTGGCTTCGCTTGATTTTGGGAACATCTAGTTTTTTTTACAAATTGTTTCACGTATCCTAGCTTTAGATGCAGTATAACATCCTCAGCTTTAACTAATGGAATGTTTAAAATATAAGTTCCTGTATATTTGTTGTGACTCACGAGATGGCCATACTTTGCGATCATATCGATTCGGTGCGCGACTATCCCATTCACAAAGAAAACACGGATGTTTTTTGTGACCACCTTTCATACGAAATACAATTGTCAAAACTTTTAAGTCGGCGACTATTTTCCATTTATGCGTTACATAGCTGACGATACAGAGTAGTTTTTCCATCACTTCGTAAGTTTCCTATATGCTAGTCGCATATTCGATTGAGACTGATGGTAGCAGACTGTTGTTATGCAGTAAAACAGTTTTCAAGACTAGGTATAGTATTACAGATTTCATATAAAGGAGTACAAAATGTAAAATTTCTTCAAGAGTACTTACTTTTACATGAATCATCATTGAAAAGTCGCCATTCCATCGATGAATAATTGTGATTCAGTGCCGAAAATAGTTTGGATACATCTACGCAATACAGTAGATACCTATAATTGACATTAGTCTTAAAACATTCTTCAAGTAACAAAGTACGGTCACTTTTTCTACCAGATGTTATAAGAAAATCTTTTTCAACTGATTTAATCACGACCCGAGAATTTTTCCGTTGACTTGGATTTGGATTACATCTGGTTACATCAGCAGATTTGCTCGTTGTCGGAACATCATCATTCCCAGATATTGCTTTCGTAGCAGTTACAACATTTGCGTACTTACAGCCAAAGTCACGGTCTCGAAAGAAAACCTAAGCGAACGAAAGCCAGTCACTCACTTTCGTTCTTATCCCAGGCTTTAAATGTTATTGTGTGGTTGTGTGTCATCTATGCGAACGAAAATGTCAAAACCAGTCACTTATCTTTTGGTTGTCGCATAACTGGAAATCAAATAAAACCTTGAAACAAAAACAATTTGCATAGAATTCAATGGAAGAAACACAATGGACAGAATATAATGTCATTATAATAAATTAGTTATTAAAATATATTTCCATTTCAGCAGAAAAACGCCAACTTTGCCGCGACTGCAGATACTGGTTACTCATTCTCTTCTCTCTCGCTCCGAAACTAAAAGCCGAACGTCAACTTTATGTTATTGCTTTGAACAACAACCACACAAACACACGTAAAACCATGCGAACGACAAGTCGAAAGATAGTGACTCGCTTTTTTAAACGAAAGTGAGTGCGGTCAGATTTTGTACTGAATTGTATATGTTTTCCTTCGCTTGTTAGTGGCTCCCAAATCAGCTGTTTGTCGCATAGAAAGAAAGCAAACGTTAACGCTCGACATCGTGACTTTGGCTGTTAATATTTTTGCGCGTGTTAAAACTGTGGCCTGTCACATTGGTATGATATGACTGATTATACCAAGTCAGAGGCGCCGAGAAAGGCAAAACAATTGAAGGTTGAACTTTAATTTTTTTTAATGTTTCATAGCAATATTCAAAAATAATTGTAGCGACTGGTATTATAAGAGCGATTGAAGAGTTTGTTGTACACTTCCACCTCTCCAATACTGTTTTTAAAATCACGCCGATGACTGAAATCTGTAAATAACCCACAAATATAGCAAAATTTATTACGTTTGTCGCACATTATAATTTAAATTGCACACGATTGTTGTCAAATTGAAAACTTTTTTATGTAAACAGTTTCAAAGTGATAAAGAAGTGATTAACAAAACGTCAAAAAAAAACAACTGTTTTTACATGAGTTAGCATGATTTGCAAATTTTTGTTTTAATTGCAACTTGGGCATAGTATAACAGTGATTTTGATTAGTATAACACTGATTTAGTATAACAGTGATTTTCTATTATGCTTTGTTTTTATAAAATTTTACCAACATCATGAAGCTTTACACCATCTTTACACGATGCCATTTTTATCTATTCTCTTTTGAAATTGCAGCGTAAATCTTCGTGCCTTTACACGTTGCCATCTCATGATATTAGTGCTTGCCATTTTTTCTGAGATTTCTCTTTAGTGAGTTTTCTTGTGTGTGTTGTTCATTTTTATTTTACATAAGTTTAAAAATTGTTTTTTCGAAGGAAGTAATTTAATTTTTCTTTATTATTTTTAATTAATTTTTATGTTTAACTTTCTTTTTCTTTTTTTTAACTTCTGTTAAATTATATCACGTAACCTCTAACAATGGTACACATAACACGAAAAACTAGAATGAATGAAACAATAACATCAAATGTCAAAATCATAACAAATGCTGAAAGAGCACAAAGAGAATTGCAATAAAATTTCATGAAACCCGGTGCGGTGGCGCTTCGTGCGATTTTTTCCTCCCTTCTTGCTTTTCTACACCCCTTATCGTCAAACGAAAATTGCATGGTTAATTAATGGCATCGTGTAAAGGTTGTGTTAGTAAAGAGAGAAATTTTTGTTTTAATGTTTTAATGAAAATTTTTGTTTTAATGAAAACTTCAATAACTCAGTCGATTAACACCGGATTTTAAAAAAAAAAAAGTTGCGTTTTACTCATTAGGACACTTCCCTTTTGAATAAATTCAAGAGTATTATGGTTTATAAAAAATGGCAAAAAAAATTTTAAAAAAATATCTGTTTGCTGGACAAATACACACATACCTCTCATATTTTCTTAAATAACGTATATATCGTTTGAAAGGCTTAAGTTTCTTCTTTTTAACTCCGGTTAGAAAATGAAAATCGGTTGATAATCAACTAACTTACAGGCTTATAACTGGTTATCAAGATTTGGGGTGTTTGGAAATTTCACAATCATATTCTTGTTTCACCCTACAACACCTACAAGAAAAATACTATCACTTCCCAGGTATTTTGGGCTGTCTGACCGGACCATGTAATTTTTAAAAATTTTAAGAAGTGCGTATAAGAATAACGTATATATCGTTTGAAAGGCTTAAGTTTCTTCTTTTTAACTCCGGTTAGAAAATGAAAATCGGTTGATAATCAACTAACTTACAGGCTTATAACTGGGTATCAAGATTTGGGGTGTTTGGGAAATTTCACAAACATATTCTTGTTTCACTCGACAACACCTACAAGAAAAATACTATCACTTCCCAGGTATTTTGGGCTGTCGGACCATGTAATTTTTAAAAAATGTAAGAAGTGCTTTTGTTAAATACTCACATTTGGTTGAAGTGCAAAAAAAAAACTTATTTTATATGTCTTTACGTAATTCTTCAACAAAATTAGCTCTGCGTCGCCATGGGAAAATACCAACGCGGTACCTGGAATTTTAAACTTCAATGTTATTAAACCTAAGGAGAAAGTTGTGGACTGTAGAAAACACAGCTAATGCCTAGATAAAACTGCATTTAACTAGTGATTATTATTTATTTTATAGATTTAAGTTCGACTATGTCACGCACGTGACGCATTTTGTCTGTACGTGACAAAATATGAAAACCTATTTTTAATTTTGAATTTGTGTTTTAATGCAAATATTTTATCCTCAGCAGCAAGCTTGATTCCTATTTACAATTTGGTTCTCAGTCACTTTTTCTCCATGTGTAATAGTTTCACTGATATTTGGATTCAAATTTAACAATTTCGAATGTTGGTTGACTGAAATTAGGTAGATTTGTTTTCTTTTTTTTCTTAAGTATTTCCTAAATTATCTAAAAGGGTTCTATGTATGAAAAGACTAAGATGTAATCTGTTAATATTTAATATTTGATGAATCAGATAAGAACTAGGTATAATATAAACACTAAAAATATTTGAATTTGTTTGTACGTGACCGTGTAATGTTCCTTCTGCTTTTTCATTTCTTTGTTCTTTCCACGTTTTAGTTTTTAGCAGTTTTTAACAAACAAAGTCACATTTGGGTCACAAAACGTATATTATAACCTATAAATCATTTTGTCACCAACATGTAATATTGAATAGCAAACACAATATTGGTATTCATGCAAACAAGAAAACCCGGAACTTTTGCTCAGCGTAAGTTTGCCCCGAAGCGTTTCATGAGGCACCAAATAAAGTTCCTCAGTGTATCTATGCAGCAATTGTTAAAAAAAGGCTAATAAAGTAAATAAACAAAGTAAAATTAAAAGTATATGCTTTACCTATTCCATTGTTTTATTTTTTTCACATAAATCAAAACCTCTCTTTTTTTCAATACAAAAATATTGACATTAAATTTGCCTCGAAAACTTTCCACTTTTGTGCAAGTCGCTTTGTATGGGAAATGTGTTTGCTTTGACGTTTGCTGTGCAAGTTTACGATGTTTTCGAGTTTACGAGGTTCTTTCGACCTTGTGTGTTTCAACACTAATGTGTTTCAACACAAGTATAGTATATTTGCGACAAGCTACAAACACTTTATATTTACATCCAAACAACAAAAATAGACAGATTTTTCCGAGTGTAGCTGCCGTTAGACTTTTAGATCATATTAAAATTTTGTATATAAAATTTATTTATTCTTTTGAAAATTCCATCGGATTATATGAAAATAATTTTAAACCATCAGATCACACAATAACTCAGAGCTCGTGATGGCGACAGATTTAGAATGTAGTAGATTAGCAATGTAGATTTATAATTAAATATCGCACAGCTCTCTATTTGCTAAAACCTCTCCCTGGCCTCAATAATGGAAGCTCGAATGAAATATGTATTCGTGAGTTTTTTTAAACATTCACTATTATTATTATAGTATACATAATAACTTATGGTTTACAAATAATTATAATATACATACATATACATCTAACTAATTGTCAGAGAATAAAAAACCAAAATTGATTACCTATTAAATGAAATAAGTAAGCAAGCAAAAATTAAAACGAAAATGCCTTGACAAACATGATTATAAATTATGAATTTCTGCTTGCAGTGTTGTAAAGCCCATAGACTAATTCTATAACTAGAGGTGCCATCTCTCTCATCTGAAATTTCATTTCACACTCTTGATGGTGAGATCGTTGCCATAGAGCAGGGGGTATCCATGACACAGCTGATCGACTATGAAGTAGGAAATTGATAGAAACCAGATTAGATAGGCGAGAGAGCGATAAGCAACCAGAATCAATCCATGCAGCAAACTAAGTTTAAATAGTGTTTGATTGATACTAATGACAGTTAAATTATTATTTATGGTGATTGCATCGTACGAAAACACACAATTTCCTTTTATTTCTGTCCGTTTTATGTCTAAACAAAGAGTAACATACGTGGCCGTCGGTGGTGCAATGGTAGTGTGCGCGGCTCTTGTCCAAGCGAACGTGGGTTCGATCCCTGCTCTGACCACCTTAAGTTTCTTTCGACGGCGGTCACCTCGTTAGTGACGGCGACACTATCGAGTACTTAGCTATTTAAAAGCTTCTCAAAATACCGTTCGGAACCGGTGTAATCAGTGAGTGTAAAACTAGAACGCGCACAGCTCACTTATTTGTGAGAAGCTCTCCCTAATCCCTTCATGGAATGTAACGGGAAGGCGTTTATTTATTTAAAGAGTAACATACAACAGGAACTCGATGAAATGACCTACCACCTCGTTGTCGTCGAGAAAACGTAAAGAGAGGGATAGGGACTCTTATCTACTGTTCTATGGATAGAGAGATTTTCGACAAGACAAGACAAGAATTGTGGACGTACATATACATATTTGTCATGTTGTTTTTAGTATACATAACTTTGTGTTGTATTTAACACAATCATTTTAACACTCAAACCGAAATGTCGTTGTTGTTTCCTTTTGGGTTGTTTTGGACCATTGCCTCTATCTGGTATTTTTAAAGTAATACTTTTGAACATGCAACGGTCATATGCAACCAAGCCTAATGTCATAAATTTACTGAGAGAAGTCGTCGATCTAGGTACAGAATTACTCTATGGTAAATCCCAAGGGGGTTCTATGCCACAGCTGATCAACCTTAGACTTGGAAAAACATTCAGAATAAAGTAAGAAAGAGAAATAGCGATAGAGGACTGTAAGAATTTACTTAGAGGATTGCTCAATTCGTTTTCCACAAGTTGCCTTTTTGCATTGAACCAAAACTATAAAACTTATAAACTGAGAGAATTTTTGTGATAATTAAATCGAGGGAAAAAAGATTACAAGTGAAATACAGCAAAATTTAATGAAGTGTTAGAGTGAAATTATTTATAGAAGTTGGAATTCTATCTCATTGTTTATTCGGTTGCCAAGTTTGTATTACTCTGTGCTATAACTTTTCCAGTGACTTTTCTTGGTTTCCGGTTCAAGAAAACACTTGTTGCAGACTCTGTGTATATTATGCCTGTGTATATTATTCAACACTATACTCGCTCTCTCATGAGATTTCAAATTCTTCACATTTGTTTTTGTTTCGTGTTTCTTTCTGCCAAATTTAATACCTGTATGTATCAACAATAAAGGTAAACAAAAAAGACATAAGAGGAACACAGAAGCAAGAAACAGTTAAAATCAGCTGTTCTAACGAGTATCTACCATGCTACAGCGCTTTGCTTGGCCAATTATCAATTTAATTTGTTCATAACTGTTATAATCAGCTGTCTGTCGTATTCTATTCACATTGCCCTTGTATGGGAACAGTGACCGCCGAACGAATTAATAAAACTCTTAACATTGAACTTGAAATTGGAAAACTTTTGTGCGACGCGTTTGTTTACGACAGTGCTACGACTACTTACATATATGCCTTTATTTGTATTCATTACGAGTATGTGCGTACTCGTACTATTGGCCGTTGATTGGTTCCGTAATTGGATGTAATGACACTTCCTCTCATTTGCATTAATATGTACATACACACATGTGTACACATGCTATTTATGTATGTACACTTATATTTTACTACAAGGTTTTTAATTTGTATATGAGATTTAGTAATTAGTCGAAATGCAAAATTAACTTATGATAGAGAACGTTATAAAGTGGATAAAAGATAAACATAAATCTGAACTACAAAAAAATCAAGGTCAATTTATAGTTAACACAACTGATTGCATTACAAAAAGAGATGGAGTAGAGTCGCGTTCCATTAGAACGCTATCCATTAGAACGGTTGTGATACAATATTCGAAAGCGACAATTTTGTACATCTTCAATAAAACTATCACAATAAACATTTTTGCTAGAATCCAATTTAATTAAACTTTAATTCCAGCCGCCCTGCCCTGTCCAATTTCAATTATGCTCTAATTATTATGCTTGAAACACACTTAAAATTAAAAATATTAATTTAAACTTACAATTTTCTAAATTTCAAGCTCAAGACCTTTTTAAATAATATAAAGCTTATTTATTAGCTTTATTGTGCTCGACTTTTTTGAAAATAATATAAAGCTAATAAATAAGCTTTATATTATTTAAAAAGGTGTTGAGCTTGAATAAATTTAGAAAATTTTAAGTTTAGAAAACAGACCGAGTAAAAACAAGGGAAGGGAAAATGATGAAATATTAATTTAATTAATAATTTCGATGCCACAGCTCATCGACTATGAAGGTGGAAAATCATGCATAGTGGATGAAGGAATGAGCGATAGGCAAACTGTGTTCAAATTATGTTACCTTGATACTACTAATGTCTTTTAATTTATGTTTGATTGATGATTATGATTCTTAAATTATATTTGACGCTAGTTTTGTCATCTGCAACTACAACTCGATGAAATACCAACTTATGATGTGTGCAACCGGTCAAAGCTTTAACAGCTGTTGCACACTCTTGTTATATTACTCTATCACATAAGGTGTCGTTCTAGCCGAAATTGACAAGTTAGTGCGTAAGAATTCAAGCTACGACTTGTATTTTAATTCATGATGTAAGTAACAGAGTTAGTACACTCTAAATCAAGCCCTAATAACGATTTATTTCTAGTTGAAAAAAAACCTTTTAGATCGAATACACAATTTTCTTGGTATAATATAATAAAAAAAAGTAGCGTAATTAAATCATATTTATAAATTCATGATAAAAATTAATTGCAGATAATTCGGGAAATTATTACTCCAAAGATTGCATTATTTTGTTCGAGATTCACCTCTTCCAATAATCAATGTTGATTTGCTTCAGGTTTCTTCCCTAATGCGTTTACGTCTGCAAAAGTTTAAATATTTTCCCATTACATATATAAAGGGTGGCAGCTTTCTGGTTTTACACTCACTTAGTAGTTTAGTTTACAACGCTTTCCAACGTTTTTTGTAAGGCTTTTTCATGGTGACCGTCGCACAGTGGGATTTTATCATACAAGCCGCGGCAAAAATTAGAAGGAATCGAGCTAGGGCTTTGAAATTTCGCACACATCTCTCATATAGCTAAATTAGAAAAAAAAACAAGTTTCTGTTCAAATCCGCCCACAACCACGCCTACCTCCCATATAACGTAAAATAAAAAATCGTTGTATTTTCCTCATTTTCATATCTATGTCAATAAAAATTACTGCCAGTGCTTGCATTTGAGTCCTCAATTATATTAAAAATTTAAGTGCCACGCCCAACGCCCATATACAAATTTTCATTTTTCAAAATTTTCGAAAACACAGATATAATTCTTTGTAGTTTGTGATAGATGTAAATCAGCACTTACATCTATATAAATAACTAAAGCCTAATATGTTAGCTGAATATTTGCAAAAAAATTAGGGGGCCATAGTTTACCGCTTTTTTTTTAATTAACCAGCATTTCTCAGTGCATACTTTTAGGGATATGATATATAAAACACACCGCTGTAAAAAAAACTTTAACTAATGTTTCTACTATCGACAGCATTAAAACACATATGCCTACAAGTATACACCATTTTATATGGTGTTTTCATCCATTTTTGTAATGAAATTTCGTGGCACTTTTTTTATAAAATGTATAACTTTGTTCAACAGTATAAAATATTATGGGAATTTTATTTATAAAATCAAAAGAATACCCTCCCACCTTTCACATTTAATTATTTTTTCTTAAAACTTAATGTAGAAATACCATATTTTTCAAATATACATATTCCAAATCGATACGACAAAAAGAAGTTATGTTTCCAGCCCATTGAAATGCATGAAAATCTGAGGCAGGTTACTGCAGAGTTTCATTTTGTTGACTTTGTCGCCTTTTTTTTGTACAAAAACAAAATTTGTTGAAAAAATCTAATGATTTATTTCTCTTAATTAAACAATTCTCTACAAAACTGCATCATTACATTTTTGATATTTAACACTCGAAAAAGGGTATTTTTACCGGCAAAATCCCTCTGTGCGTCGTCGAAGTAAAATGTATGGTGGTCAGATCACATATCGGGTCAGGGGATAACCATGGCACAGCTGTTCGGCTATGACGTAGAACTTGATAGAAAACAGAGTAGATAGGCGAGAGAACGATACGCAACCAGAAGCAAACCATACTGCGAACTAAGTTTAAATAGTGTTTGATTGATACTAATGACAGCTAAACTATGTTTTATGTTGGTTACATCCACCGAAAATACGCATTCGGTCCGTTTTATGACCAACCAAAGAGTAATATACAACAGCAACTCGAACTTGAAATTATTTCTCTACGATTTCTGTTAATTTCGTAAGGAGAGAGATATTTACAGTAATGCATTAAACACATAGACGACAGCAAGCTGCACGACGACTGACTTCAAATGTCGTTGGCGACATTTGTCGTTGTGTAGCCACCTTTTTAAATATTTTGAAAACGGCAGCTACAGCGTAAACAGCTGATATTGTTTTTTGACAGAATTTTAATAAGTTTTACGAAAACATGAGTGGAAATATAGTAAATTCTATAATTAATATTGCTAAAGTAGTACATATTCCGGATTTAGTGTACGAAGCCCATAAATTACGTCAAAGAAGCAATCGAAGATAATCAAAAACTTATCAAATTCAACAAATGCCAACCAACGTAATAAACAAAATTGTAATATGCACAGCTGTTTGTTGGAGCAATGTATTTTTCAGTGATGCCAATATGACGTTTATTAGACACACAAACAAACGATTTATGTTCTACAAAATAATTTATTGAAAAGAGTATTTGTTTTTGTAATTTCTTTACACGAAGTACATGCATATGTTTTATTTTCATTATAGTTTGTTAATGAGTGGATTAGAATACATTCCGAAGAGGCAGGAAATATTTAAAAGGCGAAGCCATATTTTGGCATACCCCCGGACGAAGACCGGCTACACAAGAAATCTTTGTATATCGAAATTATATTTTAGCATACCAAGAAGATATAAAAATACATTCAGTTTTTCACTGAATATGTGTGTTTTTTTTTACAAAACGTGAAAAATTGAACGCGAGTTTGGTTTTGTGCACCTTGAACGCGCATAGTACAACAATAATTTTTTCTGGGTAGAACATTTTTCAATTCAGAATTATTTGTTTCAACTACGCTATCCACCAAAAAAAATTCGAAAGCCGGCTGATAAAACATTTAATAAATCCCAAAATGTTTGACACAAATTTTCAGTTTTTAGTTAAACGCCTTTAATCTCCAAATTATTACAACTACTTTAGTGCATTACCAACACTGTATCTGATATTGTCGCCTTTCAAAATAGAAATTAGTTTATATTGGCGACAACTGCAACGGTCGTTGTGTCGTCGTGCTGCTGTGACGCCGTCAAAGTAATCATTTTCATATAAACGTGTGTGTTTTAATTTTGACAGGTTGTCGCTCGTAGCTTGCTGTCGTCTATGTGTTTAATGCATAAGTTACAGAAAGAGCGGCAAGTGTGGCAACAAAAGTTTACGTTCGCTCCACGAGAAGTATACAAGAGTTTCTATCCCTCACTTTACGTTCTCAGGATGACTACGAGGTAGTAGGCCATTTCATCGAGTTCGAGTTGGTGTTGTATTTTATTCTTTCATTGGATATAAAACGGACATAAATAAAAGGGAATGGGTACTTTCGTTTGATGCAACCAACATTAAACATAATTTAGCTGTCATTAGTATCAATCTAACACTATCTATTGCTTTCTGGTTGCTTATCGCTCTCTCGCCTATCCACTCTGTTTTCTATCAATTTCCTACTACAAAGTCGATCAGCAGTGTCACGGATACCACATGGTTCACTACATTCTCAAAGTTCCGTAAGTTATTATTTTTGCAACTACAACGGAGTTAGCATATTGATGATAATTTTTTTAGTTTCTTCGAGTGTTGATGCGAAACTCAAAATGAGTCGAGGTTGTGAAATACAAATAAAATTGCGCCAAGTGATTATAAAATTGTATTTTGAAAATAACTCCTTGCACGAAATTGTAAAGATTATAGCAAAATCACATTCCAGTTTGCAAACCATCTTGAACTCTACCATAAACAATAGAAGTTTTCAGAAAAAAACTCGTTCGGGCAGTCAGAAAAACTTCCGCAGCGTGAAATTGCGCAAATAATGTTGACCCCCAAAAAATCGGCTCCTACGGCTCAGGGAGAACTGTAACAAAACGCAAACAAAAGAGTACATCCACAAACTGTAAGAAATGTACTGCATATAGCTGGTTCCTCGCAGAAAGTCCTTAATATCTGAAGTCAATTAAAGGATGTGATTGGAGTATTTGAATAAGCCAGATTGTGTATTTAGTGACGGGTCAAAATGTAATATATAAGTATTTGGACTGGATGGCACATAGATCAATATAACAAGAGTGCGCATCAGCGGTTAAAACTTTGACCGGATGTCACGTCTCAAGTTGGAATTTCATCGAGTTGGAGTTGCAGATGACAAAACTAGCCTCAAACATAGTCGATGAGCTGTGGCATCGAAACCCCCTGGGGCGGCACCAATAAAATCAAGAATATCTATTGAAGAAATTCAGTTACAAATTTAAATCCAACTGTCAAACACTAGAGGTAACATTATGGTAAGGGAATGTATGGCGACAGGTGGTGTTGGAAAACTTGTGTTTAAAGAAATAGAATGGATAATCATTTGTTGGGCTTAAAAGAACAGAAAATACTCTTTGCACAAGATAATGACCCGAAACACACTTCGTATTGATTTGGTAAAAGAATGACTTGTACAATTGCAAACAACTACATACCCCTCCGCAATCTCCAACCTAAATCCCATAGATAATATCAAGGATTTTTGAACATAAGGATTCGGAAACATGCAATTACTTCAAAGAAATCGCTAAAGAATAGTAAAAATAACATAAAATTATACTAAGAGTTTGGTAACAAGAAAGCGTCGACGCCTACAATGCGAATTTAACACTTAAAGCCCCGTAATCAGATCTTGCGATATTGTCATAAGAAATGTTGTCGGTTATCTCTAAACGGCAAATTTCGTTGCGGAGAGTTACTACCTATCTTTCACTTACGAAAATATTTCATTTATAATTCCTCTTCGCACTCCATTTTATTTTCAACGTATGTGGAATTACTTTTGGTTATTAAAATAAGCAACACGTCAAAATTCCGGTCCCAAGCAATTATCGAACAATTGTTTTCGTACGAAATAACTTCGGTGTAACAACCGTGTACTTGATTTCGCCTACGAAATTTTCGAAAAGAGCTGAGTACCAAACAATGAAAAGTGAGTGCAATTCTCGGTTCTCGGCAACGAAAATCTCACATGAATTTGGATAAACTTCATTTATGCTGTTCGAATCATAAAAATTGTTAGTTCGACTATCAACATGAAAATAAATAAGGTGTTTCTCAATTCTCATATGATCTTGTAATTAATTTCAAATGTTTTCAACGAAACCCAACATTCAGTATTCATTAAAAATTTGCTGTATTTTTTTGCCACTAAAGCCCAAAGAGTGCCTCAAGGTATTTATTTATATTTTGTCGCATGGAATGCAAACGATTGTTCGTACTGACTTGCATTTTTTTTGAAATCAGATGCCCAAATTTACCCACAAAAAAATTATTCTCATAATTTTTACACATTATTTTAGAATCAAGCATAAGAGGGTTAACATACAACACAGTACTGTCCGGAGTAGAGCCGTGGAAAATGATTTCAAAAAATATACACCATGCAAAAACCAATGCTTTATTGCGTTATTGGTTCAAAGATTATTAAAAACTATTTCGGTCCATTTTTTTCTAGAATGGCATTTTCGACAAACTATAAGCACTAGAATAAAAAATGGTTTAATGACGAATCCAAATTTAATTTATTCGGCTTTGATGGGAAATGCCACGTTCACCGCAAAAAAGAAAAACTGCAGAATCCACGCTTCTGATGTTCTGGATGGGATGTGTTTCTCTGGTAACTGTGTTGGGCCACTTCAAGTCATTGACAGCATTATCGACCGTGTCATGTACAAAACCGTATTAGACATTGTAATGATTCCGTACGACGAGTGGAACATGCCACTTCGATTCGTGGTTCAACACGACAATGATCCGAAACTCACTTCGAAGTTGGTCACGTACTATTTAAAGATGAAAACGGTTTCAGTCCTTGATTGACCGGTACAATTACCAGACTTGAATCAAATTGAAAATCTTTTTAGAATCCTCAAATGCAAAGTTGGTGGAAGGCATTTCAGCTACCACGAAGATCTTATAAAAACCATAAAAGACGAATGGAAATCTATTCCGATAGAAACAGTAACCAACCTCATGAAATTCTTGGCGAAACGTTTTAGGCAATAGACGATTTTATACAAAATATCTGTATTGTTTTCGTCAAATATTTTACCGTAATGATTTTCGAGTTTCTATTTTTGCAAATATTTATGTTGCCAATAATGAAATACTGCCTTTAAGTGTTTTTAATTGATTTTAGAATATTTTTTATTTTAAGAAATTGCTTCAAAAGTTGCTTAGGATTTGCACAATACAAAATGTACGTATTTAAACACATACTGCCTTGTTTTGAGTTAAGCCTTAAGGCACTCTTAAGCATTTGAGGGTTAAGTTCCAAAGTATTTACGATCTTTATAGAGGACATAAAACGGTATTGCTTTGTCAACTTGCAAATTTCTCGGTCTGTTCGCTCAGATGTCTTCCGAGGCCGTCCGCCTTTGTTGGTAGTATCAAGTGATCCCGTCATTTTATGTTTTTTTTATAATCGTGACACAATGCTCTTGTTCACGCCATATTCTTCGGCTATTTCACATTTTAACTGACCTCCATTATAAAAAATTTATGCTTGATTGATGCTTGATTGATGATTCATGCACAATCGATCACAACAGAAACATAATTAAATTTTCTTTGCAATTACTCTTCATGTCTTGGAAAATAAGCGATACTTCCGTGCAACAACATTAGACTCAAAGAATGTTTTTTGCTAAAATTAATATTTTAGAAAATAATGAAGAAAATAACCAATAAAAAACCAACCAAAATTATATTTATATTTTCTTCATTATTTTCTAAAATATTAATTTTAGCAAATAACTTTCTTTGAGGCTAATATTAAGAGTGTTTTGGTTACACCGCTTGCTTAATATTCGCTTGTTTTATATGAAGCACTTAGCGACGACTTAGCGACGAGAATCATTTTCGCTAAGTTTAAACAAATTTTTTTTGAAATGTTTTACCATTTTCAACCCTTATTCATATTTTTGAATAAAATTACTTATCGCTAAATTGCCGTTTTCTTTGCAACTTAGCAAGCGACAATCGCTGCTTGTAACCAAAACACGACTATTGTTGACTAGAAAAACTAAAATATTGCCATACGTCATATTCTTGTAAAAAGTTTTTTTTAAAAAGATACTTAATTACAAACAAATTACATTTGAATAAATGGGCTTGAAGGCCAACTTTGAGGGGCGGACGCACCGCCTAAAGCACAACTTATCGCTATGGATTTTTTTTGTATTTTTTTTACATAAAACTAAACCGATTTGGGAGGAGAGAATATAAGAAATCAAAAAAAATGTATATTGTTTTCGTCTCATATTTATTTTGCAAATATTTATGTTGCCAATAATGAAACACTTTCCTTTATTGTTTAAATTAATACCTTTTTAAATTAATAAATTGCAACAAAACTTGCTTAGGTTTTGATCAATACTGTACACACAGGGAAAAGATTAGTTGGAAATCAATTCAGGCATTGGAAATTCCATGATAAAGTCTATATTTTGATTAGAATTCATAATTGTCATACATCAGAATTATTTGTCGATGTTATTGATATATTTCAAATAGGTTTTACTAAATACAAGTTGCTACTACCGAACTTAGGTTGTATTAACCAATTTGAGTATTTCAAAAACCTCATTCATCTGAAATGGAAGCTACAACTAATAAAAAGTACAATATTAGAATTCGTGTTCAAATACTAGTTACTGTAATCATAATTTAGTTACTGCTACAGAAACACTTGTTACAAAGTTATGTATTCGATTTTTCACAAGAGGCTTTGTTGTTAAAGAGAAACTACATACATATATGTAGTTGAATGTTACACGAAGACTACAGAAAAACTATTATTTTAAATAGAAAGTGATAAAAAAAAGTTATGAAAAACACAATAAGCCAGCGAGGAATATGTATCATAAATTGAGGTGAAGTGAGGCTTTTAAACACCATCGTTCAATCTGAAGCCATGTGTTTATATAATATACTATATACCGCAGTATTTATCCCCAGCAAACATACTTTAAGCATTGTTTGTTGGAACCCTACATTGCAGTTGTTTACAAAAGGTAACAGTTCCTTCCCATACAAAGAAACTGTTTCTCACTAACAAGTAAAATATACGGACGAAGGTGGATTACTGTCAGTTGAAACAAAAATTACAAAAAGGAGACTCAAACAAATGACAATTTGCAAAAAGGCAAAGAAACTAATGATCAAAGGACAAATGGTAATAATGAACACCAAAAGAATGTGACAATTATAAAGGCAAATTAGAGTGAAAAAAGAATAAATAAATACTGAAAAACATGAGCATCAGCGACAAGAGCGTTGACATGAGAAGTGGGTTCGATCCCTGCTCCACCTTTCATTTCTTTCGACGACGGTCACTTCGCTTAGTGACGGAGACACCATCTAGTACTTAGCCATGAAAAAATATTTGCTCGAAACCGGTGTAAAACTGTAGGTCATAATCAGTCAATGATTGTGAGATGTTCTTGGATGTAATTGGAATATATATTTATATACGTATGTATGTATATAAGATAAGTTACATTTACTCGATTTAAGACAAAAAAATCAATGAGTGTTCGAACTCACGGGCGATGTGTTAACACCTTTTTGTTACACGGTACCTTTTCGATTTCTATGAACACATTGGTAAATGTTACATTGGAAAGTAAAAAAAATTAATAGGTTTTGTGCTGACGGTTCTTTTGCTATTGCACTTTCTTTTTTCTTACCTCTGCTTTAACATTAAAATAAATAAAGCAATATTTAGCTCACTGAAATAATTGTTTTTGTTTTGTTATAAACAGCGCGACGACAAAAAGTATTGAATAGTATAGAGAACTTATTGCACTCGTTTTCCGCTCTCATGTAAAGAGTCTGAGTAAAGGAGCATAAACGAGTTGTATTCTCTTTGTAGAATATTTCAATATTTCAAATGCACCATTTCGCCACTGTTATTACATAAAACTATACAAAATTCACATAAAAATTATGAATGGACCAAGTTATGACAAAAAGATAGGAATATGTGGTGATCATTCGCCAGATGTCGCCAGTGCAATACAATTCTTTCCATGAGTTCTCTATGCTATTCAATACGACCTGCTTGTTTGTTCGCTGCCGCTATAACAATACCATCATACTTATTTCAGACTATTGTTGTCCAACAGCCACATATGTGATGCTAACGCTGTGTGTTGTTTGCATGTGTTCACTTTGATAGATTGTCCTACCCGTACCTATAGATGTTAACACATCAAACACCTACTCAATGTGTACTTCATTTTAGTACTTTTTGATCTCAAACTGATTACTAGCTTCTTTTGAGTGTGACTTATTTATTTGAATTAAATTGCAGGTCGTTATTTTTTCTTTGTGTTTTACCCAATATATTGAATGGATTTCACGTCAACTCATACACGATGTTGGGGCATTTGCCCGATGACCAGTGGTGTGACATAGCTGAGCTTAAGCCAACAAATTGGACTGTGGATGAAGTGCGTAGCATTGCGCAAAAGGACCTTAATACAAAAGGTTGTACTGTTTGGGATTGGGACTATCGCCAACTGAGTACAATGTCCTATGATGAAGCTTTCAACTATACATCTTCAATGTTTGAAATCAGCTTGCCCGCACAGGTGTCGTGCAATGCTAAAGGCGCGTATCAATACCAATCGCCTGGTAGCACTTTTGTAGCTGATTGGGATCTAGTTTGTGAACGTGCCATACAGCGAACCTCTGCCCAGGTTTTCTTATCGCTAGGAAAATTCTTTGGATCGTTTTCATTTGGAATATTTTCAGATAGGTAAGTAACAATGAATTGTACATATATCTATCTCAGAAGTTAAACGCTTACAATTGATTTCTAGATTTGGCCGCAAATCAGCATTTACTTTGGGCTCTGGGTTTTTTATAGTTTCCAGTTTCTTTTGTACATTTTCGCCATGGTATTCTTTGTTTTTGCTTGGTCGTTTTGGTTTGGGAGCTGCTTCCTCCGGCTTATTCTATCCTGCTTTTGCTATGAGTTAGTGCTTATCACAACGATTGTAACATGAAAACCGATAACTAATTGCATGTTTTATAAACATTTCTATCTTTCTCAATTTTAGTGGTCGAGAACATTTGCTTGAAACACCGCTCCTGGATGTCTATAGCATTTTCGGGCTCATATCCGATAGGTATGATTCTCTTGGCATTGGCTTCCTACTTGGTAGAACCTTGGAGATACCTACAACTTTGTTTGACAGTTCCTGCTCTCTTGTTGATTTTAAATTGCTAGTAAGACATTTATAACTTAATCCGAATCTTTATAAAATGTAAAACTTGTGTTCCAGTCTTATGGTTGAATCACCTCGATGGCTTATAACTAAAAAACGCTATGATCGAGCCTACCAGATATTGTTTAAGCAACGAAGCCATTATGAGATTGCTAAGCCGACCATTGAATCCTCAGTTGTAGCTGATAAGAAAAACGTAAGACTTTTTAATGATACAATTCTTAATCACATGTTTTTGTATATTTATTTATATTTCAATTGAAAATTAAATGAGATGTTTAGAAGAAGTATTTTATACATGCACAATGCTGCATGTGCTTCGACATTATTGGACCCAGTATAATCTAGATCTTCACTCATTAAATCTATTTTTTCTGTGCGACTTGAAGTTCATCAGTGTCTAACAAATTTGTGGGTTTTAAATTATGATTTAGTGGGCAAATAAGAATTAAGATTATCTACAGCTCAACCGGGTTAATTAGAACGCATAATAAGATGATTTCTAAACTTATGGTGAAAATAATTAAATTTATCAAAAAATACTTCATTACGAAGAGTACGACAAGCTACAGTATTTAGAATGTTTGTCAGTTCGTATAGTCCCTCAGGCATCAACCAAAATATAGTTAAACAATTCATATTAAAGAACCGATTACTTGAATGTCAAACGATTTTATTTTGGCAATAAAAAACTTTGTCGTTTCATTTTATAAAACACAGTCACATCACATCACTTCATTGATTTTTGTTCGGCAGCGTTTTATAAAATATCAATCATTTTTGAGTCACTTATAATTTGGGAAATTTACAAATGGCAGTACCGTAGTCTAATTATATACCAAGAGTAGCGATTTCTCTCAGTAAACTTAGTTTTATGTGATTGCACATGGACGTTGTATGTTGAAAGTACTACATATTTCTTTAATAATAACAGATAGAGGCATTAGTTCAAACCAACCAACAAGAAATCCGCAACGGCATTACGTCTTGTGTGTTAACATTTTTGTGTTAATATTTCACAAATATATACTAACAATAATAGTCCAAAATACGTTTACATTTTACAGTTCTCAACCAAAACGACATGTCAAATTTAAGTCAACAATTCTCGTAACTCCACCTGGTTTAAGTCAATTTACATCAAATATCTCCCTATCGCACCGACCTAACCACGAAGAATTTGAAATTAAACGTCTGATGGGAAAGATGGCACCTCTAGGTATCATTATTACTCTGTTACAAGTCATTGCTGGAATACATTTTTCTATGAGTTATTTTTACAATTTCGTCGTTTCAGTATGCAAGCAGACCAAATAATTTATTTATTCAACATTGTAGACAAAAATTGTCAGTGACGATTGTAATTAAAACACAGAATTACCATAACCATATTTCTTTTATACGTTCGTTCATTCACCGAATGCTTTTACGGCTTAGAAAATGACTCGGTTGAGAAATGTTAAGAGTGTAAAATTTTTCAGACATCCTGATCAAGCATATATTTCTTCATATTTTTGTGATATTTTATTAAACAAAATTATTTAAAATAAAAGAACAAAGCATTTGAACAGTTTAAATCAAATTAAACAGATAACTGACTGACAGTCCTGTTTTATGTTTTATGAGCGATAAACGCAATTAAAATTATTTTATTAAAATCTGCATAAATATAATTTTAATAGAGACATCAATAGTCTTGACCTCGAATAATTATTAAGTGAGGTATTTTCACTGATAACAAAATTTAAACAAGCAGAGTAAAAAAATTTTTTGTTAATTTTAAATTTCAACTAGATCGTCTTAACATGTACAAACGAACTTATAAAATCCTGCGTAGCGCTCTTAAAGTTGAGGCCACTGACTCCAAATTTCGGCAGTAAATTTTAATAATTTCAACTCGTTGTTGGCTCGTATATCTTTCCATGATGAAATGGCAAACCTTACTGAAGAGAAATGTCAAAAGAGCGTGAAAAAATATGGCGTCGTTTGAGGTTCCTCTCGATTTACTTTTGTAGCGTCTCTGTTGAAAACCCCTTTATTATGCATCAATTTATTAGATAAATCAGGTAAGATATTTGGGTTTCATGTAATTTTTAAGCTACGTATTACTACTCTGTTTCTGTAATGAATATTACACAGTGTAGAAGGTCGACAATTCTAACACTGGTTGCATGTATGAAGTTGGTGGAGTAAAACCCCCAAGACATTTATATGTTGTATGGGCCCAGTAAGATTGTATGGCTCCAGGAATTTGGCCTGTTTCCATGGGTAATTCGTGACCTTTTTGTGAAATGTGAAAAATCTCAAATTTTCCGTTTTATATATTTAATACCGGGATATATCGTCGTTCCGAAGTTATCTTTACGTATCTCCATCTCTTTTTGGGAAATTGACTCTAAAGTTTCAAAAATTGGTATAAAAAAATTGGTGTGAAAAAAGTGGTCCAACATTTTTGGCAGTAGTAGTGCCTTAAATTCTGCATCGATTGGAGTAAAAATATCCAAAGTAATTGATGAAATTCTCCGAGTTATGGCTATTTTTATCTCCAAAAAAGTTTCACATTTTGTTGTATTTCCTTTTGGGAAATATTTTTTTTGTTTATAAATAATAAAAAAAACCAAAAAAAAGTATTAATTTTTTAGTCCGAAATTATCTTCACTTATATGCACAATACATTACTTTTTTGTAATGTTATAGACTTTATCCGGAGTTACTTTCGAGATATAGAACGAAAACAAAATGCATATATTAATAGGATGATAATATCTTTTTTTTACGTCTGTCAAATATTTTTTTCACATACGTGAAGATAACTTAATTTTATTTTAATTCAAAATTTTTATATATTTTTTATTGTATATCCACAATAATGGTTCAAACGGTATCATAACGTGTTAAATTTTTACCAAAAGTGGATATATAAGAAAATGAGAACATTATATCTCTGAAACATCACAATGAAATTTTGTCTGTGACTCGTATTTTTCCTAACGTAGTCTGGGATTGAAAATTATCGTTTTGTCTACGACCCTCCTGGTACCTCCCATACAAATCAACTCATTAGGTACAAAATCATGTTTCTTCTAAAACTTTATTCCGGTATATATGATTAGGTTCAATTCAAACTGAAGAAAATTGATGTGGCAAGGTGGTGGATCGCGGAAATTACTACCGATCGTAATGAAATTTGGTACTTCACAACGTTTTGTCAAAAGCTATTTTGTAATTAAAAAACTACTAGCCACGACCATTTATGTACGTACCTCCCATACAAAATTGAGCGGCTTTCCTGTTGGCCAACACGATATCTCCCGTACACCACAATCGATCTTATTGAGGTTTGGTACAGGGCAATATTTAGTCAAAAGCTGCTGTGTAATTACCAATGAACAACTTCGCCATGCCCATTTGTGTACCTCCGCATATAACTTTTGGACGGACTATTAGCTGGAAGACAAGATAAATCCCAAAACCACTTAGGATACTAATTTAGTTGGGTAGGTATTAGACAAGGCGAAACAAATGAGCATCAAATCAGGTTTAGTAGGTGACTGATGTCACTGAAGCTCATCAAACAATCGGTCATATTATTTTGTCCTTAGAAGGCGGATGAGCCAAACATACGGGCCAACCGCGGATAGAAACTAAAAAAAGAAAATCCAGGTTCAACATATCGCATCCTGGTCAGCGTCTGATCCATAATGGGCGGCTGCAATTGAATATCCTGGCAGTAGGTAAAATGCAAAAACCCGGTGGACTGGGTTTGCCTCCCGCCACCGTTCATAATGGCAGTGAAAATACAAAAACGAAACAGAAAACATAAACAACCCCTATTTGTTGACGACCCCCACAAACGTTATAAGGACCACGATTTACGGATATGCACTTGGAATGTAAGAACTCTATATAGATCCGGTGCAAGTATCCAACTGGCAGATGTCCTCGAAAGTTATAAGGCTGACATTACCGCTATCCAGGAAATGCGATGGACAGGACATGGCTGCACAAGAAAAAGAAACTGCGATATATACTACAGTTGCCATGAAAAAAAACATGAATTTGGTTCCGGATTTGTAGTTGGCAAAAGACTGCGACATCTGGTCTCTAGGTTCAATCCTGTGAGTGAACGAATAGCCACAATCAGCATAAAAACGAAATATTTTTATATTTCCCTAATTTGTGTGCATGCCCCGACAGAAGAGAAAGATGATGATGCCAAAGACATATTCTATGAGCTCCTAGAGGAAACGTATGACCGCTGCGCTGGCCATGACTTTAAGATTGTACTAGGAGATTTTAATGCCAAAGTAGAGAATGAACAAAGAATGTGTTTAATCCAACTATTGGCAATTTCAGTCTTCATGCTGACAGTTCCGACAACGGTATGAGACTGATTGACTTTGCCGCGGCAAAAAACATGGTCATTAGTGGCACAAGATTCCAGCATAAAGACATCCACAAGGCTACTTGGGTATCCCCTGATCAAAGAACTAAGAACCAAATTGATCACGTGGTAATTGATGGAAGGCACTCATCCAGTGTAATGGGCGTACGAGTGATCAGAGGAGCTAACATCGATTCTGATCACTACCTGGTAGCAGCAAAGGTTCGCACAAGATTAAGTAGAGCGAAAATCGTACGAAACCAGACGCAGAGGAAGCTGGACATCGGAAAGCTGCAATTACCAGAGGTAGCCACAGCCTACTCAAGGAAGCTCTCGCAACTTTTGTGCACAGAACCCACCCCCTCCCGATGACGATCCTGATGCGCAGTGGAAACCCATTTCCGACTCTATAAAAACTGCCGCAACAACCGTACTTGGTTTCGAAAAACCGCTTCGCAATAAACCATGGTACGATGAAGTGTGTCGCATAGCAAATGACGAAAAGAACGCTGCACGTATGGTAATGCATCAGTCAATTGCAACGCGAGCTGCCACTGAGCGGTATAGGGAGAAGAGAAAGGAGGTAAACCGTCTCTTTAGGCGTAAGAAACGGCAGTGGAGAAAGCGCGAGAGTGAGAAAATTGGGACATACAGAAGGAAGAACGAAGCCCGAAAATTCTACCAAAAAGTTAAAAACGGAACTAATGGACATGGTTCAGGGCCCCCTTCTGTAAAGACAATGACGGAAATCTCGTCGCAGATGTGCAGAGCATGTTGGGAATATGGAGAGAGCATTTCTCCGCGCTACTAGTACCTGAGATATCCGATGACGATGGGACAATCGATCACAATATGGACGACGACGTCGATTGCCCCCCTCCTAACCAAGACGAGGTCAGAACAGCTATTGCCCGGCTTAAGAACAACAAAGCCGCAGGAGCCGATGGATTACCGGCGGAGCTGTTTAAGGCTGGCGGCGATGAGCTGATAAGGTGCATGCATCAGCTCATTAGCAAAATTTGGTTAGATGAGTGCATGCCCGGCGATTGGAGTCTCAGTGTACTATGTCCCATATTTAAAAAAGGTGACCCGAGTATCTGTGCCAACTACCGTGGAATAAGCCTTTTATCCATAGCATATAAGGTTCTATCAAGTATAATGTGCGAAAGACTAAAACCAATTATCGCTGACCTGATTGGACCATACCAGTGTGGCTTTAGGCCTGGAAAATCGATAGCTGACCAGATTTTCAACGCCAAATCCTGGAGAAGACACACGAAAAACAAATCGACACCTATCATCTATTTATCGATTATAAAGCAGCCTTCGATAGTCCGATACGGGAGAAACTCTATGAAGCAATGTCTGAGCTTGGTATTCCTGCAAAACTCGTACGCCTTTGCAGGATGACCTTGACGAACACCAAATCCGCAGTGAAAGTTGGTAACGATCTTACCGAACCATTCGAAACTAAACGAGGCCTCAGGCAAGGCGACACCCTATCGTGCGATCTCTTTAACATCTTAATGGAGATCATTATGAGAAAAGCTGCAGTCAACATGAATAAAACCATCAGCAGCAAAAGTCACATGCTGCTCGCGTATGCTGATGATATAGATATCATTGGGCGCACAATTAGAGAAGTTACTGCGGTTTTTTCGAGAATTGAGAAGGAGTCAGCAAAAGTGGGTCTGACGGAGAATGAGGACAACACAAAATTAATGGTTTCAACGAACAGGGCCTCCACGCCATTAGACCAAAGTGTGAACGTTGATAACCATTATAACTTCGAGGTAGTGGACGAATTTATATACCTCGGATCTGCCGTGAACAAAAACAACAACGTCAGCCTTGAGATCAAGCGGAGAATTGTGCTTGCGATGTTACTCTCTCGAGTAACAAAAGTCCAGCTGTACCAGACTCTCATTCAACCTGTCTTGCTTTATGGCGCAGAATCCTGGGTCCATGTCAGTAGAATGGATGAAGATGGACCAGCGCGAAGGGTTTTCGAAACCGAACTCGAAGGAAGACGAAAAATAGGAAGACCAAGACTCCGCTGGAGGGATCAGGTTGACGAATCCCTGCGTACACTTGTTATTGCCAACTGGAGAGATAAGGCAAAAGATCGAACTGGTTGGCGAAATATGTTATCTTCGTTTTGTAAGGTCCCTGACCCTCCGGGGTTGTCCGAGACCGGATAAGTAAGTAAGTAGGTATTAAATTGATTTTTCTTGCAATACAATAATACAATAATAATTGCAATACAAATTGCTTTTTCTACTATTTCACTCAATCCTAAATGTATTCATTGCGGTTTCGATTGAAGCAAATTTACAAACATTTATTTTTTAACAAAATGAAATAACGCCCAAATAAAATGAAATAATCCCCAAAAGCCAAAAAAAGGAAATATTTCCCAAAAACAAAATTTCTTTGGGGGTTATTTCACTTGGGGATTATTTCATAATGAAATAATGCCCAAAAGTGGGAATGAAATAAAACCCAAAAAATATGAAATAATCCCCAAAAGATTTTTCGTAATTTTATTGGGCAGTATTTCATTTTCTTGTTTGGGGGTTATTTCATTTGGGAGTTATTTCGTAGCGCCACAAAATATAGCTGTATTTCAATAGCTGGATTGATTATGGTCCATAACTTACTAGACAACTATATATACTTTACTTCCAAGTTCGCAACACAGTATAACAACTATACAAGAGGCAAATTAATTATATGACAAGTATTATTTGTAGTTTAATATGATTTAGGGCGTTTTCGGAAATGCATCACTGCAGAGCATCTGATACGCAACTGTGATGCGTTTGCACTGCTGATGCCAATCAGCTGATGCAGATGCTTGATTGTTGCTTATTTTGATTTGCAATTCCGAACACGAAATTATTTCAATGGAAAATTTTTTAATAAATTTAATTTGTGAATTGGATGATAAGCCAAGTCAATTCCTCCTCCATACCCAACCTTTCCTTATTATCAATTTGTAGTCCCTAGCACCCACCTCGACTCTAAAAAATTTTAAAAATAGTAAGTTTTATAAAAAAAACAAATTAATATCAAATTCCGTACTTACTCATTCATTGCATCAGCCATTTTGCTACTGCGCATTTTGCGACTTGTTTGCGCATCATATGCTGTGTTGATTACTTTTAGAACATGCGACTCTTGCAGTGTTGCAAAGTGTTGCATTTTCGAACGTGATGCGCATCAGATGCTCTGCAGTGATGGATTTCCGAAAACGCCCTTACTTTTCGAAATGAAAATTCAACAAGATTTCAGTACCATTGGAAATTGTATTTATTTTCAAAGCATTTCCTTCACATCTGGCACTTTTGGTTCTCAAATATTTTATACAGTACAGGTTTGTGAAATTGAAAGTACTATGAGGCAATACAATGGAAAAATCCAAATTAAAATCCAATGCAAATGAAAAAAAAAACCATATATGATAACAACCCAAATGTTATAAAATATATACTGTCAGGATAAATACACAAATACCAAATCGCACACTTCGAATCACTATTCGAGAGTTCACACCGTGTCCTTATACCTTATACAAACACTACTTATTTGTTATTCATCCTTTCTTTATGCATTCCAGGAAGTCACAGTTCCAAACGTCTCCCTGAGTCGAAAGCTGAGAGAGGGGCCATTAAAGCAAATAGCTGAACTGTTTGCAACATCAAAAGTGCGCAGATGTATTCTAACGTCCTATTTCATGTTTTGCGTTACCTCACTGTGTTATTATATAACAGGTAAGTGCTAGCCTATGAATCGTACGGTAAGAAAGGGTTACAACCGATTATTTATTTTATTCCAGCTTTAAATGCCTCCAATTTAGCTGTTAGTCGATATTTGTATGTAGCCATAACCGGCATGGTGGATTTGCCCTCATACCTGGTTCCCGTTATTATGTTACGTTATACTGGACGTAGAGTTACAACAATGTCCCTTTTTTTCCTAACCGGGATTGCTTTATTACTGGTATTAGTTGTACCAGAAGGTAAATATATATAGGACTATAACTGTTTATACTTCAGACTATCAGACTAAACAATTCTGTTAGATAGCACAACCTGGATCGTATGTTTTGCCATGTTGGGACGCTTTGGCATTAGTGCAACTTATTCCGTCCTTACTTTGTATACTGCCGAATTGTATCCTACTGAAATCCGAAATTCGGCCTTGGGAACCTGCTCAACATGGGCCCACGTTGGCTCTATCTCAGCACCATACGCTGTGGATTTCCTGGTATATTTTTTATAATCCCATACTGTTATATATTAATATTACTTTCTTAATTTAGGGTCCTCTTGGTTGGTATATCCCTACAACCATATGTGGCGGCTGCGTTTTAGTAGCCGGTCTGTTGATACTTACACTGCCAGAAACTGGCACAGATCACTTGGTGGATCGCGTCGAAGAAATTCCCTCCGAAGTAGATACCAATGCGACATGTGAAGAGAAAAGTAAAACTAAAAATTAAAAAGTCGATCCTATTGTATGTCATAATGTATGTAGTTTAATTTCCATTATATGTATTAATGTCTTCCCTACCAAAAAATGAAATGGTAGTAAAATATAACTATTTATATGTTAATTTGTATACTTGTATTTAGATTAAAAACAATTCTACGTAATTTATTATAAATAAACATTCACACTTTATAAGTGGCTCTGTAAATGTGGACTATTTTATTTTGATGCCTCGCAAACCCTTAATCTCCTATGACCAAACTAATCCACTCAATGTAAGGTCCCGTTACGGTATAAACACTTGGCGACCCATTAAGACCACATGTCAAACCATGAGAAACTATAGCATATATATATTCGACGCCATCGTATTTACATATCAATGGTCCACCAGAATCTCCCTAAATAAATAAGAATGCCAACAGTTTTTATATATCATGTTGTTGTATTAACATAATGATTAGCTTACTTGACACGTATCCTGGCCATAGCCTAAAGCACACACCGTATTACCACCCTTTTGTGGTGCCCACACATAACCCAATAAATGGCGGCATTTCTTGTTGCCTATTACATAAACTTCGCCCTCGTGCAGTTGTTCCTGCGATTTGCCAGCATGATGTTTTGCTCCAAATCCTATAATTTTACACGGACCTAAACAGCAAGATAGTACGTGTTTTGGGGAAGTTTTTTTTTTTTTAAAAGTTGTTACTTACTTTTTCTGTAAGCTTTCATGCCATATCGGGGCAATTTTCCATAGAATGCATTATAAGTTGTATTGAAGGCAGCCATATAGGGTCTCCGCAAGCGCACTAGGGCAATATCATTCTGTAAACTCGCTCTGGAAGGAAAATTCCTTAATCACTGTTAATAAGTTTTAGAGAAATTTAATTGTGTTCAACGTTCTGGTTCAAGTTGAGACAAATACAAAGGCCAACAAATTGTTTAAGCACATTATATTTTTGTAAAGGTCTGAGATATGCTGAGCCCGAATCTGAACTCAGAATTTCCCTATCACATCAAGTGTTTGAGACATGTTAAATTACAAAACCCCTATTCTTTATAACATGGAGTATTAAGCTTTTTCACAAAATTTGTTGTACCATCCGAAAGTCCTACGAATTCCGAAAGAAAAGAGGCAAAAAAAATCTAAAAAATTAAAAATGCATTTTAAGGGAAAAAATAAGTACTTAACATTCAGATGTACTCACCCTAAAATGAAGGAAAATATAGCGAAAAATTCAGGAATAACGTACTTTAAAGGTTAAATCCAAATCACATAACAAATGTTGTGAATAAAGCTTAATATGCGATGTTATAACGTCCCGAATATAGCGAACACCCGGGCTTTTTGTTACTTAGGTTAAGATACATGTCTCAAAAACCAGATATGATGGAGGTCATATTCGGATTCAGCGCAGTTCCAGCCTTTACATAAGTATGCTCTAGTCTCAGGGGGTTGGCTAAATTTGTTCGGCCTGTGATATCGTTCCTGCAATTTCTATTTCGTTCAGTTTTTTTTTTGAGCTTCAAAGTTTCCCTGTTTGTACATTTTTTTCGAGAAGTTGCTCATAATTATTTATAACTTTACAATAAATTGGGTAAAATATAAAAGAGGTTTATCTGCCACATTTGTGAGTAATTTGGAATTACCAATAAATAATTTCCAGATATTGAGCTTCTGTTTCTATGTTGTTTGTTTAACAACAAAATACATATGTATATACATACGAGTATATAGCAATTTACTTACGGTTGAAATGATATAAACTCCACTCGATCCACTGCCAGACGTTGGATGGGCACAATATTTGTTAGATTTTCATAACCGATAATTGCAAACACGGTTTCAACGTTTCTAGAAAACAGAACAGTAATAAACCTTTGTGTTGAAAAAAAAAATAAATAGAAAATTCCGTACAATATACTTGTAAATATATCGCAATAAAACACAATAGCCGTGTTTTATATTATTGCTACTCAAAACCAATCTAGTACACACTTTAGGAGTCTTACTACACCCGAACTACAAGAATGAGAGTTGTACCAGCTGTATAAATCAACAGTTATGATTCAATTAACAACGTACATCGAAATTACGTTGTTAATGAACTAAGAAATTCACAAAAACGAACTATTTAATTGTATTTTTTTTCAACTTGATGCGTATTTGTTTGTTATTATAAATTAATGCACACACATATATATAGTATATGTATTTGATTTAAAAATTTCATATTTCATACAAAGTGTCATCCACAACTCACTTATGCCATAAACAATGACCGGCTGATAAAATCCATTTACTATTTAACAATGTTCCACCGCAGAAATGTTTAAAGAAAAACTCTTTGCCATTTGCAGATGTGATAAATTTTTCTTGCAAGGACACCATATAAGGATATTTTGAAATAGCTATTAATTCACAAAAGAAGACAGAGATTGACACGAAAATTGAATTGGATGGTTAAAATAGTTATTTTCGAACGGACATCAGTTGTTGCATTTACCCGACGAATTGAAACGTCTCACAGGTGCACCACCCACAATAGGTATGGATTTGGTCGTTGTTATAAATATACTGGCAACAAGAAGTATTGAATTGAATAGCATTGCACTGAGTACGAGTACTCGTTATTTGAAGTACAATAAATAGACTGAACTTTTCGAAAATTAAAATACGGATTGAAACAACAGTAAACACAATCAAAACGAACAAGCTGTTCAAACAAACCATATCTATATACTAGGACGGAACAATACGTATTAAACAATATAGTCACATAAATAAAAAATGAAAAAAATGAAATATCTAAGAATGTTAACTACTTTGGACAGGGGTATGAAAGTCAGAATCGCATTTGAAGTTTAGGAGTCGGAGTTTAGGAAATTTTGAGATTCGTTTTTATAACCCGACACCGACTCCGTGTTAATAAAATGTAGTATAGTCAACATTTGCACTTGGCCGGTTTTTAATGACCAGCAATGACGTCACTTATTTTCAAGCTGTCATTCTTTATTCATTTGTTCATTGTGGAAAACGCAAAATCCTTAGACGGGTATAAATTAATTTTAACCTTAATAAAATAAATATAGAAAACTAAATCGAGTATTTCTCATTCAGAACCCATAAGAAGGTTATGTTAAGTGGCGACGAGGAACAGCAGGGACGTAGAGAGGTTTCGAATGAGGAAAAGATAAAAGAGGCGATATTTTGGATGACAAATTTACGTACAAGATGGCAATTGCTTTGCTATCAAAACAATTTTACAGCTTTAAGAAATCCAACGAACCAAACGAAAATTCACAAAATTATACATAAATAAATAAATGGTTTCCCGTTACATCACATGAAGGGATTAGGGAAAGCTTCTCACAAAGCAGTGTGCTGTGCGCGTTCTAGTTTTACACTCACTGATTGGGATCTACATTTTTACACCGGTTCCCAACGGTATTTTGTTAAGCATTTTCATGGCTAAATACTCGATAGTGTCGCCCTCACTATGCGAGGTGACCTCCGCCGAAAGGTGGTCAGAGCAGGGACCAACCCACGTTCTCATGCACAAGTGCCGCATAAACTACCATTGCACCACCGACGGCCAATTCACAAAATTACCAATCCTAAAAGTGACCATCACCAGGGTCGTAGTTGTTAACTATTACTCGAAAATTTGTGCAAATTTGTACTGAATCGTGTTCGTTCACTCCAAAAGTCCAGTAAATGAGAGCCAGAGAGCGAAAATTTTGACAGTTCGATGTTAGAGATCTTGCAGGGGGATTCTATGGCACAGCTGATCGAAAAGGTACTATGCCAATGATGGAGAATGCGAAAGCAAAGAAGACAGGAACTAATTTTAAATAGTGTTTATTGATACTAATGACAGCTAAATTATGTTTTATGTTGTTTGAATTGAACGAAAATACGCATTCCCTTTGATTTCTGTCCAGCGAAAGTGTAAAATTGGTAAAATACAGCAGCAAATAAAACTCTATAAAATGGCCTAATACCTACCTCGTCGGCATCGAAGAGAGTAATGGAAACTCTTAAGTATTACTCTATGGATCTTGCAGATTTTGTTTGGAGAAATTTTAGCCAACAAAAGTTTCCAAAATAGAACAGCTGTTTGAAATCAGCTGTTTTATGTAAACAAATAAAAATGTAAAATAAATTAACAACAGCAGAAATAAGTACAAATGTGTTGTTGAATATTTTATTTAATATATTACTGAAATTTAGAAAATAAAATGGAAAGCAATAATTTGTAGTGGCATTCAGCAAATTCTGGTGAACCGATGACGGCATAATTAGACAACTGTGGTAGATAGATACATACATATGTAATGTAACTGCAAGCCAAAATTTATGTAGCAAAGGATAAAACTACATCAGCTGTTTCTTTTCAAATTTTTACTGGAAGTCGTTGGCGTACTTTTTGTGCAAATTTTCATAAAGAGAGTAAAATCGTTCTTTCTCTCTCAAAAGCAAAATCTTTCAAATTTTTACTAGGAAAGTAAACGAACAGAACTTATGTGGTGGTAATTACAACCGACAAAAATCTAAAATTAAAAAATGGGGCCACAATTAAACGGGGACACCAAAAAGCGTGAATCACAAAATGAAAATCTGGAAATAAAAATAAGATTAGAGGAAACCCTAAAAGTTCTGTGAACCGAATAGAGGAAAACCGGAAAATGCAAATCACGGATTAGACTTGTCAATGAACGGAAATAAGAGGATCGTAATGATTGCACAGCAGCAGGTGCAAATGGGAATAGATTCCAGGCCGGGTTCTTAATTGTAACGAGAAATTTCAGAACTTTAAATTAAATAAAACTCCGATACAACTGGGAACGTGGAGATTCGTTGCAAATCTTAAAATGCTTGGAGCAATAGAAGTGCCAGTTTCTTTCGGAGATTACAACAAAAGTCTGGCGTTATTGGTGTTTAGAAGCAATGGTCAGGCATTGTTGGGCATAAATTAGTTTGGCGAATTCGGACCACCGCACAAAATTGAATGCCAAGCACCACAGGCTGAAAATTTTACTTTATTTATTGTTTGGATGCAAATATAACGTGTTTGTAGCTTGTCCAAACACATTGTGTTTGCTATTCAATATAACATGTTTGGGACACAATTACTAATAGGTTATAATACATGTATTTGTGACCTAAATGTTCCTTTGTTTGTTCAAAACTGCAGAAAGCCAAAACGTGATAGACAACAAAGAAAAAAAGCAGCAGAACTTAAAATCCTAAATATGTTGCTAGAGCCGATATTTTTCAGCGTGTAGGTGAGATTTAATTAAAGTTAAAGTTAATTCTGTTTTCAATGAACATATTGGTGACTGTAAAGGTGAGGCAGTAAGGTTAATGATGACAAGTTTATGCAAGCCGTCCAGTAAATTTGTGTGAATAGTGCAGTAAAAAATAACAACAAATTTACCGTAAATTAAATAATTTATAAGGAGACGAACCCATTACCATCAAATGCAGATGTTCTTGCAACTCTTGCAAGCTAAAAATGGTTCCAAGACTACATTTGGATAGTGCTTGGATAGTGAAAGTAAACGATGATTCAATCCGTATTCTTAGACTCAATACTGACCGTGGACTTTTTCACGTTACCAGGTTAAAATTTAAAATTTCAATGGCACCAAGTATTTTCCAACGCATTTGGGTAACATAGAAGGAGTTTTTGTATATTTGGACGACATTCTTATTGGTGGTAGCAATATCGAACGAACACGAACCACCCCCAGCGAATTCATGACCCAGGGTTAAAGCTGGAAAAATCCAAATGTATTTTTACAGTAAACGAAGAAGCTTTTTTGGGGTTTGCTATAAATCAACAGCGTGTCCGGCCAACAGGCGAAAACATTAGAGCGATTTCTCATGCCCCGGAACCAGCAAATAAGCAACAACTACAAGCACTTCTTGGTTTAATAATATTTTATGATCGATTTTTTTAGAACAGAAATAATTTTTTCGCACCCCTCTACAGACTATTAAAAATGTTTCAACATCTAATTGTGGAAGTGAACAAAGTTCCAGTTTTAACCAGACAAAGGAATTGCTGCAATCAGAATACCTTTCAATACAGTATTCACAAAACTGGCCCTCAATTTAAAATGGCATAGAGGCTGTCCTAGCTCATATACTGCCAGACGGTCGTGAAGCACCTATCGATTTTTGTCCCAGGACACTACAACCAGCCGAAAACTATATGCTCAATTTGACAAAGATGCACTTTCGATAATATTTAGGATAAAAAAGTTACATCAGTTTTTAAGTGGTCGAAAAATTATCATAGTAACAGATCATACACCACTTTTGGGGTTAATGGATCCAACAAAGCCAATATCACAATGATACGGTGGTCATTATATTAGGGACTTACCACTATGAGATGAAATATCGTGAGGGGAAGAAAAACCAGAATGCTGATGCGTTAAACGGATTACCATTAGATTAAGGGACATTTTAAGTTTTGCACAGACAACAAGAAAAGACCGTAACATCGGAAGTTCTAAGACACATTCAGTATAAAGACACAAAGTTTCCAGATAAATCAGTAGAATAACCGAATTATCTGCAAATGACCAATGTTGTTATGGGGTTCTAGGGTTACTATACCAGAACATTTACGTTCAAGAATGTTAACATGCTTCATGACAGTAATGAAGGCAACAGCGCGAAGTTATTTTTGCCGGCCCACAGTGGGGCCGATTGGAAA
Source organism: Phaonia tiefii (assembly GCA_963931995.1). Taxonomy (NCBI): domain Eukaryota; kingdom Metazoa; phylum Arthropoda; class Insecta; order Diptera; family Muscidae; genus Phaonia; species Phaonia tiefii. The sequence continues at coordinate 6,365,720 of OZ008367.1, read as the reverse complement.
AATACACGGTAATAATATCACAACTTTTAAAGTATTGTTCTGATCATTTTTGAATGTACCAGACAATTGTAGAGGACGAAAGAGGCCTTCACAATATTGCATTCAGTTGATGACTGACAGACACATAATACACTAAGCGTTGCGGAATATCTTTTATCGTTATTAAGATATTCTTTATCAATGTTTCAAATTGCCAATTTTTTATTGACTTTTTTAAATTTTTTTTTTTTATTGACTTTCATTTTTTCTTTGCCATTTCAGGCAAAAGAATATTTCACTTCAGTAAAGAATACACTGTAAAAATTTTTAAGTTATCTCAAAGCGTTTGGAAATTGGAATTTGTTTTCAACCTGTAAAAAACACAATATTTTCCCAAATGGTACCATGATTCATTCTGAATTTGCTTTAGGTTTTTTTCCAAGAAACCTATACAAAATGTTAAATTTTTCTGAAAGACAAAGCTTTGATGCTTTGGAAATGCACCCTACAATCAGCATTATCTAAAGAACTGAAATTTTCGAACAAACATTTCACTTTCGATGTTTCTTCGCTAGATTTCGCTAGATCCTACGCAGAGAGCTTAGGAAATGTTTTTTTGGTTAAAAATTTCAAGTTTTTTTTTTAAATTTGGAAGAAAACTTGATTGGATTTAATTGGCCGTGTATTGGTCTATAACATATAAAAGAATTAGTAAGATACCATAAATATATACTTATAATCAATATAAAAAATCCTTTAAAACATGATTTAAATTGTATAAGTACATATTGACTATATCTACCTTAACTCACGGAAGAAGCCCAAGAATCCAGATACAGAGACGTCAAATAATGTAAATTATTACGATGTTCAACGATGTCTCAAAATTCAGATTTAATGCATCATTTATTGGCATGCATGCATGCAATGCATCATTCAATTAAAACGAAATTGTTACCAAAAATATGCTACGATGTTGAAAACGACAACCCCGAAGCGACAGAAGTTGTTTTATCTGTTGATACTTCAGATTATTTTGTGGAAATACTTTGGGACACTTAAAACAAGTGCACATAATGTGCCACTGCAAGTAGAATTTGAAGACGAAATTAGGCAAGTTCGACGTATTTTATGATCCCAAACCATAGATTCATAAAATCATGACATCAGGTACAAATATGAAGGGTTTGCAAATGCCATTGGTTAGTTGTCGTCCTGAACGATACAATCGGCAGGGTACAGAAATGACAAAATCAGGTTAAAGTCATAGGTTTGCGAGTCATACCTACACTTGCTGTAATACCGAACACGTACATATTCTATACCGTTGGAAAGGTAAACTCCTCTTCTATACAACTGTCTTCAGAAACATCCATACTGTCATCCAAAATGTCTTTAACACTTTTGAAAAAAAAAAATACGAAAATAAATAATTTTGAAAAAATCTTTATAAGTACATATTTTATGGTATATGTATATGTTACAGACCAATTAAATCTAATCAAGTCTTTTCCAAATTGAAAAGATTTTTAACCAAAAACACATTTTCTATGAAAACTCGACTTTTTTACATATTAAGCTCTCCTGAGCTCACTTATGAGTATCTCTTTTTACTTTTTTGGCGTGTATTTAAGAACATTTCAATCTATAATAAAAATTAAAAAACTATAAAAAACCTCAGAGCAAAATTTTCTCCAAACATCGAAAGTGAAAAATTTGTTCGAAAATTTCACTTCCTCAGATAATGCTGATTGGAGAGTGCATTTCCAAAGTACCATGACTTTACATTAAATATATTTGCCAAAACTTACCAAAACTTACCTTACTTTGTATAGCTTCCATCGAAAATTTTGTGTTATTTACATGTTGAAAAAAATTGATTGATAAAGAATATCTTAATAACGATAAAAGTTATTCCGCAACACTAAGGGTATTTTTTGTTTGTCTCATGGTAGAAATATAATGGTAGATGCAGTAGGACAACAACTACAACAAGGCAAAAACAACAGGCATTTTGTTTTTGCTCAGTGTCTGTATTGTGTCAAAGTCAGCTGATTGAAAAATGTAAACAAAGTTGAAAAAGGTGATATTTAGAAAATGATTGTGTTTTAGTTTATATTTTGAAAGTGTTTAAGATTGAAAATTAGAACGTTTCTGTGTGATTTTTACAGAGAAAACATTTGAAAAACTGGAGTTGTTGGTGAACGCCGGTTGCAGAGGAAGGTAAATGCTTCGTTGTAATCTGTAGGTGTTAGTGGTAATAATATTTCTAAGTCATTCCAGCAACAGCTTGAAAGTGAAATCTGGAGGCATATTTCCGGCATTCGATGAAAATTACGTGGCTTTCGTGGTACAAGTCAATGTCATGCATACTCCACAGAGGGGTTTGTAAGAGACGATGAAATAAATGTTGCAGATGCGGACACTATGATTTGGATCATATAGTCATGGGTGATTCCATAGGTGATCCCGAAATGTAAAATTGTGTGCCATCACCGCGTCATATAAAAATTGGTTTCCTTTGTGATCACGTAAGTTTGAGGTGTTGAAGTAATCCTGACCAATTTAATAAATTCGTGTTGTTTTCGTGCCGAACGAAACTTGGATAATTATCGGAATGTTTTTGATTTTGTTGTTAAAGTAGCCAAAACTTTGAAGCAAAAACTTCAAAAAAGGCACAGCACTGGGAATTAACGAATCTCTTTCTGCTCCTCTTATAATGCCTGAGAACAAAAGCATCCGACAAATATCACTCCACTTACTTCTCCTGCGTTCATCACTTGGAACTTTTAAGAACGGTCCAGCATTACGAATAAGCAGCAAGCTCGCATTTTTCCTATTTATATTTCAAAAACATAATTTAGCACAATTTTTGTAATTAATTCCGTTTTCATTCTCTCACACTTTTAAAACACTATTCAAATTATTTGAAATTTTCCAACCAAATAACGTAAACAAAAAATGTAAACAAACTTTGACATAAGAGAAATACTTACTCATACTCACTCAAGAAAAAACTTAAAATCAGCTGTGCTAGTGCTTCTACCATTTCTTTGTACCATGGTTTGTCTTGTATAGTAGATTCTCAAAAGTAAGTAAATTTGCAATAGCACCAAAGTGGTCAACCTTGACACCCTGTAGCAACAACTGTGTTGACACAGGGTACGTCTAAATACAATATTCTAAAAGCCTGACTCCTCTACAAATTGTCAGCTGAGTACTATACGACATACGCCATCAACTAAATTTCGAGAAAAACAGCATTTATGTTTAGAGGTGGAAAAAAAACTACGTGATAGAATGTTCTAAAATTTTAAATCGGAATAACTGTTTGCCAAAAGAGTTTAAATATATAATAAATAATAAATTAAATATACATAATATATATATATATATATAATAAATATATATATATATATATATACTATATAATTATGTATATATAAATATATAATAAATTATAATTAAAATGATCAGAGCAATAGCTGTGATATTATTATTTTCCAATCGGCCCTACTGTGCATCGTGGCACATTGTTGGTAACCACTTCGTTCTGGTTGAGTACACAGTATAACACGAAAAAATATAACCATATACGGAAACCACTACGTGATAAAAGACCAAAAAAAGACCCCTGTCTCCCAGTTTTACCCAAAGTCCTCCAGGTTTTTTTTATGGGCTCCCAAAGAAGTGGTGCCTCGGTGTCATTTTTGCAAAAAAGTGATAATTTTCTCAAGCTCATATCTTGCAAACCGTTCAGAATTTTGATTTACTCTCTGAGGCAAAGTCATAAGAACATAAAGAACAAAAATTGTTAACATATAAAATCAAAAAAAACTTCATCTTCAAGGTCAAAATCGCGAAAAACTAAAAAAAATGAGCGAAAAATCGCCCAAAAAGCGTTTTTTTTTTATTTTCCGCTTTTACGAACAAATTTACTTTATGAAAAATACGCCAATTTTCTTTGGCCTGGTAGGGCTTACAGCGCTGATTACAACCCGAAAGTTTGTTTAAGGAGGCCGATCCAACTTCTTGTGATATAGGTCTTTATAGCTTGAGTATATAATTGCTTATATCTCACCCATTTCTTATCCGATCTGGTTGAGATGGGTATCATTGAGAAGACCTTTGAAAACGCTATAAATCTGTATATAAATATGTTAATTTTTATTAACTCATTGGGGCAAATTTAAAACAAAAAAGATTTTTTAACCTCACTTTTTTAATAAAAATCTGGTTTTCTCAAAAAACAGCCCTAGTAAACTTATTTCTTCCTGGACTCAGTAAAAGACAACACTTGAAGCTTTTTTTTAAGGTATAATACTCCGCATTAACCCTTCTAAGACCGGAGATAGTGAGGTTTTTCTAACAAAAGTAGTTTCTGGGAGCCAAAATTTCGTTTAAAAACAATTGAAGTGTAAGAAAAAATAAGCGATTTCTTAAAAAAAATTTTGATTTCCAAACCTTTAAACGTAAATAATTGTCAGTGAGGAGGCCGAGTGTGTGAGTGCACTGTACCTTCACTGATAGTAAGTGCATTCTAATAAAAATTCTCAAGCTGGTGGGTGAGTTCCCGTGACCAAACTATTAAACAACTACCTGGAAGCAAACATCTACATTGAATTCACATAAAAACACCCCAAAATATAAAAAAATACCTGGAAACACATTGTAGCTCTTGTCATGAATATGAAATTGTGAACATATAAAATCAAAAAAACTTCTATCAAAAAACTACCTGGAAGCAAAAATCTGCATTGAATTCACATAAAAACAACCCAAAATATAAAAAAAATACCTGGAAACACATTGAAGCTCTTGTCATAAAGATGGAATTGTGAACATATAAAATCAAAAAAACTTCTATCAAAAAACTACCTGGAAGCAAACATCTGCATTGAATTCAAAAGGGACGCAGCACACAATACAAAAGCGACACGACGCTCACATCGAGGCATTACACAGCGCGAAGTCAACGAGAGCTCAGCGGTGAAAGTAATATAGTGAAAGTGAAAGTAAAAAAAGGGAAAGTGCTACAGCATAATTCGCACACAACATTGGCAACTGACAATTTCAATATGCAGTGTGAAAATATTGATTTATTTTGCTACGTTTGCGGTCATCAAATCAGAAAAAATAGTTCTACAACATTGCAAAAGTAAAAGAATCTTTTAACTAGTGCATTCAAGAAAGCATATAAGTTGTTTTTCGACGAAGAAGACTTGACCGGTGAAAATTACACACCTAATACAGTGTGTCGCCAATGTTATAACAATCTCATGGTATGGTTGAGAGGAGGCAAACATAGTATGAAGTATTGTAAGCCGGTAAACTGGATTAATCTCCCAGGTGATCATGATGAAACCAGTTGCTATGCATGCGTAAATTGCACATGTGGTCTAAATCGATATGCTGAGAGGAACAAAAGTTATAAAGCAACTGTAACAGCCACACTACCAGTGCTTGCATCTGAAAATTTTGTATCACCAAGGCCGCCAACTCCAGACCGTAGTACAGAATGTACAGGAATGACTAGAGCAAGTGGTCTTACTTATGAAGATTCATTTGATACCGATTATGAGCCCCAACAGGGAAGAGATGGACCACAACTAATAACACAAATGGAAATGGATTTCATTGTGGCCATATTGGGACTATCGCAGCGACTTGCAATATTTTTGTCAGCGTTTTTAAAGCAAAGAAAACTCACACATGATACTGTGAACTCTACGACGTATCGCAAGCGGCAAGCTGAATTTCAGAGCCTCTACACTCTAAATGATGACAATTCATTCGCTTACTGCAACGATGTAAAAGCTTTGGTGGTAAAAATGGGAATGAACTACATCGCTAGTGAGTGGAGATTATTTATTGATGGTTCTGTTTCAAGCTTGAAAGCAGTGTTGTTGCATGTGTCGAACTGAAGATTTGCTGTGATTTGAAGGTCATCAACATTTTGTAAGGGATCATCAATAAGGGCGGCTTTCCAAAATTCTTTTGTTTTCTTTGTAATTGGGATTCGCGCTCACCTCAAGAGGATGTGTGGAGGAACGAATGAAACAACATAAACAGAGGAATGCACCTTTAATAGACAATACTCAAGACATCTTGCTGCCGCCGCTCTACATAAAATTGGGAATTGTTAAAAAATTCATCGAAGTGGCCGTTGTAAATTGCCCAAACGCATTCGACTATTTGAAAAGCGTTTTCCCAAAGCGTAGCGATGACAAAATTAAAAAACGGTGTTGTAGTAAATTTAAAACAAATTGGGAGGGAAATGATGAAAATTGACGAAGAGCACCGCGAGCTTGAAACAATAATATTGTTGATGGCAACCCTCTGTTTTGTTGTTTTTGTAATGACATAACAAAAACAAATCATGTCTGATTAAAACCAATGGTTTTACGGCATGATAAAAAGAGTTGTGCATGAAGGTGTTCCAATGCTAGTGCTTGGTATTCTTCAAACGGGTATATAAAGGAATTCTCATTAATGTGATGAGCGTTTCTGGATATATATTTTTGAAGAATTCACCAAAAACATACCAAAAACGTCTAATGATGAAGATCTTGGCAAGATCCGAAATAGCTATACAGACAGCCTTGGTATCATTGGAACATTTTTATGCTCGACTTTTTTGAAAGTAATATAAAGATAATAAGCTTTATATTATTTAGAAAGGTCTTGAGCTTGAATAAACTTGTAAGTTTTAGAAAACAGACCGAATAAAAATTCCCGTAGGGAAATGATGAAACATAATACGAATATTTTTTTTTTTATAATTTTTGTAATAGATAGCATAGTATTGTAGTGCCATCCCTGCTGAGACTACTAATCCCTACAACACTGAATCATTATTACTAAATGCATTATTACTACTAACTCTAAATACCACCTAAGGACTAAGATTAATAAAATCAGTAATAGTATAACAATGAAACCTGCAGCATGCCTTTTCACGGGAGAAGGCTTTATAGTATCTCAATGTTGAAGTAAAGAAAAAACAAATGAAATTAATAAATTTTCGGGAAATTTTTCACTTTTGCGGCTTTCTAAGGGCTTCCTAAACGGTGTTAAGAATCATTCCTAGGAAGTTCATATGTTCCAAAAAGTTGATTGTTTCCTTGAATTTTGAACGGTTTGCTACCTATGGACCTGAACAGGGGAAAAAAGGTCACCAACAAATTTAATTTTTTAAAGTTTTTGCGATTTTGACTTTGAAGATGAAGGTTTTTTGATTTTATATGTTAACAATTTTACAACTTTGCCTCAGAGAGTAAATAAAAATTCCGAACGGTTTGCAAGATATGAGCTTGGGAAAATGATCACTTTTTTGCAAAAATGACACCGAGGCCCAACTTCTTTGGGGACCCATAAAAAAAACCTGGAGGACTTTGGGCAAAACTGGGAGACAGGGGTCTGTTTTTTTGCTCTTTTATCACGAAGTGGTGATACACACAGTGTAACAGGTAATATACTTGTAAGGCGTCTAATAAAATTTTGATTAATACCAGTGATTTTTGATGTTTTTTCTGGTGGTTCAACGAAGCGTCCAGATCCAGAATTTCCAGATCCATATAGGGACTTATCTATAATCAGCCCAAGCATCTTAAATACTCCATATATACAATCCTTTTCTTCCTTTCGCATATTGTGCAGACTTGTATTACCCTTTACAGGAACAGTTTGATTTCGTGGTTCTGTTCTGTATTTAAAATCTTAAGCCAAGTGTAAGCAATATACCATAAATCGTATTCGTGAATGAAGCGGTGATATCTCAAATTGTTGATCTTCTTTATTACTTGCGGCTTAATTAATCCCCCACATAAATTACATCTCCAGTACGACATTATATCAGTTATAGCATTGGCTACCTTTCCATCGATCATAGTCAAATGTAATTGAAATGACACTTTTATTACTATTTCTCATATTTCCACGTTAATGAGAGTCAGAGCTGCGATTTGCTCGTTGATATCGCCCACCAGTCCTTGGGTTGTATTTCGATCTTCCTTATATATTCGCAGCGGATTGGACGACATAAAAACTTCGATCCAAGTGTTCAATTAATCCATATACATATCTTGAAGCGAAGATTCAGTTCAAGATGTTGGTGTCTTAAAAATATCTGCGTCAGGTCCACTTTGTTGTTTATATTATTAAGGATTTCCTTATACGTCCTTTTTGCGCTGTTTTATTCCCAATAATAAAAAAAGGTCCGTTTTAAATTACGACAACTACAACAGTTTAACTTCCTTTTATTTTACTCAAAGAGTACAACAGTTTACTTTATTTACACCACTTTGCAATAAGTCTTATGTTTTACTATCACAATGCCAAAAACCTCCTCTATTTATACGAATTATGCTTCTCGTCACCTTGTTTCCAGATTGTTCTACCCTGTAGTAGAAAAGTTTTTAAAAATAACATACTTGTAGCCGACCCGTCAACTGGTTTGTGGAAAGAGTATACTATTAGGCGCAGCATTAATCGCACTGTTATTTACATAAAGTTATTTGATCATTAAGAGTAAGTAAAAGCTTTTACTCTTTGAACGAGCTTAAAATCTTTTATTTGTTTTGCTTATTAATCTCCAATATTTCGTCTCCACATTGGGCGACTTCTTCAGGGAACAAATAAGCTCGTTCAAAGAATAAACAATTGAAGATCGTTGAAAACTTTATATATTGTTACGAATTTTCTTATTCGTCCTTTTTGCGTTGTTTTATTCCCAATAATAAAACAAGGTTCGTTTTAAATTACGATAATTACAACGGTTTCACTTCCTTTTATTTTACTTATATAGTACAACAGTTTACTTTATTTATAACACTTTAATAAGTCTTGTATTTTACTATCAATTCGCGTTGCTTACTTTACGGGGTTTAATCACAAACTGAACTCTCCACTCCCTCCAAAGACGTCCGCTATTTATACCAACTCACTATACTCCAACGAAGGTATAACTAGCGAATTCAAGAACCTTCTAGATGTTGTTGTTGTTGCTTAGCTTTGTAGAACAATCTCGAACACAGGAGAATTATCTTTACTGAGGTGAATTCATGCTACTGGTTTAGCGTACGTTGTTACAATGCATATTTTCAGGCGCAGCACTAACCGCCTGTTATTTACATACTGTTAGTAGAGTCATTACCAGAAAGCAAAAAGCTTTTACTTATTCGTAACACTGCCCCCCACTTAAGCCTGTTCGTCTCGAGCAGGCTCAACCCTCCGTTTTCCATACAGAGCTAGTCTTTCCAAATGCACGACTTTCATTTTAGCTCTTGAACTTTGCCTTTTCTGGATTCTATAAACCAAGTCATTTATTCGTTTGACAACCTTGTAAGGGCCTTCCCAGTGAGTTTGAAGTTTTGGAGGTAAACCTTTCTGGCGCTGTGGGTTGAACAGTAAAACTAGCTGGCATTCATGGAATCCTTCGGAATTGCCGCTTGGTCGTACCTGGCTTTCATCTTATTACTGACCAACTTCATTCTGCTGCGAACAAACTCATGAAGTTCGCTAAGCTCTCCTGGGATACCATCATTCTCCCCACTGTCGGATGTGAGGCAGTTGCCAAACTCCAAATTTCTAGGGAGCTTTAAAAGGACGAATAAGGAAATTCGTAACATTGGTGTCAGAAGTGAAATTACGAATTAAGGATAACGATGAAGTTTGAAGAACTCAAAGTTGAACAACTAAAAAAGGAGTTGAGTAAATTGGATCAACCGACAGCTGGTAATAAGGTAGAGCTGCAGAGGCGATTAATAGAAGAGTTTAAACGCCGAAACATTGACATTGACACACATCAGTACGAGTGCAAAGACGAAATGGAGGTTTGTGAAAATAAGCAACTGGTAATGTAGATGTTTCTACAATGTTTGCTGCCATGATGGCCAAATTGGACGATAATTCTAGAATTATGAATGAGAAATTTGGTGAGAATTCTAGAATTATGGACGAGAAATTTGGTGAGAATTCTAGAATTATGAATGAGAAATTTGGTGAGAATTATGGACGAAAAACTTGAAAAGAAATTTGGTGAAAATTCTAGAATTATGCAGGAAACATCAAACGCCACAAATGACAAGCTACATGAAATTTCAGAAGCTATGAATAACATGGAGATACAGGTTAATGATCAATTCGGAAAGGTCGAACAGAAATTCGAGGAATTTCAGCAGAAGATCGAACAGGTCGAACAGGATGTGGAGGAAAGATTCGTCGAACTGGAAAGAAAGATGAATGATCTCCAGTTGCAAGAAGGGCCAGTGCGAGTATTGTCTGAAGGCTCTTGTAGATTGAAAGCTCCCAGTTTCGATGGCTCTACACCATTCGACGTTTTCAAATTCCAATTCGAAATGGTCGCAATTAAGAACTTGTGGAACGGCAACGACAAAGCAGTAGAGCTAATTTTAGCACTGAAAGGCAACGCAGCAGAAGTCCTTCAGAGTATTCCCGTCAGTGCCAGAAACAACTACGAGGATATACTGGCTGGGTTACAACGCAAGTATGGTGGCGATCACAAGAAGGATTTATATCGCATGGAATTGAGAGGCCGAGTGCAAAAGCATAATGAAACGCTTCACGACTTCGCAACCGAGGTGGAACGTTTGGTGTTGATGACTTATCCTGGTGAGTCCCACCCATTCTTGGATCAATTTAAGATTGAAGCATTCGTCAACAGCATCCGTGTTCCTGACATAAAATACGTGACTTATGCCACACAAAAAGCTTCGTTCGCATTGGCACAGGAGACAGCGAAATTTGTGTCCAAGCCTCAAATACAAAAAGTTAGAAAAATTGAAATGGAGTCGGAGGCAGGAGATTTGAAGGGTGCCATAAACGATCTTAAAGAAATCACCCAAACTCTCAGCAAGGCGTTACCAGGCGGAAGTAAGCCCAGACCAAAGTGCTACAATTGCGACAAACCTGGTCATATTTCACGAAACTGCAGAGAGCCACGAAAACGATCAAGATCGAGCTCACCTCAACGTGGCAATAAAAGGGTATATTTTACTGTACAAAATGAATCTCCGTTAAACTAAAACGAGCTAGCCCAAAGGGGCATGGACTGGCTCCCACAACCGAGGGCCCCACGATCTCCATCTCAATAATACAACAGAAAAACAACAACCTCACTGTCTACGGAGCTATCGGTGGTCGGAAGCGCATATTGACTATGGACACAGGCGCGTCACAATCTATCATCAGATCAGATTTGATAAATGGACCAATGGAATCATTACATGGTGTAGGACTCCGCACAGCAACGGGTGAGCCAGCAACTGTACATGGTAAAGTTAAATTGAAGTTAGCCATTGCCAACATGAGCATCGAGCACGTGTTTATTGTCGCCGACATTGTAGATGAAGTGATAATTGGCGCAGATTTTATGATTGCCCAAGGCCTCAAGTTAGATATGGCGCAGCAAATTTTGACATGGGCTAATGTGGAAATTCCACTCAATGTGGGATACGACAATACAACACAGATTAAAAGGCTGATCACTCACAAAGATTTAAAATTGCCACCAAACTCAGAAACCATAGTCTGGGCCCGAATGGAGGGAGATTGTGAGATCGGCGGTTTGTGGGTAGTTGAACCGGCAAATATAAAAAACTATAACATCATCACTGCCAAAGCTCTAGTAAAGACTAATAATGAAGGATATTTCCCTGTACGAGTTCTAAATTTGTCCAACAACGAGGTGATCAGCGACCGCACAGAAATTGCAGAATGTACACCAGCCGAGGCGGTCATCAACTGTGAAGTTAATTCGGACTTCAGCAAACCATCAGAAAAGGAGCAGAAAGTACTGGAGTCGCATCTCAGTGAGTGGGTGCGAGAACTAAAGCCATCTGATAGGAACAAAGCAAAGCAATTACTGTGGAAGCATGCGTCTGCCTTCGCCCTAAAAAAAGAATGCCAAGGTAGGACATCAATGGTAAAGCATGACATCAACACAGGGGAAGCGAGACCAATAAAACAGGCGCCCAGAAGTCTTCCAATTGCAAAAAGAGATGAGGTGAAGAAACTTGTAGCTGAAATGCAGAGGGATGGTGTAATCGAACCCTCTTCAAGCCCATGGAGCTCGCCGGTGGTACTAGTTAAGAAGAAAGATGGAAGTACTCGATTTTGTGTGGATTATAGAAAGCTCAACGACGTCACCAAAAAGGACAGCTATCCACTACCAAGAATTGATGACACATTGGATACGTTGCCAGGAACAAAATGGTTCTCCACGCTGGACTTGCAAAGTGGTTATTGGCAAGTAGAAATCAGCGAGAAAGACAAGGAGAAAACTGCATTCAGCGTAGGGGATGGTCTGTGGCAGTTCAAAGTAATGCCATTTGGACTCTGTAACGCTCCAGCCACCTTCGAGCGATTAATGGAGTGCGTGTTGAAAGGACTTCATTGGCGAACATGCTTGGTGTACCTAGACGACATCATTGTCATGGGGAAAACATTCGATGAACACCTGAAGAATCTTAAAGAAGTCCTTCAACGTATAACCGCGGCTGGGTTGAAACTCAGCCCGAAAAAGTGTTCTCTGTTCCAGAAGGAAGTAAAATACTTGGGACATCGAGTGACAGCAAATGGCATTTCCATCGATGAAGACAAAATCTTGACAGTGAAGGATTGGCCACGACCGCAGAATCTCCATGAATTACGCAGTTTTCTAGGACTCTGCACGTACTACAGACGGTTTGTGCCGGGTTTCGCCACAGTGGCTGCAAGTCTTCACGAGTTGACAATGAAAAATCGGCCGTACTGTTGGAGCGAAAAACAAGAAGAGTCATTCCACCAACTGAAGCAATATTTATGCACGGCTCCTTTGCTTGCATATCCTGTTGCTGGAGAGAAATTCGTGTTGGATACTGACGCGAGTGGTTACGGAATAGGTGGCGTGCTCTCGCAGGAAATCAATGGCCAGGAAAAAGTTATTGGGTACTACAGCCGAATACTCTCAAAGCCAGAGAAAAATTACTGTGTTACGAGACGAGAGCTACTGGCAGTCATAGAGTGTGTGAAACACTACCACAAGTATCTGTACGGCCAGCCTTTTCAGTTAAGAACCGATCATGCGGCGCTAAGGTGGCTACTGCAATTTAAGAACCCCGAAGGCCAACTTGCTCGTTGGATTGAAAGACTGCAGAGCTATGACTTCAGCATTGAGCATAGAAAAGGAGGAAAACACGGTAATGCTGATGCCCTGTCACGTCGTCCATGCAACCTGGAATGCAAACACTGCTCAAAAGCAGAGGTGAAAGAAAACATCATTGACGTACGTCTGCTTCGACTAGAATCCAACGAAGACTGGTCAACAGCACAAAGAAGCGACCCTATACTGGCAAAAATCATTTCTGCAAAAGAAAAAGGTGAAAGACCAACACGCAATGACATCGCCTCAGAAAGCCCCCTGATGAAAGCATACTGGGCCCAGTGGAACAGCCTAAAATTATTGGAGGGTTGCCTATACCGGTTATGGGAAAGTGAGGATGGTAAAATAGTCAAAAAGTTAATAGTGGTACCTTCCTCCAAGGAAAAAGAGATAATGACAGAATTCCATAATGGCCCGAGCGGAGGACATCTAGGAATAACCAAGACCATTGAAAAGCTAAAGCAACGGTTCTACTGGATTGGCTGTCAACAAGCGGTAGCCGATTGGATAGCAAATTGCACCCAATGCCTGACAGCTAAGGGACCAACGCGAAGAAGTCATGGCCACATGCAGCAATACAACTCAGGTGCACTCTTTGAGCGTATAGCTATGGATGTGGCTGGTCCATTTCCAGTCAGTAGCTCTGGAAACCAGTACGTCTTAGTGGTTATGGATTACTTCAGTAAATGGCCCGAAGTATACCCTGTTCCAAATCAGGAAGCGAAGACTATAATTAAAGTGTTTGTGGATAACTGGATATGCCGTTTTGGTGTCCCCTCGGAGCTCCATTCGGACCAGGGTAGGAATTTTCAATCGACCATCTTCAAAGAAATGTGTGAGTCATATGGTATTCGGAAAACAAGAACAACACCATTGCATCCTCAGTCTGACGGAATGGTTGAAAGATTCAACCGAACTCTTGAAGAATACCTAAGAAAAGTAGTCAGCGCAGATCAAAGAGATTGGGATGAACACATACCGAAGTTCCTTTTGGCATATAGGACGGCCACCCATGACTCCACTTCGCGAACACCCGCTAAAGTAATTTTCGGAAATGAGCTGAAGCTGCCCGGAGATTTAGAGTTCGGTACCATACCAGCGGCTGACCCTGCGAACAGTGATGTCAATTACCATGATACGGGGGATCTTAATGATCTCCATGAATTTGTGCGCAACAAATTAAAAATGGTCAGTAACAAAATGAAAGCCAGATACGACCGAGCGGCAAATTCAGAAGGATTTCATGAAGGCCAGCTAGTTTTACTGTTCAACCCACAGCGCAAGAAGGGTTTATCTCCAAAACTTCAGACTCACTGGGAAGGCCCTTACAAGGTTGTCAAACGAATAAATGACGTGGTTTATAGAATCCAGAAAAGCCAAAGTCCAAGAGCTAAAATGAAAGTCGTGCATTTGGAAAGACTAGCTCTGTATGGAAAACGGAGGGTTGAGCCTGCTCGGGACGAACAGGCTTAAGTGGGGGGCAGTGTTACGAATAAGTAAAAGCTTTTGCTTGCTGTTAATGACTCTACTAACAGTATGTAAATAACAGGCGGTTAGTGCTGCGCCTGGAAGTATGCATTGTAACAACGTACCAGCTCGCTAAACCAGTAGCATGAATTCACCTCAGTAAAGATAACTCTCCGCCCTTCGAGATTGTTCTACAAAGATAAGCAACAACAACAACATCCAGATTCTAGAAGGTTCTTGAATTCGCTAGATATACCTTCATTTGAGTATGGTGAGTTGGTATAAATAGCGGTGGTCTTTGGAGTGGAGAGTTCAGTTTGTGATTAAACCCCGTAAAGTAAGCAACGCGAATTGATAGTAAAATCCAAGACTTGTTAAAGTGTCATAAATAAAGTAAACTGTTGTACTGTATAAGTAAAATAAAAGGAAGTGAAACCGTTGTAATTATCGTAATTTAAAACGAACCTTGTTTTATTATTGGGAATAAAACAACGCAAAAAGGACGAATAAGGAAATTCGTAACAATATAAATTAATATCGTAAATCTAAATATGTAAAGGAATATGGAAATAAATCAAATCTAAGGCTAAAAAAAAATGTCGCCACTAGGGTATCTTTCAGCTTCTAGATTGTTCCACCATGTAGTAGAGCAGTTTTTAGAAGTAACGTACTTGCAGCCGACTCGTCAACTGGTTTGTGGTAAGGGTGTACTTTCATGAGCAGCATTAATCGCCCTGTTATTTACTTATACATTATCTAGATTTTGTCATTAAGGGTAAGTAACAGCTGTTACTTAACCGTAACAATATAATCAATCATTTATGCATTTCAATCTACAATAAAAATAAAATAATATATGTATATAAAAAACCTAGGGAGAAGCCCCGAGCGAAATTTTTGGCAAACATCGAAAGTGCTTAATTTCGTCAAAAACGGTACATTTTCAGAGAATGCTGTCTGTAGGGTGCATGTTTGCAAAGGCATTGTCTTTCAGAAAAATTTAAAAATTTGTATAGGCTTCTTGAAAAGATTTAAAGAAAATACAGAATGCATCTTGGTACCTATTGGAAAAATACTGTTTTTGATCGAAAAGCGGGATTTTGGCAAAAAAAGACGGGATTTTGATATTTTAAACAAGTGAGGTAACATAACATATGAGCCAACGCCGGCATGAAATCAAAAGAAGAAAATCCACGTTCGACATATTGCATCCTGGTCAGCATCTGATCCATAATGGGCGGCTGCAATATAATATCTTGGCAATAGGTAAATACTTTAGAGGAACATACTACGTTAAATAAATATTCTATAAGTATGTAGTTTCTGGTACATTTGATGTACTTTGTGGCAAATTTTATGTACTTTTCGAACAAATTGTGGTGAATAATCCGATCCATATTCACTACCTGGAGCCAATTTCTCATACCACAACACAATAACTTTTTATATCTCGCTTGCGGTACGAGATCTGTTCCAAGGCTCCTCGTTTTACTCATTTAAAAGAAGAGCACGCGGCTAGCTCGGGGACGCGCGCGTTTTTGGCTTCATTTATGCACTGGATGTCGAGTCGTATATTTTGGGGAGTTCGTTCGATTACGATGTCTAATTTATTATTGAATAGAGCGATACCCCAATATGGCAGTCCTAACCTCGTGTTTGGAGATTTCGTTTAACCAAACATTTATTTTTCAATGCAATAATTCAGTGCTATATCAAATGAGAATTCTATTGTAGTGTAGATGCAGTATAACCACCTCATATATTACACTGTACTCTTTCGAATTTTACTTTCTCTTTGACTTTTAAATAAACAAATTGACAAATAAAAATAAATAATTATCTGATGAAGCCAAGTTGATTATACTCAACGTGTATGCGTGTTTTTCGTAACAGTTGATGTTAACTTATATAGGTTACGAAAAAAACACCCCTATTGTTTATTCACTGAAATTCTTATTTACAAATGTAAAGTTCAAATAAATAATGGGTTGCAAAACTAGTATATAAGTAATTATATTTAAAACAAATTATATTTAACAAATTAAAATAGTAAACTGCTTAGGATTTATTGAAGTAAAATCAGGAAAAGAGCCCAGCCCTTCAGATAAAACCTTAAGGCTCTAAACAAAAACCTTCCCTTTGCCGCATAATGTATTGATTTATTACTACACAAATAATACTTAATTTTAACAAAGCATATATGTATAAATAAAAATAAAATATGAGCTTTACATTAAAAATTGCTATCTTAAGGTGCCATTACAGAATGTGTATTTTACACGTGACATGTCACTTTAACGACCAATGGGTAAGTTGGTGGCAGATGCATTTCTTTAGGCCAATCTAACTGAAACGGTTTTATAAAATACACATTAATTGTTTCATTTCCAATTTAAAATAAAATACTTCTAAGAATATTGTTCTATTTATTACGAGCTACACCGATCAGAGTTTTTTCAGCAATTAGAACAAATGTAAACAGTCGGCCCAGGATTTGAACTACCGTTGGCGGACGATCATTTCGAAGTTTGAGACTCTTCTCATCAGTGCCCTAGCATTCTAGGCCAGTGACCGACTGGTTCACATTGTCGTTGTCGGGGTTTCTCTCCTCTTTCTATTCCATGTTCTTTATCCACTTTTTTCACAAAAATCTTTCACTTTTTGCTTCTTTTTTTTTTGTTTTGCCAAAAACAGCTGATGTAACATCCATTGACACATGAAAGTAGAGCACGCTCTAATTCCAATATTTACGCATAACATTTACACATGGCTTTTACACATGTAATGTTGGAACACGACATGTATAAATTTTACAGTGGGTAAAGTAGCATGTCACGTGTAAAATACACGTCGTCTAATGGCACCTTTAGCTCACAAGTTGTTAACGTAAAAAGAGCCTGAAAAAGGGCAATAATCTTATCTAACCAATGCCTTGGTGTTGCAATGGCAAGTGTGCGCACCACCTGTACATGAGATACTGACCTAACATACAAACCACCTTAAATTTCTTTCGGCGGCGGTCACTTGAAAGCGACACTATCGAGTATTTAGCCATGAAAAATCTGATCAAAATACCGTTCGGAACCGGTGTAAAACTGTATTTTCCAAACAATGAGTGTAAAACCAGAAAGCGTACAACTCACTGGTTGTGAGAAGCTCTCCCCAATTCCTTCATGGGATGCAATGGGAAACCTTTTATTTATTTTAATCTAAAAAAAGCTAAAAACCCACGCCCTGTTTTCCAACAAATAGAGCAACAACCAAAAAAGAAGCTAAAAATGTCCTAAAAGGTCTAAACTGGCAACACTGCTCCCAATACTGTGGTCGAAAAATTAGTTTAGGAGGGAATAAAAAACAAGCTTATTCCCAATATTACGAAAAACGGTCAAAGTCGTCAGCCATGGCCGTGTGCCCCATGGACAATTGCCGCTCGATTTTTGATTGTTGTGTATCTCCCCCCACTGCCTGCCATTTAGCCTAAAACACTTAACGAAATAATAAGCTTGTTTTTTTATTCCCTGATAAACTAATTTTTCGACGACTTTGTATGGAGTGCTGAGTGATGGAAACTAACACACACAATATTTTTGCACTGATACACTTGCAACTATTTTATACTGAGTTCCATTTGCAAGAGTGAAACAACCCTACAAGAATAGTTTCGGTCATTCGACTGTCAGTGTTGATGGAAACTTGAATTTGTTGACGTTTAAAAAGTAAAATTTGTGAATCCTCGACAAAGTGCAACGACAAAAGTTTCATTATCGTTAAATATCGTGGAATAAAAATAAACAGTGGAAAAGAATAAACTTATGTGATCCAAAAAACAAAGATAATGATTATGAAAAATGAGGCATTTAAAAGCCATCAAAAAGTAGTGGAAGATTCTGTCTAGCATGCCAAGCCAAACTCAGGACAAAATCATTAATGAAGTCGGCAGCGGTGCAAGAGGTAGAGCAGAAATTGAGAACCCCAGATTTTGCTGCCCCCCAATGTTCACGGATAACCTGCTTGATATATACAATTGGGATGAGAGGTGGAAAAAGCCTGCGATAGGGAAGCTTATGTGGTTCAACAAGCCTGCGTGGTATGTACATATTTTTGTCTATAAATGATTAAATAATTATTAATTTTTATACATTCATATATACTTATTATTATTAATACATATATTTATATACCTCCTTTTCAAATTTTAGATGTGCGAAAAGACAATTGAACGAAGCCACCATAGGATGAAGCAGAAGATTTATTATAAACAAATTGTAAATATGTATTTTATTTTGCCCAGTTACTACTTTATACATTTTGAATCGATTATTCTTATTCAATCACTCTCATTCTTTCATTCTTAGTCATTCATTGTTTGTACTTCATTCATTTATTATACAATTAGATATTAAAAATATATAAAAAAATAAAAATATAGTTACCATAAAATCATTAATAACATCGTCTTTTATTATAAAAGGTATACCCATCACCTTTGACTGATATATCCATCAAATTTGATTAGTCAACTGTGATGGGTAGTTCCATCAAGTATGATGGATATATCTATCAACTGTGACTAATACTCATATAATCTTTAATTAGTGAACAACACTAGAGTGAGCAGCTCAGATATATGTTTTATAGGCGACCGAATTCATAGGTTCGAGGGAGATACAAAATCACACGTACACAAAAGTTTCCATCAACTTTTTCATTTCGGCTTTAAGAATGTGATAGAAACTTTGATAGATATACCCATCAGCAATGACAGTCAATTGACCGGTCAAATGACTGTCACTGTTCTTGTAGTGTTAGTTCCCCATACAAAGTCGTCGAAAAATTAGTTTAGCAGGAATTAAAAAAACAAGCTTAATATTTCTTCCGTGCACGGTCGCAGCCAAATGTGTGCTAAGCTTATCTCTTTGATTCAAACCGCTGACGACTGGCGCGCCATCTGTCCTTAGATGGCCTGTTTATTATTATAGAGAGAGTTTCCTCTTAATATTTCGCACTCTTTGCTTAAGCCGCACATGGTTGGTTTACTTCGATTTGCAATACACATTTTGCATATCACATTTGTTTGGTTGTTGGCGGTAGCTTTTGTGAATTTTCTTTTATAATCAACAAGATAATGCATCGCCGGGTTGAAAGGTAAGATGACTTTTTGCATTTACATACGTATGTATACATTTTTAAGTGAACTACTTTAGGAATTTATTGGCCAACGGAGTAGGCAATGAATCTAGTGGATGTCCAATCAGTGATGAATCGGAACATGAAGAACGCGAAAGGAGTTCTGTACAGAACCAACGCAATGGAAAATCGAATTTAGATGGAATCGCCATTGCTGAAACAGGCTATTGTGCTCTTTGTGGCAAGAATTCTGTTTGCAAATGTGAACGTTGTGGCGACTTCTACTGTTCGCCTCAGTGCCAGCGTAAAGATTGGCCTAGCCATCGTTTCATATGTTTCCCAATGCCGTAAGTAGTACAATTTAGAAAAGTCCTAAACTTGGCCCCTATAAATCCTTTTCACAGACGTTTAGTAAAAGCTGGCCACAATGGTGTGCAGGATACGCTACCTACCCTTAAAGCGGAAGGAAAGTCTATTGATATCACCAAAGAAGAGAGCAGACAGGCCTTCAAAGCCCGACAGTTAAGTTATATTCCATCTCCCACGCCTCTGCCTAAAGATGGCAGTTCTGTTGTTTTAACTGGGTTTAAGTCGTCCAACCGTTGCTACATTCGCTCCGCAGAAACTTCGGTAACAGAAGAATATAATATGATTTTAAAGAAACTCGATGGCTCTGGAAAGCATGCTAGTGAGATGAACGGCGTCCCCAAAGCGAATACATTCGCAATGGCTCAAAGGAACGAAAAATGGTGTCGTGTCCAGATACTTTCAGCGCGACAGGACAACCGTATTCGTGTCCATTTTATTGACTACGGGGTAATTAGTGTTATTTACGTGCGAGAACTGCGAAGGATTTCAGGAAGTATGTCCAGTTTGCCATGTTATGTGAATATGGTGCAACTACATGGTGTTACCATGTATTCTATGGATACGAAGGTATTGCAACAATTATCACAAAACACAGACAAAGAGTTCCGAATGCAAATTGTGGATCCAGATGACAAGGGTGGAAATGTTCAATTGTTTCACATGGACACAAAACAACTTTTAAATTCGGAAATCTTACAAATATGCCAAGAATGTTCCGAAAATGACCCAACGTCGAATACATCAACAACGTCTTACGGAAATGATGACGCTGAAAATGAGGTGGCACCATCAAAAGGAAAAACGGAGTCATGCTCCCCCTCGGACAATGCCAAAGCGGGAAAATTAAATGTCGATAAAACTCCAGGAACGGGTGTTACTAATTCCTCTGCACCGGAGAGTTTAAATAAAAAGAATTCGCCTCCAGTACCAAAACAGATTGAAAAACCTTGCATGGTGCCGGTAAGTACAATAAACCAGTGTTCGAATTCTTGACTTTAAGCTGGACTACTTTGATTTACCTATTGGACAAATACAAGTGAAATTATCATATAAATAATTGATTAATTGATTGATTGATATGACTAACTTCGTAGCAAACAAGTCTTCTAAACGCAAAGCGCATAACTCGGTTTTATTTTATCGGATTATACTTTGGTTTCGTTTTATTTTAGTTTCCTACACATGTGGACAGAAAAATTTGTGAGTTGTGAGTCACATTATTCCGTTATATTTTTCGGACCTTTTTATTAAGTAAATGTATTTAAAGGATTTACAAACAATATTAGAATTTATATAAAACTGAAAAATAAGAAATTCGTCGACTAGTATTGGCTAATAAAACAGGAGTAATAAAAGTACTTAAAATAAACAATTTGTTCTTTAAAGATAGTATTTTGAAGTCAATATTATATCCACCATAATTTTTAAGGACAGTTTTGATTGACTCTCCTATGCATGCAAGAAATTAACTCCCGGAAAATCTATCGGACTATCATACCATTCTTTCGAATATTTTTCCATAATTGTTGTTTATTACTGCAGGGAAGCTTCGGAATATTTCGCTACCCGAAGATTCTCTATGGGATTAAGGTCCACAGACTGTTTTGGCCAGTCAACATCGCCCAAATTCTAGTCCTGGAAAAAATCGTAAATTTTGATAATGGTTTGGCATATTTTCTTCGGCATATTAAAACAATTTCTGTACATATATCTATCCATTGTGTTTTCAATCAGATGTATCGGACCAACTCTTCCAAAAAAAATTGTCCCATACCATAACATTTCCTCCTCCATGTTTTACTGTTTTTTTTTTATAAATCTAATATGGAAGTCCTTTTTCTGAACCGCACCATGATACTTAATGAGTAGAGTGTTGAAACCGAGAAACAGGGTATTTAATGTAAAACCGAATTAAAAAATTCACATTTTTGAATAACCGCTTTAACCGGTTTTTAGGTACATTAAAACCGGGTTTTCCAATTTTTTTAAATTTATTAATTAAATTACAATTACATACTCGAATCAACTTTCTTACAACGTATACTGAAAACAGTATTAATATGAACTCTTCCCAATCAATACTTCAAAAACAGTCTTCATGGACAGTTGATGTCTTTTGAATTACAATTGATGTTTGTTTTGTTGCCTTTCAATTGATGTCTTTTAAAATGTAATTAATGTGTTTCAAATTTCAAGTGATGTCTTTTAATGTATTTAAATTACATATAACACGTTTTAAATTTCGATTGATGTCTTTTACAATTCAATTGATGTCCTTAATTTTAAATTGCAATTGATTTGTTTTAATTTATATATTTTTAAATTTTAACTGATTTCTTAAATTTTAATTGAATTTGTTCAAATTTCAATTGGCGTCATCCAAAATTCAATTAATATATTTTAAATTTCAATTGACTTAAATTTCAATTTAACATTCACCTGAAGTGATTTAAATGTCTATTGATTCGTTTTAAACCACAATTTACAGTAATGCGCAAAGACTAAGCGTCTTTTCTATAACATATTCTTCAAATAAAAAAATAATTTAGAAAGATATCAATTAAAAAAAATAAAAGACAGTACGTATTTCATTTGTTTCATTATTGGCAACATAAATATTGCAAAATAAAAATTCGAAAATCACAACGGTAAAATATGTGGCGAAAACAATATATACTCAAATGGTAGCTGCGCAAAACCTAAACAACTTTTGGCTTTCTTTCGATATTGTTTCTATTCGCGCACGAAAGTAAGTGTTATTTTCCAAAACATGAAGAGTAGTTGCAAGAAGACTTAATAATGCTTCAGTTGTGATCGATTGTGTCCCGCTAGAGCATCAATTTTTTATTAAGACAATGAGTCGAAAAATATGCGTCAGACATTTTAATATCTCATGCTGGAGGCATATTTTTTGGCAGCCCTATGCCTGAGTAGACGTGTGTTTATACTGCAGCTGATAGCGCTCTTATTTTTTGTCAATTTCTTTGCCTGCAAACCTTGTTCCTCTTTGCGATTGTTGTTTTTTAATTAAATAAACATCAGTTTATTGGAATTTTATTAAATTCCGTGGATAATTTACCTACAATCAATTAAACTTAAATTGCTGTTTGACGTTGATTGCATAATCATCTTGTTGCTGTTGCTTTGCTGTTGTAAACGGTTGCTATTGCAATTTTATTGTTGTTCCTGATTTTGGCTGCCGCTGTTGGTGCAAATATAATATGCCGGGTTCTAAGACTCCTAAATGTTCCCTTTGTAAGCTAAATATTACCAAGACCCAAGGATGTATTGTGTGCAATGTGTGTTCCAAGTGGGTACATGGTTCTTGCGCTAAATTGTCAGATAGTGAGTTGTTGGCGCTAAAAGGGATTAAAGCGAGCGCATATACATATCTGTCCATTGTGTGAGCATAACCTCACAAATAGTTCTGGGAGTAGTGGTGGTGCTTCCGACGGCATTCGCAACATCAATATGAAGTTGGATTCGTTTCTGTTGAGCTACCAGACGGAGCAAAACTCAATTAAGTCCGTGTTAGACATTAAGTCGGAAATGAAGTCTTGCTTCATTGACATTAAAAATGACATCGTCCAATGTCTGCTATGTTCATAAACGAAAGCAAATTTTGGTAAAGCTTAATAGTGTCGCTTTGCGTGACAATATTATGAGGGAATATTTTAAATCCCGTTCGCTCCGAGTCTGTGACGTGATGAGTGGTCCTGGGAGTGATATCACTAGTAGGGTTTACCTGAATGACAACTACACTCCTGCGGCTGGCCACCTAAACTCTGTGTGTATTAAGCTTCACCGGATGAACTGCATTACTAAATTTAAAATGTTAAATGGTGATAAGGCTAAAGTCAAAGTAATGTTCCCTGATGGTAAGGAGGCTGTACTGGATGGAAACGAGTGTGCTTCTTTGCTTAATGTACCTAATGTTGATTAATATTAATTTTTCATTTAAATTTTTTTTTTCTCTGTAAAGTTTTCTGTTAAACCTCGATACAATGAATTAGTTTTTTGAATTTCTGTAAACACCCTTTTTAGGTGGATAGTGTTAACATTGTATCTTGGTTAATATACTAACTTCATTTCATAATTTATTCTGTTTTTCTCTTTTAAATCGCGATTTTTCCTGATTATTATTGATTCCTTATGTATAATGGTCAGCTGTGTTAGGAGTATGATTATATTAATTTAGTTATGAATTTAAATTGTAATATTCTGTATAATTTTAATGATATATGCTTCTTTTTTGGGTCCCCATCCATAAATTTTTTGCTGGACTTTGATGTCTCTTAACGAAAACCTCGGTCCTATAGTAAGTAGTAACTCGTACCTTAAGACTGTACTACTCCCTTTCCAAAATCAGTTGAATGTCGCACATCTGAACTGCAGAAGTATTAAACCGTCTTCTAAACTTGATGAAATTAAATCGATACTTAACGGTAATACTTTTGACCTGTTTGCCGTCTCTGAGACCTGGCTTTCTTCTGAGATACCTGATCGTGCGATTTCTATTCCTGGGTACAAGTTGTGCCGTAATAATCGTCAATTTTCTGCTAGGGGTGGTGGTGTAGGTATTTTTATTTCAAATGGACTGCATTATAAACTTATCTTTAAAATCTCAGATTCTCATTGTGAGTCCATGTTTCTTGAACTGTGTTTTGGTGATATTAAGTTGTTGTTTGGTGTTGTTTACTTGCCTTCTGGTAATTTGGATGAATTTGAAAACTGCCATAGTGAGCTTTTCTCTAATTATGGAAATATTGTTGTTCTTGGCGACTTCAATTGCCGTTCTATCTGTACTAGGTATGATCTATCTATTGTCCATAATACTAAACCAACTCATTTTGACTTAGGAAGGCGAACTACATCGCTGATTGATTTTATGCTGGTAAGTGACGTCACTTGCGACCTTTACTGATCAGGTACAATGTCCGTCGGTTTCTGATCATGCGCTCATTTTTGCATCTCTCTCTTTGAGCTATCATAGTCGTCCGAGTTTTTTGGAATACCGGGACTACAATAACACTGATTGGGATGGATTGTTCCTTTATTTACGATTGTTTGATTCCAATATTGTTCTAAATGCTACTGATGTTGACACTAAATGTTCTTATGTATGCTCTTTACTTAGTGATTTATTTTCTTATGTTCCTGTTGTCAGGAAAAAAAATCGTGTCTCCGACGATGATTGGTTGGATACTAATGACATACGGTTGGCTAGATCTCTGAGAGATCTTGCTTTTGCTGCGTTTCTATGTGACCGTTCTAATGAAAACTGGAGGATTTTTTGTAAATACCGAAATAGAGCTAAAAACGTCATTCGTAAAGCTAAGAGAAAATATTTTTCTGCCCTCTTTTGGGGTCTTGATTCTGCCGGCTTGTGGAAAGTACTGAGAACTTCTGGCTGTGCTGGGAGTGACGATGTCCGTTTTGATATTGATGTTAATAACATTAATGACTTCTTTGCAGGTTTTGCGTCTCATGATAATGATGATTATGATATTGACTTTGAACATTTTGGTGATTCTAATGGCTCTTTTTCTTTTCGGTGTGTAGACGAGTTGGAAGTTATTGCGGCTTTGAGTAAAGTTAAATCGAAATCAGTGGGGGTGGACGGAATTCCGATTAATTTTGTTAGATCTATTTTTTCTTATGTTTCATGTGTTCTTGTTGACCTAATAAATTCTATCTTAACGACTTCAACTTTTCTCCTTGTATGGAAAAATGCTCGCGTTGTTCCTATACCTAAGTCTAAAATAGTTCATGATCCTGATGACCTCAGACCTATCTCAATACTTCCTGCTTTGTTCAAAGTCGTAGAGCATATTATAAAGGACCAAATTTTGCAAAACTGTTTGAATTATATAAATGACTCGCAATATGCTTTTCGCCAGGGTCATAATACAACTCATTTGCTCCTTAAAATGACTGATTCTATAAGAGAACAGATAAATTATGGCAAATTTAGTGTCCTTATTTCTCTTGACCTTTCCAAAGCTTTTAACTTTATTGACTTTGTTCGTCTTATCAATAAACTCCGGGATGAGTTCAATTTTTCAAAATCTGTTTGTAAGCTAGTGTTCTCTTACCTGTATGCTAGGTCACAATTCGTTGTTTTAAATGGCGCCGAATCTGCCACGCTTCTTCTACGTTCTGGTGTACCCCAAGGTTCTGTCTTGGGTCCTCTCTTATTCATTCTCTACGTTAATGATCTATGGCGTTTCAATGACTCTAGGAATTGTCAAACCTTGTTATTTGCTGATGACATATTTTTGCTTTTTAATGGTTATCATGCTTCATCTGATATCTGTGAAGGAGCCATAAATGATTGCCTGGTTAATGTTGTTCATTGGGCATCTATAAACAATCTAACTATAAATTCTTCGAAGACGAAAGCGATCATGTTTGGTTCTCCAAATCGTACCATGCCTAATTTGCGTATTTTCTTAAGTCAAGATGAAGTTGTATTTGTCAACCATCATAGGTGCCTTGGTGTTGTTATTGATTCTGAACTTTCCTTTAAATTTCACATCGATACTTTGTCGGGCAAAGTATGGTCTTCTCTGCGAAATATTTATTCCTCTAATATATACCTTCCTTTTCGTGTTAAGCGGAGATTGGCGCATGCTCTTTTAATGTCACAAGTTTTATATGGTTTTGAGGTTGTCACGGGTACCATAGGCACACATTTAAATAAACTAAATCGTATTGTGAATACCATCACTAGATTTGTGTATGCTGTAAACCGTCGAGTTCATATTTCTGGTTACGTTAAACGTTTTATTGGATGTTCATTTTCTGATTTTGTCAATTACCGTAACTTGTCTCTTTTTTATACCGTGATGAAAATGGGTAGACCAACTACTTTGTGCAATCTTTTTTCTTTTTCTCGTTTTACTAGGAGCCCTCAAATCTTCATTCCTCAAATCTGTGGAAATCTATATTCAAGGTCATTTTTAGTAAGAATTGCACGATGTTGGAATAGTCTGCCACTCGAATTACGCGTTTTTTCGTACTCAAATAATTCTTTTCGCCTTAAACTTTTAGAACATTTTAATCTGGCTTTCTAATTTTTGGCATTGCTCGTATTATTGAAAATTTTTTGGTCTGTGCTAAATAGGGTCTTAATGTCAATATTTTGCTTACTAATTTTACTTGTATATATTCTTTGCGGGATACTCCTTATTGGGACATGTTTTCTTCTTGTTTTGTTTTCGTTTTTTTTCTGATTATTTCTTTGATCATTTCTGATCATTTTTTTTTTTTAATTTTATGGCTGGGGAGCCAAAAGTTTAGCTTTTTCCTTTTTTCCTCAAACTGCATTTTCTTTTTAACTTATTTATAAGTTCACTTAGTTTTAAGTTAAAATTTTTTTACTCAGGTGTATATACTATGTAATATATTTTATTGGCCTTTTTGGTTTTGTATTACTGGAATGGAAATAAATAAATATAATGAAATAGCAAAAAAAATAGACGTGAACAAGAGCATTGTGTCACGATTAATAAAATATAATATAAAAATGACGGGATCACTGGATACTACCAACATAGGTGGACGTCCTCGCAAAACATCTGAGCGAACGGACCGAGAAATTAGCAAGTTATCTCTTTATCTCTATGAAGAGCCGCGGAGGAAGATTTGGAAAATTATGCACCATGAAAAAAAAGCTTAGAAAAAAAATTGGATGAGCGCACAGCTCAGTGATTGTGAGAAGTTCTCCCCGGTCCCTTCATGGGATGTAATGGGAAACCATTTATTTATTTTTTAAACGCTTGGGTACAGAGCCGTTATTGGTTCAAAAAACATAAAAAAGAATTTTGGTCCATTTTTTTTTCTACAATAGCATTTGCAACAAAATATAAGCACTGGAATGAAAAAAATGGTCAAATCCAAATTAAATTTATTAGATTTAAGTGTCACGGATCCATGCAAGAGAATTGTGAAGCACGGCAGAGGAAGTGTGATGGTCTGGATCTGTTGGGCCCCTTCATGTCATTGACGGCATTACAGACCGTGTCATGTACAATTAATTTCGAAAAAAAGAAACAAAGTCGAAAAACATTTTATCGTTTTTATACGAATGAGATTTTTCTTCAAATATGATGTAAGTATAGTTTTCTTTTAATTCCAAAATCCGGTTAATCCTTTTTACATCGGTCGATTATTCGAAAACCCGGGTTTTTGAAAAACTGATTTTCGAAAATCTCGAAACCCGGTTTTCTGAAATAGTCGGGTTTGCAACACTCTATGAGTCAAAGCTAAATTTTTCTTCATTAAATTTGTTTGTCTACATGGTAGTTTTGCAGCCAACAATCTTCGTCTAACCATTCGGCATGATACTACGTCCTAATTTTGTTTGAAATTGCCTTGGAGGACTAACAAGTGTTTAGCCAAAGTTACAACACGTTTATCAGTAACTGGAGAGTTTTTTTCAACTAATCCGCGTCTTTCAATATTTGTATTGGTTTTAATGCATTCGTAACGAAATTTTCGGCAATAAATTTGTTTGTGTTTCCTTCCTAAACCAAATTTTTACTTAAATTTATTCACAATTAAGACTAAATTAAATAGGTTTTTGACACTTTTGCCTCCACTATCATTTTTATATATATTCATTAACAAATACTATTAATCAGTAGTAACATTTAAGAAGAAAAAGATATAATCTTGAACTCTTTATTGTGTAGAATATAAGAAACAAATTGTAAAACCAAGTATACCAATAAAAATTGAAATTGAATTAAGACTATTTCAACTGATAACTTACATTCGTCTACAAAATTCCACAAAGAAATTGAGTTTTCACAACTTTAACCAAGCACACCTATTTCGCTGTCCACTTCAAATATAAACTAGAGCAAGAAGTAGCCTTATTACGAAATACGAGAACGACATTCGTAACAAGGCTAAATAACCCCTAAATTTTTGTATTTAAGCGTATATATTTCTTTTATTTGAGTAATACCAGATGTGGAAGGTTATAACTTGTAAACCGATACAAATAATATTGAATTAAACCAAAAAACCTTATTTTGCTGTCTAATAGTTTCTTTTTACCTTTCTTTTAAATTACAAAATAGTTTTTTTTTTAGAAAAAAAAAGTATTAGAATACGTTTTTAAAATGCCATGCATTAGTTAAAACAATGTTCTTATTACAACAAAAAGAAGCAGAATCGAAAAGTATTTAAAGTTTTTGTTAAAAAAAATATTAATTCCACTACAGTTTTTCTTCGAGCGAATTTGTGTTCTAACGTGCCTGTTTCAAAGAGCTTTC
This sequence comes from Phaonia tiefii, assembly GCA_963931995.1. Taxonomy (NCBI): domain Eukaryota; kingdom Metazoa; phylum Arthropoda; class Insecta; order Diptera; family Muscidae; genus Phaonia; species Phaonia tiefii. The sequence continues at coordinate 6,336,332 of OZ008367.1, read as the reverse complement.
CCTTAATTAGTTAGTTAGTTTAAAAAGAGGGGTGCGATGTTGAGTGTTCAAAACGAAAGCACTCTAATTCTTCCCCATGTTAGTAGACTTACACTTAAGCATCTTATTCGTCATGTTGTGCGCTCTCAATGTACCCTACTAATCTACTATACCCCTCATATGGTGCTATACATTAAATTTCTTAAGTTGTTCCTGTCCACTCCCACAAGTTTGGTCATGTCCGGTATTATAATTATACTCTCCGAAAGATACCTGGATCTAGCTTGTGTGAAGGCCAGGCAATGGCATAGGAAATCTCCATCGTCTCATCGTCCTCCATGCATGCCCTGCATTCACTATTCGCCACTAGTTCACCACGGTACAGGTGTCTCGTTAAGACTCCCATCATCTTGCTCATTTCAGGTTTTCTCAGTTTCAGCAAACCTTTTGTCCTCGATCCATCTGGGTCTCCCCAAAAGTTGGATTAATTAGTTTAAATAGTGATCACTATATTCACTATTAATTATAATTGATCGTATTTTATAGGACTTTTCATCTTTCAAGAAATAATGAATGCTCCATTAATATTATGATGGAAATAATTTAAATTCTAAATTTTTTAAAATCTGAAGTAAAAATGGCAGAATTAAAAATGGTATCGTGGTACCCAAAGATGAGCCGATGGTGAGGAGCAATGTTGTCATGACTACCGTAAAAGGGTTCTGAGTATTTGCAATGCAATAAACATAAAGCTGTCGGCAATGGTTAGTGTGCGCGAAAGAATTGAAATATTTAGGTTATCAGGGTAATTCACTGTGTACACTTTGCTATCGGCACCAAGCTGCCGGAAATAGTGAAGCTGTTAAATAAATGCAAAATTAGTTCTGCTACGGCTACAGCTACATCATTACCACTAACACATTGAACAGAAAATGCCTTGTCGTTATCATGAAGTATCAAAATGTAGATTATCATCCACATTAGTTGATATACCATGAACAAAAGGAACTGTTAGAACTTTTATTTTCCGATTTTTATGATAAAAGTTATACTATTTCTCCGTAAATAATAATATTTCTGATTTCTATTTTATCGCTCAGAAATAAATATTATTTTTGATGTTTATTATGTTTTGTTTTCAATAACAATTATTGGGTGGGGACTTTTTCAAATAACAATTATTGAATGATTTTTATTTTGTCGTACAAAAAGTAAAAAACAAGAAATGATTTTTATTTTTCCTGATAACATTTAAAAATCACCTAGACTTATTTCTTCTAGATTAAAATAAGTCTGTTGCAACGGTAACAAAAGTATATATATTTGATCAGCTCAACGAGACGAGTTGATCCGACTGTACCCCGTCCATCCGTCCGCTGCTGTGCGAATTAAACAATTATGAGTTGGAGGCGTAATTCAAAATTCCGGTCCGAAACAATTATAAAACAATTGTTTTCGTACTAAATAAGTTTAGCGTAACAACCCTGTACTTGACTTTGCCCCGAAATTTTCGTTATTTTTTGTACACGTATGTACTTCTTTCTTATGGCAATGAAAATTTCGTAAAATCTGAATACCGGTCTTTAGATGTTAAGACTTATTTTATCTTATTTTTAATTTACCACCCAACCTACTCCATTTTGATCTGAGGGGTAATTCACATAGAACTAGACGGAGTCACGCAGAAACAGGCGGTCAGACATAGCCATACAAACTCGTGTCGTCGAGCTGATCAAAAATACGTATACTTTTGTATCTGCAATGACGATAATGCCAACATGAAAAAGACTTCTTGAAACCAACAAAAAATAAAAGTCTCTATGTGATTTTTATATTTTGTCGGGGAAAAAGTCTGTTTGATTTTTATTTCCGAATTTGATTTATAAAAGTCTAGATGATTTTTATTTTTGAAAATGTTCTAAATAACAGTTATTGAAAACAAAACAGAATAAAAATCAAAAATAGTTGTTATTTCTGAGCGATATAATAAAAATCATAAATATGTAATTGTTATTTTGGGAGAGATAATATAAAACTCAAATACTATTATTGTTTGTGGAGTGACAAAAAAATCAAACATAATTCTTAAAAGCTGATTTTTAAAATATAAATCATAACTGTTACTGTCCCTGTTCTAAAGTGAATTTTTAAGTTTTTAGTTTTTATTCAGTTCTAATTTTTTACTTAATATATATTTTTAGATTTTTACATAAAAATGATTAATGAATTATATTATTTTAATTATATATAATATATTATATAATTTTTTTGTTAATTTGAGTGGTTGTATACGCCTCGGAATACGTGGTATGTACAGTGGTATGGGGGTTGTACACAGTTCTTTATATTTTACCTACAGCATTGAGGACTAAGCTACAAATGTTTCTATATACAATTTAATTCGACTGTAGGTGCTGATTGTATATCATTCTATCATACAGTTTCATCAGAATTGTATGGAAATTGTAAAAATTACAGTAAACAATATACATAGTTTAGACAAAGCTTTAGATGTTAGACAAAGCCGATCAAGAAGTAGATGACCAGAAGGTGTGAGCAATTTGGCAATCCTTGTAAAAGTGAACCAAAAAGTGGTAACAATTCACTCAAACGCATTTCTCTCTCCCGTCATATCTTGATTATTTCATACTTTTTGCATAGTTTATGTAATTTTACTTCAACTTTGTTGGAATTTGTGTAGTTATATATAATAATACCATAGAGTAAATTTATAGTAGAGCCGCCATTTGTCTCATCTGACGTTTCCTTTCACACTCTTCGTGATGCGGTCGGTGTAATAGAGAGATGTTTGACGAAAAGTAGAATACACCAGGTGGAATTTGGTGAAAAACTGTGAAATTTAAATGTGTTTTAAACTTTTTTATTGACTGTTATTGTTAGCATACATTTGTGTTGTATTTAACACAATAATTTTAACACACAAAACGAAATGCTGTTGTTGTTATTTTGTTCGTTGTTTTGAACCATTGCCTCTATCTGGTATTAGTAAAGCAATTCTTTTCAACATCAAACGTAAATATCACACCAGGCCAAATGTCATAAATTTGGTGGGAGAACTAGTAGATCTACTATAAGTATTAATCTATGAATAATACTGTCAAAAAGTTGCTCGTGTATTGAAATATTCAATGAAGAGAGTAAGAGAGAGCAGAGAATGGTTGAGGTTTCACTCGTTTTGTTTGTTGGCATTCGAGTGAAGAGAAATTTTTACTGTCTTCTTGTACATCGTTTTTGCAATAACACTATCAAAAAGTTGCTCCCATGGTAAAACTATCTATCGGGTAAACGCGTCAGCCCAGCTGATTTGTGGATTTTTCATCTTTTCTGTCGGTAAGCTGTCAAATTCGATTTCATTTCTCTTTGTTTGTTAATAAAATTCAAAGAATTTTAACAAAAATGCAATTTAATAGCATAGACTTTGTATCAAGTAAGACAATCTTATAAAAATTTTCACATTTTGTGTACATTGTGGTTTTTATTATTCAGCTAATTTTGACAGCTTAACGACGGAATTGCTAATGCGACTACCTAATAGATAATTCTACCATGGCTGCTCCTGTGTTGAAATATTCAATTAAGAGAGTAAGAAAGAGAGCAGAGAATGGTCCAGGTTTCACCCGTTTTGTTTTTTGTTTGTTTTCATTCGAGTGAAGAAAAATTTTGACTGTCTACTTTAGTACATCGTATTTTTATTAGTTAGATACGAAGACAAAACTCGAAGATTTTTTGTAAACATTTCCATATACTTTTTATTCTATATTGTTTGAATACTATTATATTACGTATATTATATGAGAAAACGCATAGTATAGTGGTCCTACTGGGATGATTTTCCAGCGTGGATATATATTTTGTCCGTTCCATTCCCTGTTCTTCTCTGTCATTCAACGTTCGTTTAGTAAATTACGATATTATCCATCCGCTATGTATTTATAACCTTGGAATTGTCATCCCCTCGTGGGGATTGTATGTATATTTCCCGCCCAGTGAGAGAATCTACTTCGTATCGTTCGGGATATCGGTGTCAGTCTCGTTGACGAACCGCTTATCATTCTGAATAATACTCAGCTCTTCCCTTTGTTCGTCTCTTAGTATTCTGAATTTTCCCCTGTGCTCCCTAAACTTTTAAAACTCTTCCCTTGTCAAGGGTGTTCCCGTAACCCTGTTGTCAAATTTCGGGCTATTTTTAACTCAATTTTGTAACGGGAAATGGTTTTTTTTTGTATATGTTTTATATTTTAGTTTAAGATTCTTGAAGAAATAAACGAACTGCTAATAAACAACTAAGACCCTCAACCTTTTCTTTCACATTTTAGTAGAGCACTTAATTATTTTTAACGCCGGCAAAAAATCATACAATTTCAATATAAATGGTTACATAGTTTCTTATTTAATTAAAATGTATAATATATATACTTGAATTAGTTCTTTAGCAATTTATTTGAATTCACCGAAAGGTTTAAAAAAATAATGTAAAGGAAGAATAGCAGGGGGCCGAAGATCGATCGCTGATGGACACTAGATATTAGATGGATATGGTCCGAATATTCACCAAACAAATCTTCATATTGAGATTCTACAGTTTTCAACATTTTTGAAATTTGAGTCAATTTCCAGACTTTACATACTAGCTTTTAAGACATAAATTTTGATTGGTCACATTTTTGTTGTGGCTTTATTTGTAATAAAATAGTCATAAAACGATTGCAACACCTGTTTGTCTTTCAATATGAATTAGCCATATTTTTGACCACGAATCGAGCTCACTCCGCCGCTTTCTTCGAACAACAAATACAACAGCTATATATTTATATTTATTTAATGTAAATAGTTTATTTTTATTATTGGTTTTTATTTTTCTTGAGGTTTTAATATATTTTTGCATTCGCTCGTACATAACATAGCAAAGTGTACATTTTAATCAACTCCGGGGTACTATGAAAATGCCAGATTGAGCTCGAGTCAAAGTCGAGCAAACTGAATTTTGCCGATGGAATGTGACTGATTTAAACCACAGACAACTATTTCGCAAACATTTCATCTCAAAATCCAAATAACATGACGGTTTGCGCATTTTAAATAATATTTATCAAAATTTCTTATATATTTTATTCTTTCTTGCAGCCATTTAAAACAGTACACTTTGATGCCAATGCAAAAAACTTCAGAGTGATTGTAGTTGATTCCTCCTACGTAGGCAGAGGTTATTTGGGCTGTATATTGGAATCTGATTGTGATAATTTTAAAGCAGTGCTACAGTTTCTAGAAAACTTCAAGGGTACCGGACAACCTTATAAGCCAAAGTATGATATTAACATTTGTCGCTTTTAATCTCAATTCTAGTAAATATTGATATTTTTAGATTGGAGGAATATTGCCTAGCCCAATTTGAGTCGGAATGGTATCGAGCTAAAGTTGTGGAGATTGTGGATAATGATAAATTTCTTGTCGCCTATATTGATTTCGCAAACGAAAATGAGTTAAGCAGCGCATCTATTCGACGGTATCCTATGGATTTAACTTTACCTTGCCGTACTACTCTTTGCGCGATTGAAGGTATGTAACCTATATCCAACTACTTGTTCAAAGTCAAAAGCATGAACTAATTTTTTTCGTATAATGTAGGATTGCCTGAAGAGTTAAGCGGCAAACTAGTCGAGTACTTGGAAAAGGAATTAGACGGATTCAGAAAAATTATGGTGGATCGGGTAAAAATGTTAGACGACGTCATGTTCATTGAATGCAAGGAACTTTTGAAGGAATTACATGAGTGTAAACTTCTTTAATAACATATTCTATTTAAATTTTTGCATGTTACAATTTATAAACTTTTTTTTCAATCATGTACTTATACGATATAAAGAAGATACCGAAAACATGTCGATCCCTTCCCGCCAAAACAACGTAAACGACAAAAATTAAATTTTACAGGAGAATGATTTTTTTTGATTATCTCTTCATTTGGTGAATGTATCGGCATGAAATTTCGAATATAGTCGTTGTTATGACTTAGCTATCGATCTAAGTATGTTGTTTTTATTACTGAGTTTGTAACGGAAAGAGTGTTTTTGTCGTTGAAGTTAATTTCGCTATCATGTTTTGCAATTAACTATGCTATGTTGTGTCGTTTCAGGTAGCACATCTATAATAGAGTTTTTGTGTTTAAGATTTAAGTATTCATTGTGGAATTTCAAATCGTTATATTTATTTGATGAAATACGTAAACAATTTTTATATAAATTAAGTGGTCGTTTTTCGAAAATGGAAGTGATTCTTGCCGATCGTGCGATGGAATTTAAATCAATTTGTTAACTTCAGAATCTGGAAAATATCCGTATTTTATAGTTATGAAAGGAATATCTTTTTCAAAAACAACAGAACGCATTGCTTGCAAATTAAGTTTTATACTAGCAGAAAACATTGCTTTTGAAAAGGATTTCCAGCCCTTGAAGTCAGAATAATTTAACAAAATTCATTTATCACCATGTGGATTCGTTCTTGCGTTGGATATTAGAGTGTACCATTCACTTGGCGCCCAAATATTTTTATCACGTATAAAAGACTCGATGGTGCTGTGAATCGAGTCAACGGGCATCATGGTGTGTCCAGGTAATAAATATGTTATTTTAATGGTTTTTATAAAAACCGATTGGGTAAGAAAAAATTTCAAAGTTGACAACATAGCTCTATTGGGGTGTCGTCCCGCACAGCTGTCACAATAAATGCTTATGGATGAAAATGTTCCCTTTTGATCAACAAGTTGCAAATATTGAAATAATATGGTACAAACTTCATTGCATCCCCTTTTCCCGTCGGCTTCTCCCCACAAAAAACAATATCCGTTCTTAGTACCACTCAATACACTTTCATTATAGTACGAGTATTTTCGGGAATAAACACTTTTTCCATGAGGTGTATTGAGAACTTTTTGCATGTCAAAGCTGACACATAAAAGGACGAATTAGTTAGTTTAGTTCGATATGTTTCTGGTATTCCTCTGTCTGCTGTGTAGTAATATTAGCTTAGTTCCTGCGGGATTCACAAGTAATCATTTATCTTTCTCAGGCAGGTGGAAGCCGATATGGAAATCGTTTTTAAGAATTGTTCGAAAAACTCTTGCAGATAATTGGGACGAGTCATATCAGTGGATTTTAAATAATTTTTGTAATGTTCATATAATTCTGTAAGGTTACGAAAATCTTTCGGCAGATACAATTTCTTGCTTTTATTTTGGCAATAATGCGAGGGAGGGAACCGCTGGAAGTTGTTCAATAAATGATTTCAGTAGAACAAATTTAGATTCTTCGGACTTATTGTGCGGAGTTCTTTGTGTTTTAGTTTTATTCAACACGTTTATGACAGTTGTGTCATCTCTTGTGGATCTTAGCATTAGTTGAGATATATTGAGTGTTTTTAGTAAAAATTGTTGACACACTTTTATAATTGATGAAGTATTCATAACTAAATCTGCTCTTTTTCTGCCAACGCACTTACGTTTTATACACGAAATCAACCAATCCCTCAGTCTTGTTTTAGAGTCCATGCCCCCAAAAAGTGTTCATTTATTGTAAGGCGATCGATCTCTGTGAATTTGTTACTACAATTATTCCAGCACAGGGATTTTGCTTCGTAAAAGTTCTCCGATTTGTCTTTTTTAGCAACCTTTTGGGTAGGGATTTAGGTTTTTTATACCCTCGTTTTCCTACAGAAGTTTACTCTTCAATGTCTTGCTGCAAATCGAAATTATTTTAAAATAAATTCCCCAATAGGGTCTGGGATACTTCATCTGAATCGCTGTCGCTGTATGGAACTAGCGATATATTGCTTACTAACTGTAACCAAACATTTGCCATTATAACATTGCAAAATATACCTTTGTACATACAGTGGTGGTCATATAATTAGGGACACCAGTTTTCATTTTGAAGATTGGTATTTTGTTTTTTTAATCAAAATAGGAAATATTTTTTACATGAAGTATATTTGTTTTTCTTATATTTTAAAGTATTTCTTTATTAAAAAAGAACGTAACAAATTTTTCATATAAAATTATATGATTTTGACTTGGACATCTAATTAAGGACACTTAAATCTGTTGTTCTTTTACATATTAAAAGTTGTTTTATTAACTTAAAATTAAATGCAATTGATTAAATGTGTATTTAAATGTGCTTTGGATCGTTGTCCTGCATAAAAACGAAAGGAGGTGGCATGTGTTCGTCCGCATATGGTTTCATTGTATTTGCCATAATATCTTTATACAAATGTTGGTCCATTTTCTGATTTACCCTACGAATTGGTCCTACACCAAACCACGAAAATGCAGCCCAAACCATAATATTTCCTCCACATTACTTTATTGTCTTTAATGTATACCGTGGGTCGAGTTCTTTGTTTGGAGGACGTCGAACATATTTTTTGCCATCTGATCCAATCAAGTTGAATTTGGATTCATCACTCCAGAGTATATGTTTCCACAACTGCAAGGGTTTTTCAGCATGTTCCTTTGCAAATTTAATACGACTTTTTAAATTTTTTTTTGAAACATGTGGTTTTTTCCTTGCAGTGCATCCACGGAGTCCACCTTCAAGTAATCGACGCCTTACGGTTCGCGTTGATATTTTACCGCTAATGTGTGCCGGTAATTCACTGTGAATTTTTTTTGAACTCAGAAAAGGATTTGCCTTGCTCGTTCTGCAAATTAGGCGATCATCTGCTTTAGTAGTTTTCCTTGGCCGGGGCTTCCTGCTTTTGTTCTCAACGCTTCCACTGCTTCTATAATGGACAATAGCATTGTGAACCATTGACTTAGAACACAAAAGCTCCGTCGCAATTGCAATCGACTTTTTTTCCTTTATGTACTTGCAAATTATAATCTTGCGCAGTTCCGGAGTACAACTCTTTTTACGGCCCATGTCTACAAATAATGTTACTTAAATTGTCATGTTTAAAAGTGATTTCTATATTTTATTGCACTTACCGTTTTTTTAATTTTTTTTTAATAAGAATTTAAAAAAAAATATCGTCCCTAATTATGTGACCAAGTGAAGACAACTCCAAAATGCGACTGTTTCAATAAACTCAAATTTTGTTTTCTAAGCTGCAGTGATATTTGCTGTAAGATGCTTGAGTAATGTTATAATCTACCGTTACAATACACTGTAGGCTCATAAAGTAGCATCAGAGAGTAAACAAGTAAATTACAATTGAAGTATTTAATTTTTTCAATTTGTCCTTAATTATGTGTCCACCACTGTATGTATGTATGTATGTACAGTCTGTCAAGAAAGTGTTTTGCCATAGTATTTATTTTGAATTGTAAAGAATTTTTTTTAAAAAAAAATTGTTTTTTTGGTTTTGTTTTTTAAATTAATTTATTTGTAACCACTGTTGTTTAATTCCAGCACAAAAGTAAACAAATTCACGAGATTATAGGAAATAAAAAGAGAAATCCAAAAATACTGTGGCAAGAAAGTGTTTTTACAATTAGGCAAATTTTATAAAATCATAAGAAAACGAAATCAGTTCCAATGTCTAGTATTTAGTATGGTAACCATTTGCAGCAACAATGGCTTTTAGTCGTCTCTTCATCGAAAAATTAAATTCTGCATGTCGTATTATCTTGTTCGAACCCGGCTCTGACCATCTTCAAATTTTCTTTCGGCGGCGGTCACCTCGCATAGTGACGGCGACACTATCGAGTATCTAGCCATGAAAAAGCTTCTCAAATTACCGTTCGGAATCGGTGTAAAACTGTAGGTCCCAATCAGTGAGTGAAAACTGGAAAGCGCACAGCTCAGTGATTGTGAGAAGTTCTCCCCAGTCCCTTCATGGGATGTAATGGGAAACCATTTATTTATTTTTACTCTTCCAATATATACAGTTACAGTATACAGTCTTCCAATATATACAGTATTACAGTTTTCAGCTCTGCTAGACATTTTGGGTTCCGTTTGGCTACCTTCTTCTTCAGATAAGCCCATAAATTTTCAATAGGGTTAAGTCCGGGCTTTGGGCAGGTGTGTCCAATACTTTGTTGCAGTTAAAAAGAAGCCACATCTTAACCTGATGCTCCTTATGTGTTGGGTCATTATCCTGGTGGAATTTGGGTTTGTTGCCATTAGTAAAGCCAAATTTTTGTGCACTTGGTATTAAATGACCCTTCAAGATATTTAAATAATGCTGGGAATCCATGGTATTTTCTATAAATACTAAATCTCCAACTCCCTTGCTGGAGATGCACCATTACCGAAAGTTTGCCAAATTTAACAGTTGGTATAATATTGCGGTTTCTTAATGCTTCAAGGGGCTGACGCCATACTCTATTGGGCCCATCATTGTAGTAAAGTATAATCTTAGTCTCATCACAAAATATAACATCATTCCAATAGTCATCAGGTTTCTCAGCATACATTTTCGCAAACGATAACCTCTTCAATATTTTGTACTGGTTCCTTTTTAATATCTATCTTATTGTTTCGTGGCAAACTTGCACACCACATTCTTCTTTGATTTCCCTAGCAAGAGTTCTGGTCGAAAGTTTTGGGTTTCCATCTATTTTTCTTATCAATGTTTCCAAGCGACCCTCGTTTTTGGCACGATTTAAAATATTATAGACTGTTTGCCTTGTTAAGGAAAACATCTCGGCCAACTCTTGCACACTTTTACCCATATAGTGATTATAATACACCAACTGGATAACTTCAAAAGATATTCGTTTGCCAGGCATCCTAATCTCTCAGTAATTATATCACTACTGAAGTATTTATCAAACAAAACATATCTAGATCTCTAAGAACCTGCCTAATCGACAAAGCACACTTCAAAAAAATAACGGTAATTTTCTTACTCACGACGAATTTGCTGAGAGAGAGAGTTGTAAAAACACTTTATTGACAAGCACAGTTATGCGTTATTTTTGTTGCTGTTTGGTTTCTGTTTCATCTTTCATAGGTATTATTTTTTTCGCTACAGTTCGATGGCCGGACATGCCAATTAAGGCAAACGCAAAAAAATACAAACCAAATTAAACAGAATATGTTGTTGTTTCAATGAATAATATCAAAGAAACAATTTTGTTCTAGTGTCAAAACACTTTCTTTACATACTGTATGTATTTTTATTTTAATTCGGTATGAAAAACACTTGCCTCCGATCGAAAAAATGCCATATTTCACCAAAATCCGAATAAAAATTAACCTTTTTACGATCAATAAAGCCAAATACAGACTGATGTTTTTAACTCAAACGCCACTGCGCGGTCACGAAAAATGTAAACAAGAAGCAAATGTGGACTTGAGTTAAAATTGTTTTTGCTCTAATTTTGTAAGGGTACTATATACAGTTCTGAAAATTTACTAGACGATGCAGAATGCTATATATGTATGTGTGATTTGCATCAAAAATCGAAAATGTCGTTTACGATATTTTGGCGGGAAGGGCTCGATGTGTTGGTAGAGATACAATCAAAATAACCAAATTTTAACTTGGAAGTGGGGAACACAACGACATGAAAAAAACTAAAGTAGTTGGTTGAATAGCACAACCTGGAAAATGATTCTATTTTTGTATTGAAAAAATGTCCCACAGATATGACGCGAGAGAGAAATGCGTTTGAGTGAACTCCTAGCACTTTTTGGTTCTCTTTTACCAGGGTTGCCAAGTTGCGCACATCTTCTGGTCGTCTAATTGAGAATCCGTCTTTGAGAATCCCCCTGATCAAACTTAGCTCATATATATACCAACAATAAAAGTAAACAAACATATAAAAACAAAATAGTGGTCTTCATGAAAGCTCGAAAGAACCTCGTAAACTTGAAAACATCGTAAACTTGCACAGCAAACGTCAAAACAAACACATTTCCCATACAAAGCGACTTGCACAAAAGTGGAAAGTTTTCGAGACAAATTTGATGAGCAAACCTGGAAAAAGAAACGTGAAAACTTTTGACATTTCAATGGCAATATTATATAAAATAATGGAATAGGTAAAGCATATACTTTAAATATTACTTTGTTTATTTACTTTAGCAGCCTTTTTTTGACAATTGATGCATAGATTCACTGAGCAACTTTATTTGGTGCCTCATGAAACGCTTCGGGGCAAACTTACGCTGAGCAAACGTTCTAGGTTTACTTGTTTGCATGAATATGTACCACTAATATGTACATGTGAATTTGATATTTCGAAAGTGGTTTCAACTAAAAGCAAATCAGCAGCGCTCATACGTTCATCATTTATGAATACATCTTGATGGATAAAGCCCGGTATTCAGTTTTTATGAAATTTTCATTCCCCTAAGAAGTACGTGCATAAAAACTAACGAAAATACTCAGCTCTTTGTGAAAATTTCGTGGGTAAAATCGATAGCAGAGTTGTTACGACAAATTATTTCGTACGAAAACAATTGCAACACCACATGCGTTAAATTTGCGTTAAAAATAAAGTGGAGTGCGTAGAGGAGTTGTAACTTATATTTGCAAGGTAAATCAACTCTCCGCAACAACATTTTCCGTTTGGAGATAAATGACAAAATTTTTTACGAAAATTTTGCAAGAAAAAAAAGCGTAGTGAATTTAAAATAAAAATTGTTTCACTTATCTGATTGTAGGGGCAAAATTGATAAAAATTTAAGTTGATGTCGACTTGAAGTTCGTTAACTTATCCACAGGTCTAAAAGGCCCTTCATGATTCGTTCCTTTAAGCGACTTGCCATTCGTGAGCATGAACATCAGCTATCGTTGTCCTCCTTGATACCAAATAAGAATGTAATCGTAGTGGTTCGCATCACTACCATGTTCACAAATTTTTTGGTGATACTTTTTCAAATTCATCAGTCGGATAAAAAATTATCGCATTCATGCTCATGAATGACAAGTCTGTGGTTCGTTTTAGATTTAGACTGAATTGCATTGTCCGACTTTCGTCGGCTACACGTACGCGTTGATTGATGAAAATCAAAATATATTGATCTTTTAATTTGATGGCTTATTATTTGATCGTCTCGCAGTATGATTCACTACCCAAGCTCAGTTATGTTGTGAAAGCCGACATGGACAAGTGCGCGGAATGACAAAAAGTAGTTGACTTCAACTCTTCTAAAAGATTTTTATGAGTAAATTTATTCCGTTGTTTATTTATTTACCTATATATTTGTTATTTATTCTTTTTTAATAAAATTGCTGTAAAAGCTAACAAAAGTAAATCATCATCCGACGACGACATACATACATAGTAAACAAACACAACGAACTCAGAAACAAACTGCTGAATGACGTAGTTATTTGAACGTAGCGGGCAAGGCACGAGCGCACCACACTCACACATACACACTGATTGATAAAATTATTTGATCGTCTCCAGGGCGAGAGGTTGGAAATTTTAGGAAACCAGAGTTGGAGGGCGTTATATCGAGATATCTCTATCTTCTGAGGCGAAATATCTCGGTATAGTTCTTGATCAGAAACTAAACTAGATGCGAAATACTTAGGAGCGCCTGTCTTAATTCGATTTGCAAAAGCTGGGGTCTTTGCCCGAAAATTGTGCATTGGACTTTTTCGGCTCTCGTGCCCCCAATTATCATCTATGGCTGCGTAGTCTGGTGGAACGCATTGTGGAACAGCTACCAGTTGAAAATGCTCAGTATAGTTCAGCGCACTGGGTCGATGTACATCAATGGGGCGAGGAGAATTACTCCGCAGGCGGTGCTGGATACCCCTGAATTTGACTACTCCTGATGTCTATGCGAGACGGTGTGCTGTTAAAAGCCCCTTTCGCATGAGAGAATTGGGTATCTGGAGACATGCCCCTGATGGGCATGCCAACATTCTCCAGGAGTTGATTGAGAATCACCCGGACGAGTGTTTGAGTCAGACTACTGAGCACATGCTGCCGACTGAAGACTGGGCGATGCCCGGAGGTGAGGATGCCAGACAGTAGTGACCTTCCTCACTCCAGTATACCTACCTCACTCTCTGCTCATCTGATCTTTACAGATGGCTCAAAATGGAATCGGGCACAGGAGTGGGTATCATCGAGATTTCGATGAGATTTGGAGCGAACTGCAGTGTCTTCCAAGCGGAAATCATGGTGATTGTGCGAGCTGCGACTGAGATAATGGACTCGTGCTTGTATCTTGTGCTTGTACCAGTTGTAAACTGTACCTTATTTTCACGTGTCCTAACCCAAACCAAACCATACTCCTCCAACATTTTCACACCTCTTTCGGCGGTGTCGTTTACAAAAATTTTAAATTGCAAATTTTTAATTCGTATAGTGTGTTATTTTCGAAGTCATGGAAGCGCTCATATCATTCGACAAAAACGTATCATTTACTTCTGTAAAATTAAGCTCAATTTTTTCAGAGCCATCGTCGTGATCTTTGCATTGCAGACATTATTTTTAAATTTTAGATTTTTACAGTTTTCTTCAATGGTAATGATTAATTTTGAGTAATATTACAAAAATCAGCTCATAATCATTATTTTTGAGAAATAATTAAACTCAGGAATAATAATATTGGGTTGATTCTGGATGGCAACCAAACTTAAGTTGCGCTGTAATTATTTTTGAGCAAGAACAAACTCAAAAATAATAATTATTTATGATTTTTTTTTGCTCAAAAATAATGAGTATGAGCTTGTTTTTGTAATATTACTCAACACTACTCATGACCATCGAAAAAAATTCTTAAAACTCACAATATAATCATTAATATGTAATTTTTATAATACAACTCATAATGATTACGGTTCCTGGTTGTGATCATCTTCTACTGTATCCTTCTCCATCATCTGCACAAATAATAGTCATAATTTTTCGTGTTATGTCACACGAAACGTCTGAACCAAAGGCAAAAGATATAGCCTCTTCCGCCAGGTACCACAAATGTCTGATAAACTTCATTACCATAGTTTTCGAAAAATTGTTATCCAAGTCTGCTGATGAGTGAAATGTTTTCAAAAAGTTGAAATCCTGATTCAGCTTCAGTACCAGACTTTAACGTATAGACAGATATCTCGAATTCCATCCAATTGCGATTTTGCCAGTTTAAATTGGTCTTTAAACATAAATACTTTTAAATGATAAATTGCCTTGGACATCCATTTTGCGTGGTGAATAGGTATCAGTTATTTATACTTGTATTCGGCCAAATCACCGCCAAAGAATTAAACGACCAGTTACAATAGTTCCTTACATCCAAATAACATCCAGAGTATGGAATTTTAAATAGAGAAGAAAATTTACTTTTGGAGTGGAATGCCAACAAAGAAAACGAGTGAAACGCCTTGTTTCTCTGCTCTCTCTCTCTCTCTTCGTTGAATATTTCAGTTTTCTGATGATACAGTATCTAACTATAGAAATTCCAACCATGTTTAAATAAAACAAAGACGATTTACAATTAGACGACCAGAAGATGTGCGCAACTTGGCAACCCTGGTAAAAGAGAACCAAAAAGTGCTAGGAGTTCACTCAAACGGATTTCTCTCTCGCGACATATCTTGCTTATTTCATACTTTTTGCATAGTTTATGTAATTATGTAGTTTATGTAACTTCAACATGGTTGGAATTTGTATAGTTATATATGATAACACTATCAAAAAGCTGCACGTGTATTGAAATATTCAATGAAGAGAGTAAAAGAGAGAGTAGAGAAGTACTAGGGTTTCACTCGTTTTGTTTGTTGGCATTTGAGTGAAGAGAAATTTTGACTGTCTACTTGTACAACGTTTTTGAATAAAATTCCATAAAGTATGTAAAAAGCATAGAATAACACATACCATAGAAGCATTTATTCGCTCAATAAATTAAACGTCATAGGTACGATGGAAAGTAAACATTGGATGGTAGAAATATGGGTTCAATAATACCAGATAGTGGCAATAGTATACAGCGATCAACATAGGAACAACAACCGAATTTCGTGTTTTTGTGGCAAACTAGTTGTGTTAAATACAATTCAAATGTATAAATAAATAAAAATAAATGGTTTCCCATTACATCCCATGAAGGGACTGGGGAGAACTTCTCACAATCACTGACCTGTGCGCTTTCCAGTTTTCACTCACTGATTGGGACCTACAGTTTTACACCGATTCCGAACGGTAATTTGAGAAGCTTTTTCATGGCTAGATACTCGATAGTGTCGCCGTCACTATGCGAGGTGGCCGCCGCCGAAAGAAAATTTGAAGGTGGTCAGAGCCGGGTTCGAACCCAGGATCTCATGTACAAGAGCCGCGCACACTAACCATTGCACCACCGACGGCCAAATGTATACCAACGATAAAAGTCAACAAAAAAGTGCAAAATATATTTAAATTTTTCAGTTCTACACCAAAACGACATGAAAAAGTTAAGTGAACACATTTTGTAACTCCACCTGGTGTAAGGTAATTTTAAATTTAATTGCTCTCATCTCCACAAACCTACGATGAAGAGTGTGAAATGAAACGTCAGATGAGAGAATAAGTTTATCTACGTATGTGTTATTCTATGGTAAAAAGCATAGTAAAAATACCAAGTAGTCGCAGTAGATACAACAATAATTGTGGGCAAGAACAACAGGCATTTTGTTTAGGCTCTACTCATGTCAAAATCAACACATACGTATACCAACAAATAAATGTAAACAGAAACAAAACCTTTGAATCTGACAGAAGCGGCCAACTAAACAACGAGAATAAATTGAAATCAGCTGTCTACCGAGTTTACCTTCTCATTCTACCATGGTAAAAAGTATGAAATATCAAGTTATGACGCGAGATAGAAATGCGTTTGAGTGAATCTACGAGGGTTGCCAAATTGCTCCGGGGTTTTCTTCTCTACTTGTACATCCTTTTTGTAGGGTCGTTGCGGCGATGTCTTTTCTGTAGTTGGGCCAGGCAAAAAGTTATGGTGACATCAGACGCAGTTATAAATTTCGAAGCAAAGATCTCGTCGCTCACTCCAGTTTCGAAAGCACTTTGAATGAGTTTGCCTGGAAACGCCGAAACAAAGACATATCTGGACCAAAGGTTTTTCCAATTCTATTTTCGAATACTGCTCTTAGCATCAATTCGTGGATGTGTTGTCATCACGGCAGATACGTCAAGAAAAACTGCAGCTCCTGCGAATTCACCGATGTTTGAAGATGTCGTGTCAGAAGACATGGCATGAACTCGATTCGAAATGTTCCGCTGCAATATTTTTGTCTTTTCCACAATATATTTTTGGACCGCCTAATATTTGTTCGATGTATTCATTAGTGACACTAACTGGAAGGCGATGAATCTTATTCTTTCAAAATTCAAAAATGTTCGTCATCCACAATATACAATATTTACCAGTTGCCGAGGTATTAATTTCACTAGTTGCTCGTTTTCGCCTTTGTTCTTCTGCCTCTTCTCCTTCCAATTTCCCTTTTCAACGCTAATAAGAGGCTTGTCAATTCTATTCATGCCGCCTGGACGGCCTTTTTTCCTCGGAGCAAGCAAAAAATCTATATTCTCCTGTACTGCCAACCTTGTTAGAAGTCAGACAAGTCTGAAAATTCTACTTTAAATTCATTTTAATGAGGTCAGGCTGATCTAAGTGAACACGGAAAATCACATGATTTTTATAATTGTTTTCGAAAACAATGGCAAAAATACCGTTAACATCAACTGATTTTGCTGCTATGTATTACACAAAAATAGAATACCCTCTTTTCAATGGCATTAATACATTTTTGTTCGCGTGTGGGGGAATGTCTTAATGTGACATAATAGGTTTGTTTCTTTACTTTTTGTGTAAAGTTTGGGTAAATGAGAGTAAAAGCAAAATTCGCTGTCATATACTCAAATTTACTCTCATTTACCCAAAAGTAAAGAAACGCAAAAAACCACTTTTCTTACACGCAAACAAATGTCAAAACAGAAAACATATGGTTGACATTTGTTGATGTTTGAACATTCATCGTAAAATTGTGTGAAGTGATATTTTGTGTTATATAAAAATGGATGGAAATAAACTGAATGTTTCTTGTTCGCCCGGAATCATTTAATCGCGTTATTAAAGGTAAGTCAATTAATTAGTTCGTGTAATTAGTTGTTTAATAGTTATTATTCTTAGATCAAAATTACCGACAGGAGATGTCCAGAGTGTGGCTCTTGAGGAAGACTTGAGCTCCGATTTCGATTAATCTGTTTTAGGTATGTGTCCATTAATGTCAGCAAATAAAATTTGTATTAAAAAAATTGTTTGTTTTTTATTGCAGACAATAAATACTCCAAGCTCCTCTAGCCAGGCCACAAAATGGAGAAAAGTTGGCCCAGCAGAGAATATTTTCATGGAAATGGTGAAGATAAGAAAATCAAAGGAAGAATTCCACTCGAAGGTGTTGGAGATTATGAGGAAGAAAGACGAAAGAGCGGAGAAGAAAGAGGAAAGATCACAAAAGAAAGAGGAAAGAGCGGAGAAGAGGGAAGTTAGGACAGATCAAAAATTAGACATTCTTTAGAGACTTCTAAATAAAAGACAGGGGAAATAAAATAACTTAAATGTTAAATTCATTAATGTTTTGAATACTAAAAAAACTGTCCAAATCGTAATAACGATAATTAAAATTGTTATTTAATGCTTAAATACTTTGCAAATTAGACTCTGTTATTTTGAAGCGCACTGCAAATACCATTTCTGACAGCGTTGCCCTTAGCAGTTTCTCCGTACTGCTCACTGTAAAGAATATCATCCTCTATTTCTTCAGTTATTGCAAAGTCTAAATCGTCCTCATTTGCGAGGTTGTAGAGAACGCAGCAACTTCTTATAAAATGGCAGACTTTTATATTGGCTCGAAGTTTGCAATAATATAATTGCCTAAAGCGCTGTTTTAAGATGCCAAATCTATTGCAACGCAAGCAGAGCTCAGTTTGATATTAAAATTTATTTGCTCTCTTGTTAAATGGCCGTTATCTTCGTAAGGCGTTAACAGAGTGCATCCAGCTCCTGAATCACCCAGTAAGTAGTAATCTATTAAATGAAGTTAAAAATAAGTTATTAGAATGTTATGTTTATTAAATAGTTACAAACCGCCGCAAGCCGATGCCATTGTTTGGCATAGACGCGAATTTTTGAAGACCCAGCTATCATGTGAAGATCCGGTATATCCAATAAAAACATTTATAAACTTTTTGTTCTTGTCTCATACACCTTGCATGCAAAGACTTATGTTCCCTTTCTGGTCTATATAGTCGTCCTTACGACTTTTCGGAGGATCTATGAAAACATGAGTTCCATCAATGCAACCTGTGAAAAAATTAAATTAGAACTGTTTTCAAAACCCACCACTCACCAATAGCTTTTGAAAATCCGCTTTTGTTTTTGAAAAATAGTGCAGATTCCTTTTTTTTGTCCTCGTTAGGCCACTTTATTACTTCAGGACTGAAACTGCTTATGAACATGGTCACTCTTTTTATTATACGGCTTATATTCGCAAGGCATAAGTTGAAGCGATCTGAAAGATCACTGAAACTGCATACCTCGTCCCCAGCAAATCATAAAAACGGCCATATATGTATGTTGTTGCTGGCAGCCGCTTGTCTGCACGTAGCTTTTGGTACCACTCAGCATCGTTTACCTCTTCGGACAACTTTTTAAACATCTCTTTGGAGATGCGAAAGTGTTGCTTAAATTCTGCTTCTGTGTACGTTGGCACAACGTCTTCAATATAGTTTTTAATACTGTTCCGTTTCTTCCTTTCTAACACTTGGTAAGTCAACAGTAAGCAATCAAGCTCTTCACTGCTTGACTCTTCGGCAATTAATTCCAACAAGTCGTCATCATCACTTGAATCGCTGGAATCACTTGAAGACTCCATGAGCTCATCAATGATAGCATTTAGCTCCGCTTCAGAATCTATTGCTGCGCCATGCTCTTGTGCCACCCCCGAAACTGCCACAGCCGTCCGTCTGCTGAAGTTAACTTGTTATTTGCATTCATCATTTATTGTTGCACATTTACTTACATTTTCACTATAAATTGCTGCTCCATTAACTTCTTCCACCCCAGAAAGTTCTGCCGGGCCACTGCCGTCCGTCTGCTAAAGTAAACTTTTTATTTTTTTGTTGATTTTTAATACACGTTCCTTTACCTTTTCAGTATTCATTTTATCGGAAATTAAAGAAATTCACAACACGATTAAATCAAAAACAATTTTAACTTCAAAAACTAATTACAACACGATAAACAACACGATCAAATTACAAAACACTTTTAACACTTTTACTTCACAAACAAAATTGTATTTTTTTATTTTGACGTTTCGAACAGCTGATTGTTCACTACTTTACACAAACTTACCGAAGAAAAAGTCTGTGTAAATTTGGGTAAAAGAGAAACGCATTTTGACGTTAAGAGAAAAAAAAATCTCATTTAAACAATTTTGGAGTAAAGAAATGCTTTTGTGTAAGCCTGTGTAAAATTGTGCAAGTAAAGAAACAGACATAATTTCTTTGTTTTTAAGTGAGGCCATCCTATGTTAACAGAGTGTATATACTTACACTCTATGTAAATGTAAAATAAGAGCCCCAAGATGGCGAGTTGCTAGACAATTCTGTGCGCCTGTTAGAAAAGTGCAAATTTATTTTGCACTTTTTTGTTGACATCTTTGTTATAATTATTTGTATTGTATTTAACACAACTATGTTGCACAACAAAACTAATTGCGGTTGTTGTTTCCTTTGTTGGACGTTGTACTATTGCCTCTATCTGGTATTATTATTGAACCCATTTTCCACCGTCCAATGTTCACTTATGACGTTTAATTTATTCGTAGAGTAATTATTATAACTAAAAGTTTAATTCGTTTTAAGATTTTTACATTGTTTTGCAATATTTAATACTTACCATGGCCTCATTTGTTTAAAATAACGTCATAAATTCTGGGTTGCATAGAATTGCAGAGATGCAAGATAATTCAACGAAACTTCGGTTCAGGATGTCTGTATAGCGCTAATGAGCTTATCTCTATTTGAAAACTGCCTTCCTCCTTCATAAATTTAGCATGTTAACCATCCCCAAGCATTTTCAATAATAGTTAGGTCCGGTGAATAAGGCGGCGACGGTGAAATGAACAGGAACCAAAAATGTCCCTGAATTCGACAAAAAGCAGTTTGGAGATAGCCTCTTTAACTCCTTCCAACCATTCGCTCCTTCACAAAAACCAAACTGTAATGGCCATAGTAGGATATTTTATTTTATTTCCATAAAATTGGATTAGATTTTTTTTATTTTAACTCTGTTTAATTAGTTTGGCTTGAGGTCATAAAATGAAAATACTAGCGGGTTTGACTGTTTTTTCAAGATTTATTAAATGTTATTCGGTTAGCATCGCTAATCATCCTCAGGGTTCTATATACAAAAATGTTTAACATTAATAACATATTGACCAGAAAACGATTGCCAATAATTGCATGTATTTGAGCGCATCGTCCAGTATCGGTCTTGTAATTGAGTTTTTCTCTGAGGGAACGTTAATTATGTGCAACATTTCGAGAGTGAGTCGTCGTGAGTTATGTGTCTCCTCCGGTAAAATGTCAACGTCGTCAAAGTTAGGATTATGGCACGGGTCACAGCACAGTGGGCCGCTAATGCCGTTTTCTGTTCCATAGGTTTATAGGTGGCCCTTAAATCTGATTTGTGGGAAGATTGTCTAGTCTTCAATTTCGTCATCGTGGAGCCAACGTATACCTTTTGGCATACGTCAGTCTTATCCCCATTGCATTTTATTTGATACACAATATTAGACTTATGCTTTTCCGTGACTTTGGACTTTGTCCGGCTATATATGTATGTTAAGTTACAACCAATTCATTATTCGAACGTTTCTTTCGCATGCTACACGACAAACAGCTGATATTCGTTTCACCTAACAGTCATCAGAACGACAATGCGAAAGAAAATCAATGCGAATGAATACGTAAACCTTTTAGTACGATTTTTGATTTATCTATCTCTTATCACTGTCATCTATTCGAACCTACATGTCAAAGCAGTCACTTGTCTGTTTGTTATCGCGTAAACAACTACAAGTAATTGTGGCAAAAAACAAAGAAAAAATGGAAACTACAATATCGGAGAGTAAATGGTAAGTAAATAATAATATAATTATAGTAAGTGGTCAATAAATAATAGTATATTATTATTATCTTAGCAATAGAAAGTCTACACAGCAGCAGCTACATGCGTTGGTTGAGCACATGGAGCTGAATCCAGAATAAACACGAATAAAAAAAATATTATTTGCTTTTTTGTTTGTTTGTATTTACCTTCTCATTTCTATCCAGCTGATTACTCTCAGACAGAGTTGTATTTTTTTATGATAAATCCATTAAAATATCCCACTTTTTTAAGGGAATTTATGAAATTGTTGATCTGGCCACAATGTAATATGACAACTTATAAATTGCTTACGTTACAGACGTAAAGCTGTGCGAAAGAACAAAAGAACCTTAGCTGAATCCAATTACTAACGAAAGTGAGTGACTGATTTTCTTTCGCATACATTTTCGTTTGAGTTACATGAATTGGCTGTTAATTTCAAAGGATTTTAATCAATAAGAACTACCACTTCATTGTTATTATTCTTAAAAAACACAGACCAAATATATGTACATACGTATGTATTATATTTGCTTTTACATATTGATCTCACACTTCTTCTGTTTTGATAGAAATTGTTGATTTGAGTCATGGTACAATAAGGAAGGTAAATCCGTTAGAACAGATGTTTTCAATTTTTTCATTGTGGTTGATCGTTTCAGCCATAGATTAATACTTATAGTAGATCTAATAGTTCTCCCACCAAATTTATGACATTTAGCCTGGTGTGATATTTACGTTTGATGTTGAAAAGAATTGTTTTACTAATACCAGATAGAGACAATGGTTCAAAACAACGAACAAAATAACAACAACGGCATTTCGTTTTGTGTGTTAAATACAACACAAATGTATGCTAACAATAACAGTCAACAAAAAGTTTAAAACACATTTAAATTTCACAGTTTTTCACCAAAATTACATGAAAAATGAAAGCAAGAAGTTATTGTAATTCCACCTGGTGTATGTCACTTTTCGTCAAACATCTCTCTATCACACCGACCGCATCACGAAGAGTGTGAAGGGAAACGTCAGATGAGCCAAATATTCTCTCTAGTCTGAGATTACTCTATGGTTTCAGCTGTCAAACTCATATGTATTTACTTTGTTTTTGTTTCATTTTGTTTCCTGTGTTGTTGGTATACTTACGTGTATAGATTGACTACTTAAGCGATTTAAACAAAAACAAAATGCCTGTGGTTCCTGCGTACAACAACAACAACGTCTACTGCTACAACTTGGTTATTTTACTATGATTTGAGATTTCTGTATTCTCTTTTGACAACAGTTGTTTTATTTGTTACTCTTTTCTACTGGAGCAAACAAACACAAAAAACGGATTTGGATGGACGTTCAAAGATTAATACATTTTATTTTCGTGATGTGCTCAACGACATATCCGAATCCAAAAATATGTTAAACATAATCCAGTAGAGATTGAAGATTTCTGTAATTTGAGTAACCTGTTGAGAGCAAGTTCAAACCATAGATTAATACTTATAGTAGATCTACTAGTTCTCCCACCAAATTTATGACATTTGGCCTGGTGTGATATTTACGTTTGATGTTGAAAAGAATTGCTTTACTAATACCAGATAGAGGCAATGGTTCAAAACAACGAACAAAATAACACCAACGGCATTTCGTTTTGTGTGTTAAAATTATTGTGTTAAATACAACACAAATGTATGCTAACAATAACAGTCAATAAAAAAGTTTAAAACACATTTAAATTTCACAGTTTTTCACCAAAATGGCATGATAAATTAAAGCAAGAAGTTATTGTAATTCCACCTGGTGTATGCCACTTTTCGTCAAACATCTCTCTATCACACCGACCGCATCACGAAGAGTGTGAAAGGAAACGTCAGATGAGACAAATGGCGGCTCTACTATAAATTTACTCTATGGTTCAAACACTGTTGGCAACTTAGAAATTTTTCCCTCTTCCTGATGTCATGAATATAATAATCGTAGCCATACGGGCAGTCGATATTGAGCCGCTTTTCATCAGAAAAAATAACTATTTTCCAGTCGTTGAGATGTTGCCCTTGAGGCACCGTCCGACATGTGATCCTTCGCAAACTCCAACCTTTGCTGCTTGCAGGCGAGATTAAGTGGCGTTTTTTTCTGAAACGCTTTAGGAACGTAGACGTTTTTGTATTATTGTGGATTGTTGGTTTGATAACGTTCACTCCTGCAATGTCTTCAATTTTATTTAAAGCCATACTGGAATTCGAAGACAGTTGAAGAATTTAGCGTTATCTCGCGCTGTAACCTTTTTGAAAGTCTTGCTCTTGTACCGCGTTCCGTACATCTTAGTATTCTTTAAATGAACAACACCACTTTTGGACTCCGAAAGTTTCTGATAGCCATTCACTTTTGAGTGGCCAGAAATGATTCTTTCATTGGGCAGTCCAAGCAGCTCACTACTTCCACGCAGTATGTCCTGGGCAATAGCTTATCGGAAACCTCCGATAGCTAGCTAAAGTGAGAAGGCGAAACGAATGAGCAACCTGAGTGGCAATGCGATCACTGATACGTCCCAGGATTATTAGATGACCCGGTCACTGAAGGTGACCCTTGAAGGCGGATGAGTCAACACCCCTGGCCAACGGCGGATCAAAATTGAAGAAACCAAAATCCAGTTTCAACACACTGCATTTTGGTCAGCGTCTGATCCATAATGGGCGGCTGAAACATAATCATCCTGGTAAAACGCAAACCACTGTGGACTGGGTTTGCCTCCCGCCACCGTTATATAGGCAATGAAAATACACAGAAAAAATAATGAACAAAGAGGAACTGTTGACGACCCTCGCAAGCATTATAAGGACCACGATTAAAGGATATGTACCTGGAATGTGCGAACGCCCTACAGGACGGGTGCCACTTTCCAACTGGCGGATGTCCTCGAATACTATAAAGCTGACACCACAGCGATCCAGGAAATGGACAGGATATGGTTGCACCAGAATGAAAAACTGCGATATTTACTACAGCTGCCATGACCGAAAGCACGAATTCGGGTGCGTATTTATAGTTGGCAAAAGACTGCGACACATAGTTTCAAGGTTCAACCCAGTGAGTGAACGCATAGCCACAATTCGCATCAAAGCGAAATATTTCAACATCTCGTTAATTTGTGTGCACGCACTGACAGAGGATAAAGATGATGAGGTCAAAGAAACATTTCATGAGCGTCTGGAGGAAGTATACAAACGCTGCCCTGATCAAGACATTAAGATTATTCTAGGCGATTTTAATGTCAAATTAGGAAAGGATAGTGTCTTTCGACCAACCATCGGTAATCACAGTTTACATGATACCACCTCCGATAATGGAATAAGACTGATAGACTTCGCCGCTGCAAAGAACATGGTAATTAGTCGTACACGATTCCAGCATAAGGACATACATAAGGCGACCTGGATATCTCCTGGGGGGTTACTCTGTATTGCGATGCGAAAGGTAAATGCGATAAGAGTACAATTTGGTACTCTGTATCGCTTACGCAAACGCTTTCGCAAAATAAGTTGAAAGAGAGGCAACACAGGTACCAAAAAATAAGCAATAGCGAAGAATGACAAAATGAAATGTCAAAACTTGTAAATAAAAACATTTTAAATAAATATTTTGTGCGGTACGTGCCCTTCATGATTCAATAAAAAGGTTAATGCATTAGTACAAATACAACGATTTCCTTCACGACCTAATCCATCAAGGTTTATTTACAATTGTTTTATTTACAATGTGGCCGTCGGTGGTGCAATGGCTAGTGTGCGCGGCTCTTGTACATGAGAACGTGGGTTCGATCCCTGCTCAGACCACCTTACATTTCTTTCTACGACGGTCACCTCGCTTAGTGATGGCGACACTATCGAGTACTTAGCCATGAAAATGCTTCTCAAAATACCGTTCGGAACCGGTGTAAAACTGTAGGTCCCTATCAGTGAGTATAAAACTAGAAAGCGCACATCTCACTGATTGTGAGAAGCTCTCCCCAATCCCTTCATGGGATGTTAAGGGACACCATTTTTTTTTTATGGTTTCTCACCATCATCTTCACTGCCACTTTATTACAATATAATTTTAATTGTAATACAAATAACACAAATTCTAACGCAAATACTTGATTCCACAAATACTGTAATATAAATTTTTTTCTGTTTACTTTCCATGCTGACAATAGCTATGTCTGTTTACTTTTCCAGCAAGATTTATCCAGTAACTTTTTGCAGAGAGTAAAAAAAAATTTACGCTCTTTTTTTTCTCTATTCCAAAAAGTAAACAGACAACATTTTGTGAAATATTGCAAGAAAACAGCTGATCGGTGTGTAAACAATTGAAATAACAAAGCAAAAGAATTTTAGCATATGTGTCGCACGGTCGCACTGTGTATTTGCACGTTTCTAGCATGAAGTAAAATGTTTTGTTTATTATAATTTATTATAAACGTTAAAAATCAACACAATTCTAACTACTTACCTCTGCCATTGTTAAATTTCAACTTTATTCTTCTTTTTCACACAAAAATATTGCAATCAAAATGTAAATAAAAAACAGCTGATCCAACTTGCAAAATCTTGATAGAAGAAATTCCTCCAGTAACATTTTGCAAGTTCTCTATCATCCAACTGTCAAAAAATTCTCTCTTTGGCTCTCTCGTTGCAAAAGTTTTGCAGTAAACAGACAACATTTTGTAACATTTTGTACAATATTGCAGTAAACAGACAGACCTAATGTCTGTCTTCATACAAATAACTCAAATTCTCTATGAATTTACGTCCACTGATTTTGACATAATAGGTCGTCTGTACACAAACAAAATACATTGAATCGTTGTATTTGTACTAATGCGCTAACCTGTTTAATTTAGTCATGGTGCCCTTTTATAAAAATTTAATGACAGACATTAATAGTGATGGATTCGGAAGAAAATGAACATGAACGAACGTTTAGGGAAGAAAATGAACATGTGGAACGTATTACAAGAAGAATTTTGAGATATAGATCAGATATACTCTCCCTAAATGACCACAGGTAAGAAAATAGGAGTAGGTATCATGGGAAAAATGTTTTCAAACATTACATTTTTATAGCTTTATACAACTTTTTCGTCTAAATAAAGATGCGTTTATGTATGTATGTAACAGCATTCAAAAAGAACTCATCGTTCCAAACAGATTCAGAGCATTTCCAACCGCAATAAAAGTGGCCGCTGCTTTGAAATTGCTTGGGCAAGGTGGATATCAACACCAAATTGACCAAGACCATCTCTTAGGATTATCGCAGCAATCTATGTCGCGTTGCTTTCAAGAAGTTTGCATGGTGATTGAGCGAATACTCTGTCCCAAGCACATAAAATTTGAGGAAACTGCGGAAGAGGAAAACGAAATAAATACATGTGGCATTCCTGGGGTGATTGGCGCAGTGAATGGCACCCATATATGTACAAATGATTCGATCGGCCAGGAACGAGCACTTATACTTCAACAGAAAATTAAAGCACAGTATTAAATCTTACTTTGATATTAAATTTTTAGATATGTGATCACAAAATGATAATCACATTTATTGATTGCCGATACGGTGGGGCAAACCATGACTCACATGTTTGGGCGCTTTCTAACGTAAACAAAAATTAAAAGAACGTTTCGAAAGAGGAGAAAGGGGATTTTGGCTGATTGGTAATTAACTTAAAGTAATTTTAAAAGATTTTTTTTCTTATTTATTTAATCTTCTAATAGGCGATTCGGGCTACCCCCTGGGACCCTGGCTGCTTACTCCATACAGAAACGCAACAGAAAACTCGTCCGAATCTTTTTATAATAAACAGTTTTGCAAAGGAAGGTCCATAATTGAGAGTGTTTGGTGTTTTAAAAGGCAGATTTTGGTGCCTGTTAGCAGCCAGAGAGTTGCATTACGCACCAGAAAGAGTGGTTCAAATAGTGAACGTTTGCTGTGCCCTGCACAATATTTGTCTTAATTTTAATGCGCAACTGCCAATAAACGAAATTACTGAGACAGAAAGTCTAAATGAAATTGATATGTCTGTTTATAGCAATACGAACAACGGTGACCAAACAACTATTGATAAGGAAATAAGGAATAATATTAGAAACAGTTTGAGTTTAATAACATAACTTTTATTTATAAAAACTTTTGATAAAAACATATATATATGTATAAGTAATTCATTTCATTGTAGTGTTAATAAAAAACGGCATATTAAAAAAACAAAAAAAAAAGGCTTTTTCTGACGAAAAACACTTTGAACGATATATCACACAGTAAAAATATCACATCGTTTTTCCTATTTCTAATTGTAAAATTTTCTTTTTAAATTCCAGCTTTTCTATTTGATTTTTTTGTTTTTGGAGCTTGTATTTTTTAAAATTCAAATTTTCCCGTAGTGCAAAAGGTACCTGCATCTCTTTCAAAAACACAGGTTGTGCTCATTGTTGTAGTTTTAGACTATAAACTAAATCTAGAAATGCAACCAACTTTTTCTTCACAAATTTCTTCATATTGTTGCTCAAATTCCGTTATACAATTTATATTGTTGCGGTTAATGTTGTTTTTAGTACTGTTTCCATCAATTTCATCCAGTTTAATCTTTAAATGACGTGTCCGCGTCCCAACCATAGAATACTTACTTTACTTTTATTGACTATATTAGAACCTCATGAGGTCAGACGTCTTACACATATTAATTAAACAAACAAATTAAACAAATTTCAACATATTCTTCCAACTGGCTCTATTCTTCGCCTTTTCTCGCCAGTTGGTAACACCAAGGATACGGAGAGATTCTTCTGCCTGGTCTTTCCAGCGGAGTCTTGGTCGTCCTCTTTTCCTGCTTCCATCGGGTACGTTATCAAAAATCTTTCGCGCTGGCTCATCTTCAGCCATTCTGATAACATGGCCTAGCCAACGCAATTGGCACACTTTGATTCGTCTAGCTATGTCCACGTCAGAATAGAGACTATGTATATAGCTCTGCGTTCCAGCGACGTCGGTACTCGCCGTTTTCTCTAACAGGCCCATATATTTTACGGAGAATTTTTCTCTCGAAAACTCCCAGGTGTTCTTCATCCGCTTGCGATATGACCCAAGCTTCGGAGCCATATGTCAAGACAGGTAAAATGAGAGTCTGATATAGCTGGACTTTTGTCCGTCGAGAGAGGGCTTTGTTCCTAAACTGCTTGCTGAGCCCAAAATAACATCTATTTGCAAGCACAATTCTCCTATCTATCTCCAGGCTGACGTTGTTGTCCTTGTTCACGGCGGATCCAAGGTAGACAAATTCATCTACCACTTCAAAATTAAATCGGTTGTCAACGTTCAAGTGCGGACCAAGTCGAGAGGTTTCTCTAGTCGTTGACACCATCAATTTTGTCTTGCCCTCATTAACAGCAAGACCCACCTTTGCTGATTCCTTTTCGATTCTTGAAAATACTGCAGTAACCTCTCGCAAATTTCGCCCAATGATGTCTATGTTGTCAGCATACGCCAGCAAACATATGGCTTTTCGTGTTAATGGTCTTGTTCGTATTTACTGCAGCCTTTCTCATTATTATCTCCATTAAGATGTTGAAGAGATTGCACGAAAGTGTGTCGCCTTGTCTAAGTCCTCGCTTGGTACAGAATGGTTCAGTGAGGTCTTTCCCCACTTTCACTGCTGATTTGGTGTTGGTCAGCGTCATTCTACAGAGGCGGATCAGTTTTGCCGGAATACCAAGTTCAGACATATCTTCGTACAGTTTTCCCCGTATGGGGCTATCGAAAGCAGCTTTGTAATCGACAAAAGGGTGGTATGTATCGATTTGCTTTTCGTGGGTCTTTTCCAGGATTTGGCGTAGCGTGAATATTTGGTCAGTTGTGGACTTGCCTGGTCTAAAACCACACTGAGAAGGTCCAATCAGGTTTTCAATAATTGGCTTTAGTCTTTCACATAATACGTTCGACAAGACCTTATACGCGATGGATAAAAGACTGATACCGGGCATAGATTCCCCCAGCCATATATGTACCGCATATCAGTTGATGCATGTGGGCTATCAGTCCTTCGCCACCAGTCTTAAAATGTTCAGCGGGTAGGCCATCCGCACCCGCGGCTTTATTATTCTTCAGGCGGGAGATCGCCGTTCTAATCTCCTCTTGGTTGGGGGGGTGTACAATCTATACTATCGTCCACTATCATTACCTCCTGACCTTCAGTGGAAGAATCTGAGTGGAGTAGTGCTGAAATGTGGTCTCTCCACATTTTGAGCACAAACTGCTTCTCAGTCACCAGATTTCCATTCTCGTCCTTGCAGGAGGGCAGCCCATTATTAGGCCCGTTGGTCGATCTTCTTACAATCTGGAAAAACTTTCGCGATTCCCCATTCATCCTGCACATTTCGGTTCTTTCACTCTCTCTCTGCTCCCACTGCCATTTTTTTCGCCTAAATAATTGGTTTTCCTCCCTTCTCAGCCTCTTGTACCGCTCACTCGCAGCACGCGTTGTAACTGACTGTTTCGTTGCCATACGTGCAGCGTCTTTTTCATCAGTTGCAATGCGACGTTCTTCGTCGTACCATGGCTTATCCTTCTGCGGTTTTGATAGCCAAGTTCAGTCATTGCAGCGATTTCCAAAGAATGGGAGATGTACTTCCACTGCGCATCTGGGTCTTCGGGAGGGGGGGTATTCTGCTCCAGCAGGAGAGAGAGTTTCTGTCGATAGAACATTGATATCTCCGGTATTCGTAGCTTGTCAATATCCAACTTTTCCTGTGTTCGGCTCCGTACGTTTTACGCCCTGCTCAATCTCGTGCGAACTTTCGCAGCCACCAGGTAATGATCCGAGTCGATATTGGCACCTCGAATCACACGTACATCCATTACACTAGAAGAGTGTCTGCCATCTATTACCAAGTGATCAATCTGGTTCTTCTTGATCACTAGATATTCAGGTCGCCTTATGAATGTTCTTATGCTGGAATCGTGTGCTACTAACTACCATGTTCTTTGCAGCGGCGAAGTCTATCAGTCTTATTCCATTATCGGAGGTGGTATCATGTAAACTGTGATTACCGATGGTTGGTCGAAAGACACTATCCTCTCCTAATTTGGCATTAAAATCGCCTAGAATAATCTTAATGTCGTGATCAGGGCAGCGTTTGTATACTTCCTCCAGGCGCTCATAAAATGTTTCTTTGACCTCATCATCATTATCCTCTGTCGGTGCGTGCACACAAATTAACGAGATGTTGAAATATTTCGCTTTGATGCGAATTGTGGCTATGCGGTCACTCACTGGGTTGAACCTTGAAACTATGTGTCGCAGTCTCTTGCCTACTATAAATCCGCACCCAAATTCGTGTTTACGCTCATGGCAGCTGTAGTAAATATCGAAGTTTTTCTTTCTGGTGCAACCATATCCTGTCCATCGCAATTCCTGGATCGCTGTGATGTCAGCTTTCCGCCAGTTGGAAAGTGGAACCAGTCCTGTATAACGTTCGAACATTCCAGGTACATATCCTTAAATCAGGGTCGTCAACAGTTGGGGGGTTTCTTTGTTCATCATATTTTCTGCGTATTTTCATTGCCGATATAACGGTGGCGGGAGGCAAACCCAGTCCACAGTGGTTTGCGTTTTACCTACTGCCAGGATGATTATGTTTCAGCCGCCCATTATGGATCAGACGCTGACCAGAATGCAGTGTGTCGAAACATAGAGTAAATTTATAGTAGAGCCGCCATTTGTCTAATCTGACGTTTCCTTTCACTCTTCGTGATGCGGTCGGTGTGATAGAGAGATGTTTGACGAAGTGGCATACCCCAGGTGGAATTGCAATAACTTCTTGCTTTAATTTATCATGCCATTTTGGTGAAAAACTGTGAAATTTAAATGTGTTTTAAACTTTTTTATTGACTGTTATTGTTAGCATACATTTGTGTTGTATTTAACACAATAATTTTAACACACAAAACGAAATGCCGTTGTTGTTGTTTTGTTCGTTGTTTTGAACCATTGCCTCTACTGGTATTAGTAAAGCAATTCTTTTCAACATCAAACGTAAATATCACACCAGGCCAAATGTCATAAATTCGGTGGGAGAACTAGTAGATCTACTATAAGTATTAATCTGTCTCGAACACACCTAATAGGTCTGTCTGTTTACTCGATAATTTGCACAAATTATTACTGGATGTTGTCCAGTAAAAGAGAGCCAGAGAGAGATTTTTTGACAGTTCAATGATAGAGAACTAACAAGTTTTTACTGGGGATGTTTTTTGTGCATTTTAATATGAATAAAAGTCAATAAATACAATGTCCAACATAATTTATTGTAGAATGGTAATAAAAAACAGTGCGATCGTTTTGTTTTTAAGCCTTGCGCTTTTGCCTGCTATTGAACACAATTCCTTCACTTTGGCTATCAACATTTTAGTTGAGGAATCCAGCCAAGGCTTTTTTGCCCTCCACCGCCGTTGTTGAACTTAATTGTGCATCTGCATTTATGACATCAATTGTATACAGGCTGTCCATGTCTATAGGCGATTCATCTTCGTTCGGCAAAAATATTATTTCGTCGAAAGTTCTGTTCCCGCAACTTCCTCAGCCAGTTTCCCGGTAGTCTTTATCTATTAAATTACAACGGTTTACATTTTATATATATTTTAGTTTCATTACTTTCCACCCGAAACCCTCTGGGATGTTCCTGGTGAACATTTTACATTTAGCTTTTATTGGTTGCTTTTTTTAATTGCTTATTTAAAGAAAGAACAACGATAATTATTTGCATCTTTGGAATCAAACACTTTTTGAATCTTTAATTATTTACATCAGCTGTTTTCGTTTCTTGCAAGTTTTTACTCGATGTTGTGTTTACTTTTTGGGATATTTTCAACTTGAGAGTATAATCTGTCTTACTATATGGTCCTGTTAGGGAAAACGGCGAGTACCGACGTCGCTGGAACCAAGAGCTATATAATTTATATACTGACCTGGACTTAGCTAGGCGTATCAAATTGGGCCAATTGGGTTGACTGGGCCATGTTATCAGAATAGATGAAGATGCACCAGCGCGAAAAGTTGTCGATAGCGTACCCGATGGAAGCAGGAAAAGAGAACGACCCAGACTCCGCTGGAATGACCACGCAGAAGAAACCGTCCGTAGCCTTGGTGTTAGCAACTGGAGAGAAAAATCGAAGGATCGAATATGTTGAAATTTTGTTTGTTTAATTAATGTGTAAGACGTCTGACCTCATATAAGGTTGTAAAATAGTCAATAAAAGTAAAAAAAGAGCGGATAGAAGGCTCTTGGTCACGGAAAGCATCGATTTTTGCTTACCATTATAATTAAACTGTTTTTTCAACAAAAATTATTCGAAAATTTTTCCAAAACCGTGTGTAAAATCGAAGTTAACACTGAATATCACATGTTTTCACAATTGTTTACGAAAACAGTAGCGAAAATACCGTTTACTTCAACTGAGCTTACTGGTTTCGTTGTTTTTACAAAAACAGATTACCCTCTCTTCAATGGCAGTAATAGATTTTTGGTGGCATTTGAGGAAAATCATCATGCGGAATTTAATTTTTAATTTCAAGTGATATATATCGTCTACACGTGTCTTGTTTATACCATTTATTAGTCCCCCATCTGTCAGAACGTATATTTTACTCTTTTTTTTATTTTCAGATCTAAGGGAAAGTCACAAGGGACTGACTACCGACCTCCGAGTGTAGTCATTATAATTCATTCATTTCCTGCCTCTTATTGTCACGTGTCCTCAGCCTAAACCTAATGTAAATAATTAATTAGAATGTAAATAATTAATTAAAATGTAAATAATTAAAATAAATGCTTACAAATGTTGTATGGATTAACGTGTCAAACGAAAGCTTATGAAGGCGCTTATCAAGAAATTCAAGAAATAAAATAACCAGTATTTCCTTACGAATCAACGTTTATTATAAAAATTCCACTTGGTTATAATACTAACACAGTATTATAAAAAAAAAATAATTACAAAGTCAAAATTTGTAAAACATTTTTTCACACAAACTTAAAAAAATAAAAAAGAAAGAATTCATTCATTTAAGGAATACGACGAAAGTGAGCCACGGGGCTTTGTAATTAGTTTGATTAACCAATTAATTGTTCAAGTTGATTTACCTTGGCCACATATGCATCATTTTGAGACAATTTGATTATTTTTGCACTTATTATTGGATTTTCTTGTGTGGCTTTCGCAAATTTCAGAGCTTGCTCCTTGGTAGTTATATCTGGAATGATGGAAATAATGAATGATTTATAGGGTATCAAGAATAAGAATCTATCGAAGATTATGGTCTTACCTTCTACATACACCATGTTTGCGTTAGAAGGAAACATCAGTTCAGGTGTTATGGGCATTATGTCCTTTTTGCTAACTTTCGCTACATTACCAAAGTCAAGAAACATTACCACAAATATATCATTTGCATGATGATCAATACACAGTGCTCGATACCATTCGCCATCTTCAGCAAAAACAGACAAACAAATTTCCATTTTTCTACAAAATATAAAAATTTTTTTAGGAAACTTGCACGTCTGTTCATTTAAATCAATTTAATATATCAAAATAATAATAGCCGCGTTTTGGTTACAAGCAAGCGATTATCGCTTGCTAAGTTCCAAAAAAACGGCTATTTAGCGATGTCAGGCGTCGTCATAGTAATCAAAAATATGCTCACTAATCAAAAAAATCAAAAATATGCTCACTAAAACAAATAGTATACTTTTCGAAAATTGTTATGCCGCTAAGACTTCTTTCTCTGAGTGCTTTATACAAAACGATCTAAGCAAGCGGTGTAACCAAAACA
Source organism: Phaonia tiefii (assembly GCA_963931995.1). Taxonomy (NCBI): domain Eukaryota; kingdom Metazoa; phylum Arthropoda; class Insecta; order Diptera; family Muscidae; genus Phaonia; species Phaonia tiefii. The sequence goes on along the minus strand of OZ008367.1, from coordinate 6,301,355 downwards.
CGAATATTGTGTATGTTATTTATCCTTATCTCGTTACCTTAATATACTTTTACCTTAAAATTTTCCCAAGTTTTTTTTGTGATTTTGACAGAGCACTGACGCAAATTGGACGGATTGACTATCTGTTTATCATTTGTTATATCAAGATTTATTTAGTTTTTCATTCCCACGTAAAAGTTAGGACTTTGTATATTACGGTACTGATCTAATCCCAAATAATATCAAAATGAACATACATACATGGTAATACTTACTTGGGAGTGTAACCGCCTTTAGGAGATGTTGGACCGGTACAATAGATTCCAACACTTGACAAATATTTCTCCATTTTGGCCAAGAACTGTTTATTATCATAATCGGCTGCAGTTATATAGGCGCCATCCATGTTAAGCAAAGTCGTAGCATCTAAAACATACAAAGACGACTTCTCTCCGCAGGCTATAGGTATAATTTCCAAATCGTCAAGAGTGTAGGGGCCATGTGTTGTGACGCTTGATTGCACACCATCTGGTGCATTGCCAACGATTGGAGTGTCTGGAGGTGTCGGTGGCAACGGGGTTTGTTTTGGCAGTGGGACAGATTTTGGCAACCCGATTTGAATATCTGCAACCATAGCTGCTGGAGGTTCATCACATGGTTCAAACACCATTGGTAGCAATTTTTTACATAACGATTGACGCTCCTTTGTTTGGAACAATAAATCGACCGTTTGTTTAGAACCATTGGCGTATGTGACGAAAAATTCGGTGTCATTTTTCATGCAAGTTTCCAAGGCTGTCAAAGCTTTATTGTTTGCTGTGGGTGTGGGTATGCTTTCCAAATACATTAGTTTCGCCAGCAAACAGCGGACTGGTAATGATCTCAGTAATTGCGTAGGTTTTAAAAGACATTTTCGTTCAACCACCTGTTCTGATCCTCTATCAACGTTCATAACTTTATAGGAGTTGTTTCCACAAAAGGTTATCTATAACGTAGACATGATGTTAGAAATCAAATAATAATTAGTATTTTTATACCTGTTAAAGTATACTGCAATTTTTAAAAAAGGCTTTACACTTGAACGGGATGATATATCGATGGTGTTGCGTAAAAAGGGCCAATATGCTGTTTCCAGTTGTCTGTAAGATATTCATAGATTATAACGTAGCAAAAATGGTTATGGCTATAGAAAGTTATGGTTGGGTTCTTCGAGCAGTATAATTATCTACCTATTTCGTTGCAAATAGACCCAAGCAGTTTCGCCCTTTTGACTTGTCGTGACAAGGTAAACAAAATCAGATCGGCATTCGTAAAAAAAATGCAGATTGGCCCTTTTTACGCAACACCATCGATATGTACTACGTCTGCAACTTAAACTGAAACCCCCATTTTAATCCGATAATCCTATTATAGTTTCATTCGTATATCATCTGGTTCAAGAGTAAAGCCTTTTGTAAACAAATTGTATACTGTGTTACATATAATAGAGTAATTGTTGCTGGAAGTTGTATGTAAACTTTTATTAAAAATTAACTAATAAACTGTAATGCTGACATTTTGTGGAGTATTAGACTATATACAGGCTATTAAGATATATTTTTTGAATAAATTTTTGGAGATTTTCAAAGGAATTAATTTTTCAAGGACATTTTTGAAGTCCTTTTATTCTGGATTGTTTTAAATAAAAAAATATTTAAAATACCCAATATTCGCCTCTTTAATTTGACAATTTGCAATTCGGTTTTTAATACAAAAGCAGAGGTTTGCTGATCTCTTATTGTACAAACCCCTGCAACAACTCGGTACGGAAATTACAACAATGCTAATGCTACTTACTACCTTGTGTTTGTATCATGGCCGTTAGTGATTATGTGCGCTAAAGACAGAAAGAAGCATATTTCTGCTTTAATTTTGAAACACGGCAAATATTCATGTAAAATACACGCATTGTTTGTTTCAAATGATTGTGATTGTTTCAAATGATAATTTGTGGCAAAAAACCACTGTTAATATTTGGGGATAAAATCACAAGTTTCTATTAGTTATTGCGCTAGCATTGGAGAAGCGTTCAACTCGTATTTTTTTTTCATAAAATGTCGAAATAGTACGTTAGGATGGGCAAAAAAATTACAGCAGACAGTTCTCCGAGGCCTTCGGCCACGGACTGTCCCTGCAGGCTGTGTCAGAGACACGGCCATTAAGTTTAACGTAGAATACGCCATCCGATAAGACAGAAAACATATATAACAATAAATGATAAATAATATAAGCAAATGAATTTATTGTTATATATGTTTTCTGTCTTATCGGATGGCGTATTCTACGTTAAACTTAATGGCCGTGTCTCTGACACAGCCTGCAGGGACAACTGTCTGCTGTAATTTTTGTATTTACCAACGGCATTTGATTCAAGTCCGTTTAAAAAAAAATATTATGTTCAATTTTTTTAAACTTAATTTAATTTATGTATTTTAATTAATATTTTTATTGAAATAAGTTCTGCGAATGTTGAGAGGGCCGCCCTAATATTAAGAAAGGTTTACCTTATCGAGTCTTCGCATTAGCATTCGAGCGTTGTGTGAAAGCTTTACGCTTTACAATTCAAAATTAATGTTACAACAGCTTTATTGAAGCTTTCGCAAAAAAGCTTTATTACGTTAGCTTACTGTTTGTTTCACTTTTTACTAGATACATGTTGCCAAGCAACATTAGCTTGCTGTTCGTTTCACTTTTTACTAGATACATGTTCCTAAGCAATGTTGAGCAACCAAAAACACTCAACCAAACACCACACATATGTTTGAGTGTATGTGTTTAAACAATTTTCATTTGAGAAATTAAAATACTAGAAATATATCAACCAATATGAAATGTATACCAAACGAAAGATAACATCTTCATTTACCTACAAAAAAAATTTTAAAAAAATTCATCTAGCCGTTTCCTCAAATTCAATGAAATAAAGATTACAACAATAAAAACCTGACATGACTCCTCATACCGTAAGGTAAGACGTATTCTACGTCAAAAAATAAAACTTAAATTTAAAAGAGCCAACAGCGCAACAAATATTAAAAATATTGAAATTATACCAAATCATATATGGGCATTTCCACAGAAAAGTCAACCTTTTGTCAGATCACGTCACTCTCAATAATTACTTATATTTTAGGAGCAGTTAGTTTGATTGTCTTCTTTTCTTTTACTAAATATGTAGTTACTTACATTCTGTATTTAGGAAAAGAATAGAAAACAATCGAAGTGTATAAAAAATTGTTCCCGGAAAAATAAATTTAACATTGTTTTAAACCATACCAAAGTAGTATGCGAATGTAAATTTTGAAGAGAAATGCTCTATAAATAAAGCTTAATCGAATGAAATAGAAATATAGCCGATGCGTTGAATATTTGTTTATATATTCAATAGTAAAGAATTTTGTTTACTGGTTGTTCAAAAGAAGAAGAAGACTTGCAAAACCCCGCCAATGTGTGCTTGTGTTGCTGACTGAAATTGTACTTAACAATACTGATATTGTGAGCTGTGGAAGCTGATTGCTTTGTTTGGGTGAATTGTGGTGAACGTGTGAAGTGAGAATATATATTGTGGCTGTTACTGCTGAGCTGGTGATACATTACTACAGCCGATACCCTTTGCCTGCAATAGACCATAATTATTATTTGTTGGATATCCAGAGCTGTGTATTGTTAATTACTTGAAAACTCACAATATTACAATGCCCTCCGGTAGTCACTACGTACGTCCAGTATGAAAGAAAATTGTTAAAAACAATCAAAACAGCATTGGATGTTGTATATGTGACAATTTCTTCCACATTGCTTGTGTTAAGATCACAAAGGAACAGCATTCTCTTTTGTACAAAAACAAAATCTTCCATTACAAATGCACTGGTTGTACCCACAAGAAAATAGTCATAAACCAAGACGAGTTGAATGTCTCTTGCAGCAATATTGACTCGAGTGATATAATATCTGAACTTAGGCTACAGTGTGAGAAACTTAAAGCTGATTTTCAAAAACAGATAGATGATCTCAATAAAAAGCTTGGTAGCTTTATGAATGCCGCAAATATTGATTTTAATATCAAAATGCAACAAATGGAAGAAAAGTTGAAGAATTGTTATGCAGTTGCTAAACAAACGGAGTCCGCTATACAAGAAGTTCAAAATGATATTTTGCAAAGGAGATTAAACAGAGCAGATATTGTGATAAATGGTTTTTTTTTTTTTTTTTTTTTTTAAATCGAGCGAACCCATCGCCGCCACTTTTACCCGCCCCTACCGACCGAGAGGGCCACGTCCCCATAACGTGAGGACAGCGTACACATTATAGACCGGTCTATAACGGGAGAGCAAGGATTATAAGTTCACACGTTACAACCAACTACAGAAATTCTTCACCAGTTGGTATTACACTAACATAAATAAGTATCGCATAGTGACGGCGACACTATCGAGTACTTAGCCATGAAAAAAGCTTCTCAAAATACCGTTCGGAATCGGTGTAAAAACTGTAGGTCCCAATCAGTGTGTGAAATATTAGAAAGCGCACAGCTCACTGGTTGTGAGAAGCTCTCCCCAATCCCTTCATGGGATGTAATGGGAAACGGTTTTTTTTTTTTTTTTTTAAATAAGTATAAAAGCACATCACGAGATATTAACATAAGATACTTCAATATATAATAATTACGAGCAAAACGAAAACCAAATCATAAATCAGACCAGATAGTAAGGATAAAGTAAATTAAATTTACATATGTACGTCAACGAATATACTGCACTAATGCAATCGGTTCAAATGACAAATTATGCTAGACTTTGTCGTTTCCCAACTACCTGTGAAATCAATAAACTGATATAGCTCATTAAAGTCACGACACATTCTCCTAACTGGATCAAAGGACGCATAATTCGAACGCTGAAACTCGATGTTTACGAGTTTATAGTACCTCGTGGGTCTCAATGGGACATTTATGAAAATCTTAGATAACAGAAATTCAGAACATATACATCCATCAATTATCTTCAAAACTGTAATAGAGTTTATCATGGTACGTCTACTACTAAGAGTCGGCAATCTGATCAATGCTAGTCTACTGCTATACGAAGGAAGATTATGGTTCGGGTTCCATTGAAGATTTCTCAGACAAAAAATGAGAAACTGTTTCTGGACCGATTCAATCATATTAACATACAAATTGTACTGGGGGTCCCAAACAACTGATCCATATTCGAGAATAGGGCGGACTAGTGAAGTAAAAAGATTTTTCGTAACGTAGGGATCTGAAAATTCCTTTGCCCAACGCTTAATAAAGTTCAGAACGCCATAAGCCTTGTTCACCATCGTAATTATGTGGGAGTTGAAATTCAATTTTCTGTCCAAGAGAACACCAAGATCAACAAATGAATCCACCGATTCAAGAACATTGCCACCTAAAATGTATTTTCCCGAAAATAATGATGACCTAGAGAACAGCATATGCTTACATTTCGTAAAATTAAGCTCCATCAAATTGGTCTCGCACCACGTCTGGAAAGTAGACAAATCCCTCTGAAGTAAAGTATATTGACAAGGATCCTTGTAAGAAAAATAGATCTTCACGTCATCAGCGTACATTAACAATTTAGAGTGCATTATGGAGGCGGGTAAGTCGTTAATGAATAACAAAAATAGAACCGGCCCAAGATGACTGCCCTGAGGCACCCCAGATGACACAAAAATAGATCTTGAGAATGATCGACCAAATGATACCATCTGTTCTCTGTTCATTAAATAAGAACTAATCCAATTCAGCATGTTACAATTAAAACCCAGTGCCCCTAATTTATATAATAACAAATTGTGGTTAACTTTATCAAAAGCCTTACTAAAATCGGTAAAAATCACATCAGTTTGATCTCCATTAATAAAGCCGTCAATAATAGAAGAGGAAAACTGAAGCAAATTAGTCACGGTGGAACGACCCTTCCGAAAGCCATGTTGACATGGATCTAAAATAGAGGAAACCTGATGAGAAATTACCTCTGTGACTAACTTCTCAAAAAGTTTAGGAATGGCACTCAATTTTGCAATTCCCCTATAATTTGCAACATTTACTAAACTACCAGATTTGTGGAGAGGGATTATATAAGAGCTCTTCCACTTTGCAGGAAAATGGCCGAACTTCAACGAAGCGTTAAATAAGAGAGTCAATGGTAAGCTGAGAGAATTCGAGCAGTATTTCAACATAGAGTCCGGGATACCATCAGGACCAGCTTTATTCGAGGCTTTCAAGCTGATTAAGTTATCTAGCAACCACGAAGAATTTACGACAGGTGCATCAAACGGAATGGTAGAGCGGACAGTGTACGGGTATGATTTGGAAACATCATAGGCTCGGGTGGAATAAATAGATGCGAAAAAATCGGCGAAACAATTAGCAATAGACTCTTCATCTGAATATTCAATACCGTTCATTTTGATCCTACAAGGTGTGGAAGACGAATTACGCTTCAAGTTAACAAATCTAAAGAATGATTTGGGGTTCCGTTTAAAATCAGCCTTCAACCTATCCAAATAGAATCTGTAACTCTCACGAGATTTAGAGTTGTATCTACTCCTAGCAACAATATACCTAGCATAGTCTGCTAGCAGTCCAGATTTTTTATACTTGTTCGAACATCTATTCCTTACATTCTTGAGACTATTTAGAGCCCTTGAGGACCATGGGGGACCAGTATTACCCCTTATTGGCCTCTTGGGTACAGACTTAGAAATATAGCCATTAATAATATTATAGAAATCATCCAGGGCGATTTCAAATTCAAAAGAATTATCACACTGACATATACTATGCCAGTCGGTATCAAAGATAAGATTATTCAAAAGTATAAAGTTCGCACGCGAAAAGCATAGGCCAACATAGGACGAAGAGCAATTGCAACCAACCTGCATGGTATCATATGTATAATTAATTCCCAGCGTTGGATGGTAACTATCCTGATGGAATTGCAAACCTTAGAGAACCAATCGTCAAAATAGCGTCATTATGCAATATTGAGCTGAGCCCATTTGATTTTACAGCATTGTTGCTATTTTGCTAATGGAAAATCAGTAATAGTTAAATTTAATTCGGTTTATGCGAGAGACTGCATTATGGCCAATTACTATAGAAGAGATCCAATTCTGCTTTGTAACGTAATTGATGTAAATGTGAGAAGTAGAATCTACTTTAATGATCATTTAAATCGAGCGTCATCCAAACTCATGTTCATCTGTCGACGCTTGAGAAAATTTAACAAGGTGAAAAAATGTAAGTTAATCAATGCTGATCGACCGAAAGCACAAGTTGAAATGTTGAATGGAGCTATCAAAGTTTTTACACTGAGTGAATGTGCTGAGCTGTTAGATTCAGAAGGCGACATATCTACATCACGTGCGACATGTGATAATGCTGGGTAGTTATTCATCTTAATTAGTAGTCAATTATTTATTTTGGTAGTTAATTATTTCTATTTTGTTAAAATTTGCAAAGAAGACAGTATATTTTTCCGGCAACATGGTTATATATAACGACTTTGTTATTTTCATCGCAGCTTCTTGTTTCCTATTATTATTTTTAATTATTATTATTTACTTAGATTTTTTATAATTTTTTCATAATGAATAATATCGGTAATATTGTTCATGATAATATATTTCTTCGTTCCCAATTATCTTGTTTAAAGGCAAATTTAAATATATCGCATTTTAACGCCCAAAGCTTCAACATTCATCAAAGCTATCAGAAATTAGAAACATTGTTGAGGACAGCTTAATTGATATTGTAGGTGTCAGTGAGCCTTGGCTAAAACCTTCAGTTTTGTCCAACGCCGTGAATTTATCTGGTTTTTCTCTCTGCAGGAGTGATCGGCATCATCGTAGAGGAGGAGGAGTGGCATTATATGTTTCGAATAAATTGTCTTACAACATTGTATATGCTGGTAGCAATTATGGTGTTTTTGAGTGTTTGTTTATAGAGATTATAGCAGGAATTGAGAAGATTTTAGTAGGTGTTGTTTATTTACCGCATGGTGATTTTGGAGCATTTGAATCGGAGATGTGTGATTTATAAGTAAGGTATAGAAACATTGTAATCATGAGCGACTTTAATAACAACTTATTTGATGTATCACAAGCCAGCAATTTCAGAAGGGTTTGTTCCAGGTTGGGTGTTTCGGTCATGCACAATAAATGTCCGACCCACTATGATACGTTTCATCAATCGACTTCTTTGATCGATTATTTTCTGGTTTCATCGCCTAGTAATGTTGTAAGATCTGGTCAATTTATTTGTCCGAGTATTTCAAAACATGCATTTATTTACATTTCTTTAAATGCATCTGTGCGTCGCAGTGAAAAGTTTTTCGAATTTTATGACTATAATAATTTCCATATTAATGAACTCCGTGACAAGGTTTCATCAGCGAATTTTCCGGAGATTTACTACAATACAATACGTCAGATGTGAACGTGCAACTTAGTATTTTTATGCGCGGTTTATATGATGTCCACTCAGTTTTTAGGAAGATTATAAAAATACAAGTTGAATCTGACAACTGGATGAAATGCCCTCTTGTTCGTTATCATGATTCCATGAGTGATCTGGCCTATAGGGCATTTCTGAATGATAGGAATGAAAATAATTGGAAAATTTACTGTTAAATTAGAAACAGAACTAAGACCATTAAGAGAAAGGAGAAGATAAAGTCTCATTCTGGAATTTTTGATAAGAATATGCCCCCAAAATCCCTTTGGTTAATTATTAGAAACAATGGGTTGATTGGTAAGAATCCGTCAGAGTTAGCGCCTGCAGAGTCACTTGATGTTAATGATATGAACGTGTCATTTGTTAATAATCAATTGGATGTGCAGGAAGACGTGGAGAGGTTTTTACGATTTTCTTGTAGTGATCAGGGGTTTTCGTTCAGTATCATTAACTCAAGACAATTTCATCCATAAAATTGAATGCTGCTGGAAACGATGGGCTTTCCTTGAAACTTCTCAGAATTGTTTTTCCGTTTGTTGTCAATTATTTTTTACATCTGGTCAACACTGTTCTTATGACATCTATTTTCCCCGATGAATGGAAGACTGCTAAAATTAATCTAATTGCGAAAAAATCAGATGCTAGTTCTGTTCAGGGTTTTAGGCCGATAGCCCTATTACCTATCCTGTCCAAAATAGTGGAACATGTCCTGAAGGAACAACTTATATCTTATATTGAAAGCAAATCCCTGCTGAATGACTGTCAATGTGGCTTTCGGCGTGGTAGAATCACTTCTATGTTACTACTTGGTTTAACAGATTCAATAAGAAATAACTTGGCCGACCAAAAGTTGTGTGTTTTGCTTTCCCTAAATTTGGAGAAAGCGTTTGACAGGGTAAATTATTTCACTTTGATATACAAGCTATCTCAAATATACGGTTTTGGTAGCAGTGCCTGCAATCTTATTTATTCATATTTAAAGGACAGACAGCAGTATGTTTCAGTTAATGGGCTATCGTCGAGTGTTTTGGCGGTTAGGAGTGGTGTTCCTCAAGGTTCGGTTCTGGGGCCTCTTCTTTCTATTATTTTCCTCAATGACTTATTTGACATTATAGGTGATTGTTGCACCTATTGCAGGCTAAAATTGATTATGACCTGCGCTCTTTAAGTATGTCGATGGTTTCGAATAAACTTAGTATAAATGCTTCAAAGACCAAGGCACTGTTGTTTTCATCTTCTGCTGTTGAAGATTTGCAGTTGAAATATGATAATGTTCCTATTGATTTTGTTCGTAACGTGAAGTGCTTAGGTGTTATCTTAGACGATACGTTATCCTTCGATTTGCACATAGACGGTGTCATTCGTCACACTAATTTCTCGCTTCGGCAATTATACAACACGCTAGAAGTATACTGTGGATCTAAAAACCAAAATATGAGGGGACTTCATTTAGCTTTTAATAGACTCAATCACTCAATCAGACTTTTTAACCATGTAACTCCCTCTGTTAACCGATTCTTGGGCTGTAGTTTCTCAAATTTTGTACATTTCCGATCTCTGTTGTTGTTTTACAAAATGTTCAAAAATCAATTTCCTACCTTTCTCACGAATTTGTTTAAATTTGGCCGTTCATCACGTACGAATCAATTAATAATTCCTAGAGCGAGGGGTTATATGAATAGGTCCTTTCAGGTGAGAATAGCCAGATTGTTCAACTTGCTTTCTTCTACACTACGAGTATTTAACTTCACTAGCGCTACGTATCGCAAAAAGCTTCTTCAACACTTTGGAGAAATAACGCAGTAGTTGACAATGTTTCTATTTGTTTTTTTTACAATGTTCCTTTGATATTTTCTTTTTTTATATTTTATTTTTGCCTTTGGATATTGTTGATTCATTCAACTGATTAAATAATGTATACACTATTTTCAATAGAGCTTGTGTAGTTTTCTATTTGAAAACACCTTTGGGAACTCTGAATTATTATTAGTCATGAATTATATAATCTATAATTTAACTTTGTTATCAACTAGTTTTTTGATCTTGCTACTTAATTAAAGGATATAATTATTATGTAATTTCTTATTTAATGAAAACATATAATGTGTGTTATAAATGGAGTAGTTCTTTTGTAATTTATTTGAATTGGCCGAGATGCTTAAAATTACAAGTGTGAATAAATAAATAAATAAAATAAATTAACGAGGGTGACGTGTTGTGACATAGGGTGGCACTTTCTCTGGAAATGCCCATATATATGCAAATTAATCAAAAACGATTTAACCAGAATGTCAATTTAAATTTAAAGTTTGATGCCACTTATAATAAAAAAAGGTCCTCTCTTCTGGAAAACTATTACTTCACCAATGAATATACATTTATAGAATTTGGGATGAACGTAAGCAAACATTCAGGTTTTGAAAATTTCAATCCTGCACTTTGATCGACAAATGTTAACACAACCGTAATGTATAGCAACGTCTCGTTGTAGTCTGTGGATATATAGTAGCTTGAATTAGATCAGCAATTTAAAGTGCCGACATGGAACTATGGATAATACCAAGTGCTTGCGTATTTTTAAAAATAAGCAAAACAACCTACTGATAAGGGTGTTGTTGCTCTAAAATGTAAGAACAAATCGCCCGACCTAAATATAATTGACCATTTATGAGATCACATACAATTGGCAGGGAGGAAACGTAATGCGACATGGTTTTAATCCTTGAAGGATGCTTTCATTCAGGAATGAAATGCCATTCCACCATCATTAACGAGAATAATTGTTTTATACAGGTCACCACGATCGTCAGCAGTGGTGGACACCCTTATAAGACATGTTAAAATCGTGAATCGTGAGCGAGTTATATTTTCAGATCTTTAAACTATAAACTCACTCACGAGTTTTATTTTGAAAATTGCGCTCGCTCGAGATTTATTCATTGGCGATCGAGTAGAAATTGAGCGCTCTCCGCGTTCTGTGTTAAAAGTGTGTTAATTTTTTGAAACTTTGCATTTAAAACATATGTTTCTTTGCAGATAAACCAGCTGTCTTAATTCACTCTTGCGAAAATAAAATCACGTTCGAAAAGTGTGGTTCTAGCTAGGAACACAGAACTTTCACCACAGTGAAATTAAAATCTCAAGTGAATTAAAAACCGAGTGAAAGTACGAAAGTGAAACTCATACACGAACGACAATTAACATATTTTATTTCAGAAAATCGTAAATACTCACTTCAGAAATGTTACTTTGTTAACCCATATTCGATCGGCACCAAACATATTTAGAACGTGCCCGCAATAATCAAGTTAGTTGTTTGAAATATCGCAGACATGTTTGTGGGTTCATTTGGATTGATTACGGGCCAAATCGTTTAAAAGTTAGTTTCGCCCATATAAAGTTTGAAACAATTTCTGGAAAAATTGTACTTCTTCAAATATTTATGGACAGATTTCTGCTTATATTCATTATTTGAAAACATGTGCGATTTCCTTTTGCAAGCATAAATGCTGTTTTAAAAAGCACAACAAAATAAAACAGAAAGAAATCACAATGGACTTTGTATCCTTTTTGGCATTTATAGGTGGTCTATAGGCGGTAAAAATATATAAAATTAAAAAAAAAAATAGACTTTTTCCACTCGGGAGTTGGAAGTATGCGTTATAGGGAAAATTTGGAACTAGAATAAAAGGACAATTGGAAAAGAGAAAGAATTGCAAGTAGAATAAACCAAAAAGGGTCATAAGAGAAATTCTACATGCAATTCAGGGAAGAATTTTAAACACATGATATGCATGATATGCGCACGGCAAGACTATTGCTTTGTACAAAATAACTCTCTATCTGCAATATTTGACGCAATATTTATTACCAATACCACCCGTGTGTGGAACGACTATTTATAACTCTATATATTTTGACACAGACGCTTCTTCCAGTCAAAATCTTGACTGTCAGTCAGTAGCAATTGTATCTCCGCGGAATGGAATGAGACGCTTTAAACTTGAAAAACGATGGGAAATATGATGTTGTCCAAACTGTTAGCTTTTTGAAAATAAGTTTTGGCCCAAACTGAAGCATACACAGCCGCATGATGTAAGCAAATTTGTGCAAGTAGTTGGTGAAACTTGCGGCTTGCTAGTGGGTAATTCTTATAGCGTCTATTGTCGTACGCAACGCACGGGCGAGAATTAGATTGCAGTGGATTTTTGAGTAGTAGTATCATTGACTCTTTTTTCGATATTGCTGCTGAGAATGCCATTACGGTCAACAATGAGTGCTACAGTCATGATAACCGACTTTTTGAGTGGGTTGAAATTGAAGATATGAACTTGGACGATATTTGTTGGTTTCACCAGGATGGCACATCATCTCACACCGCCATCAAACAATCGATCTTTCAGAAACTAATTTCGGTAATCATGTTACCAGCCGTGTTGACAATGCCAATTGGCTGCCTTTTGACCCCGGAAGACTGTGGGTGGCGCTAACGATCGATTCTGTGCGTATAATTCATACAGGACCGAGACCCTTAAGGCGAGTATAGAGATGGGCGCAGATATCACCAACAGCGCGCTTTGGAATATTGATGTGACCAGTGGAGGCAGCTATATAATTTAAATAGCCCTTTTTATTTTATTATTCAAGCTCAAGACCATACTATATCTCTATAAATCGGTTCGTCTGTCGGACCTCCCATAAGCGTTTGTAAGGCCGAAAAGATTTTAAAAATATATACACATACAGCTGCGGTCAAAATAATAGCACCACGCACAAATTTATATTGACTCCGTTTACATCTGTTTAACAGTTGGGCCAATTTAACTCAAAACAAGATAATAAATTCTTTGATGTTAATGGTTTATTATCATAGGAAAATTATTTGGTTTTTTCAACAGTTTATAATTAGCTAATTAATTTAAATAAAAAAACTTAAAAACTACCCAGTCAAAATAATAGCACTTCATTTCATTTTTAACAAAAAATAGTGGTCTTTCTTAAAATAAATCAAAAATTGTACTCAGATATCTTGTTGATAAATTAATACTTTGTTGATAATCAATACTTTGTCGCGTAACCTTTGTTTGCTATTACCGCGGCACAACGCCTTCCCATGGAATCGACTAAATGCTGGCATCTTTCAACTTTGATGGAACTCCAAATTTTCTGCACAGCCTCCCAGAGCCCTTCAACGCTTGTTGGTTTTATTCTTGATACACCCTTTTTTATATCCGTCCACAGATTTTCGATAGGGTTCAAATCTGGGGACTGTGCAGGCCACTCCATTACATTGATAGAGTTATCGTTGAACCATTTTTTTGCCATTTTGCTGGTGTGTTTGGGGTCATTGTCTTGCTGGAAGACCCACACCAGCGGCATTTCGTAGGAAGCATACGGCAGCATAATTTCATCAAGGATTTTTACATAAACCGATGCATCCATAACGGGTTTGATCCAATATATGGGACCCACACCTTGATATGAAAAGCAACTCCATACCATGTTTTATAGTTTTTGATGTGAATTTTGACATGTATTCACTGTTAGGTGGCCTACGGACAAAAGATCTGGAACCCTTTCCACCAAAAAGGACAATTTTGGATTCGTCAGTCCAAAGCACATTTCTCCACTTTTCCTTTGGCCAATTTTGATGTGCTTTAGCAAAAGATATCCTTTTAGCAACATGCTTAGAGGTAAGGAGCGGCACTTTTCGAGGACTACAGGCATTGAGGCTGTTGTCTCGAAGTTTGCGGCGAATAGTTTCCACGTTTTTCCGGCGAAACAAATTTAAAAAAGCCTGCTGGTGCTATTTCATTGACTGCACTGAAGTAGATTCTTTTGTAAATGATCGATCATTTCCAGAGAACCGTTAACTATCTTGAGGAAAAAAACTTCTCTTAAAAAGAGTAAACAGAGTACTACGTCATTGCTTAGATATGTTCAAATAATAAGCACAGAATTTATTTTTTTAATGGAATGACAATATTTTTCGGCGTTGGTGCTATTTTTTTGACCGGCACTGTATATACTACACTCACAATTTTCTCAAATTTGTAACAAAAACGCACAGTACTTTGTATATTGCACTGATTCCGCACCTACCCCTTATAAAAAAAAAAATCGTAAGTAAAAACAAAATCTGATAAAATTATTACGGAAGTCAACATAAACCCCGCTGATTGCCTTGGTGTACACTGATGGTTTATGGTATTTATACAGGGAGCAAATCATTTTCCGTAGTTTCCGAATTACGGATATCTAAACTTTGCATATATGTATTTGGTACCACATTGAATCCTTGTGTGGGGACACGCAAAAAGCTTTGTAACACAACGACAGTATGCCGAAGCCGATGTTAGACCTCCCAGTGGACAACCCCCCTAAACCGGGCCGAATGTCGTCTACTCAGAAAGGATCAAAATAGAAAAAAAGTCATGCCGAAGCTGGTGTTGGTCGCTCCCCAGAGGAGAGTTCCTAAGCCCCCAGAAGGCAGACCACGCAGGGGATTTATTACACACAAAACCAAAAAATGCAGTGGTTTTCTTGGCATTGGAGTTATTTTAGAGGTCTCAAAACTTCCGTATTTTGAAATATTCTCATAGCCCCAAAAACAGTTTTTTTTTAACAACAAAATCGTTTTGATTGATGGATTTTTTCTTTTTGAAGCAGCGCACAATTACTTTGCGAAGTGCTTTAGTGCACGACTCTCTCTCCAATCTCTCCCCAATCTCTTTATGGGATGTAATGGGAAACCATTTGTTTATTTTATAATGTTGGTTAAAAAATAACAAATAAATGGCTTACATTGAAAATAATTTAAATTTCCACTATTTCCGAATGTGTTTCTAATTATCTGTCAATCTCAGAAACACGTGTTACTATAGTTTTCACAATTGTGAGAAATATTCAAAAGTTATTGTTGATATGCCGACATCCCACAACATATTGAACTAGAATGAGAATATAACGGGTGTTACCAAAAAGAGAGACACTTTATAAGAAAGTTGTGAAAAGAAATGTAACTTTGAAAACATCGTTTCTAATTGTATGACCACCACTGCACATCTGATCTTTGTATGTATATTTCATAGACTAATACATGCCTAGATAAACTTATTCTCTCATCTAACGTTTCATTTCACACTCTCATCGTAGGTTTGTGGAAATGAGAGCAATTAAATTTAAAATTATCTTACACCAGGTGGAGTTACAATATATGTTCACTTAACTTTTTCCTGTCGTTTTGGTGTAAAACTGAAAAATTTAAATATATTTTGCACTTTTTTGTTGACTTTTATCGATGGTATACTTGTATTTAACACAACTAGTTTGTCGCAAAAACACGAAATTCGGTTGTTGTACCTTTGTTGATCGTTGTATACTATTGCCACTATCTGGTATTATTGAACCCATGTTTTGCGCCATCCAATGTTTACTTTCCACCGTACCTATGACGTTTAATTTATTGAGCGAATAAAAGTTTCTATGGTATGTATTATTCTATGGTATATTTCATAGACGAATTTAGTATAGACACATTAATACTCTCATCTGACGTTTCATTTCACACTCTTCGCCGTAGGTTTTTGGAAATGAGAAAAATTCGACAAAAATTAACTTACAGTTTTTCATTTCGTTTTCGTATAGAACTATTAAATTTAAATGTATTTTGCACTTTTTTGTTAACTTTTTACAGATGTATTCTATTTAACACAACTATTTTGCCACAAAAACACGAAATGCGGTTGTTGTTCCTTTGTTGGACGTTGTGTAATATTGCCTCTACCTGTTATTATTGTAAACATGCTTTCCACACACAATAGCCGTGTTTTGGTTACAAGCAAGCGATTATCGCTTGCTAAGTTGTAAAGAAAACGGCTTTTTGGCGAGGTCATTTTATTCAAAACTATGAAAAATGGTTAAAAACGGTAAAAGATGTAAATTTTTTTGAAAATGAATCTCGTCGCTAAGTTCTAGCTAAATCTTCGCTAAGTGCTTCATACAAAACAAGCGAATATATAAGCAAGCGGTGGAACCAAAACACGCTTAATGTATACTTGCAACCATACCTATGACGTTTAATTTATTGAGAATTAATGTCTACACTAAAATCGTCTATGGTATATTTGTCTATTATTTATTGTTTAGAAATGTATGCTCTGCTCCATTATGAAATTGGCAGATTGCAACTAAACCAGAAACAAAATCACAAACTAAACTGTTGTAAGGTGGTTTTGATTGGAAGGTGTCAACAGAGACTCCCATTACAGAGACAATATCTAAGAATTAGTTCCACGTTTCCACCGACAGCATTTCCCTACACATTTAGATAACCAAACTTACCTTACCGCGATAGCTGGTGCTTGCCCGAACGCACACAATTACGAAATCACCTTTGCAAATAGTATCAGCTGGCTCGAAATGTGTGCATTTTGGAATTTCTGACATGACAATTTTTGGGTATACATTTGTATGATGTGAGGCAATGCAAATCTCTTTGTAGGTTATCACATGCGAAATGAAAACATTTGTTCCTTCGGCGATCTGATCATGCCATAATTTAAGATCTAGCTCGTCAAGGCGTCCAGTAAAAACAGAAGCTATGACTACGTCAACAATCTTACGAGTGTCATCGAATAAAGCACACGACAAGTGGGTTTTCGAGTCTTTTCCGGCTGTGACAGAAGACGTGGGCAAAAGCTGGAGTGAGAGTTTCTTTGCTGTTTTAAGCATAGGCTCGCTCAGCATGTAATCGGTAGAACTTGTAGATACTGCAAACACTCTCATAGGTTGGCTAAGAAAGGAATCTGGAATGCGTTTGATTTGTGGTGATAGTCCAATGAAACCCTCATCGATTGTATACACCAGAAATTGATGTTCTTTTGCATAGGTGCCCAACAGACGTGCACGCTTCCAGCCGTGACCAGTACGAGCCGCCACAAATGTTCCTTCTGTTGGTACGTTTTCGAAGTCGAAATGGAGGGCTTCTGCGGAATTAAGTACTACATCCATATCAAGTTCTTTAGCCTTACTCAAACGCAAAAGAGCGTTATGGCCATCGGCAAAACATTTTACAACGGTCAGTGACTCCTCCTTTGTGAGAGATTCAACGTCAAATTGTAAGGGTATTGTCTTTGACTTACATTCAACATTATAGTAACCATCGGATGTCTTTTCACCTACCACCCTTATATTGAGAATTGACTCTATTTCCAAGGGCCCGCAGTCATTTGGAACACATACCCGAAGAGCATAGGCATTTAAGTTCACCATTATGGGAATGGGTGCAAAAATTTGGCTGTAAGGAACTCGCAATTCGTTACCGTAGTCAACCAAACGTATGTCGGCTTTCTTGACTTCCGCTAATGTGTTTAAAACTTCTGCTCTATAAAATATTTTGCTCAGAGGTGCTGCTACCAAAGCTCCAGGGACTATCAAATCAGGATTACAGGGTTCAGCATGATTGATGTTATGATTAATCTCCGACATAAGTTTCTGCAATGGACCATCATATTTCACATCGGTAACCCATACAAAACGTTTAGAATGTTGCAATTCCTCTACAAACTGAACTATAGCTTCAAAGAAATTACTAGGTGGGGGATATGGTATACGCCAATTTAATAAATTTTTTTCCGGAGTGGATAATACAGGCGTCATCACTGTAGAACTAATACCAACACTTTGTCTTGACGCAAGCGTTGATAAGTTATTTTTGGGCATCAATGCGAAATCTTTATCGTTCAGTATTCTCTTAGGCTTGGCGCCTCCCACAGCCTGTGATATTTCAACATCCTCTATGGGATTTTGCGACCTCTGGTGGATTGTGGAAGTATTGCTACGTCGACTTTCGTTTAAGTTAACTGTGGAACCCCCATGCGAACGCTTAGAGAGTGTATCGTTTTTCACACTTAATGCACTGGTAGACTTCAATATGTGCATGGGTATTAAATTGCTGAAGGTACAGAGGATAAAAGCAAACTTAGGACTGCGAAAGTTTATGTCCATTCTCGTGCAAATACTTACGGAAATTTATAGCAAACACCCTTGTGTTCCTGCCAATCAGAGACTTGACATTCCGAGCTACAATAGGGTTGCAAGCACCGTTCGCATTTGAATTTGGGCGGTTGTCCACATTTGGCACATGCTGTGTCGCTCATTTTAAGTATATATGTTATGAGCCAATTTCCGGATCTCAAAATTTAAACAATTCCGAAAAACTCAGCGAAAACGTGTAAAACTTTCCCCACAGGACTTAAAACGTTTGCATTCAGCTTTATTGTAACGGCACTTCTGCTACGCTCGATACCGTTTCGCCCGTTTGAACCGTTCAACACATGGTTGCAAAAGATTGTTACATTGGAACAGTGTTGCCAGAAGCTGCAAAAAAAGCTGTACAAAATCTCCCACCGCAGAGAAAAAAAAGTGTGTTTAAAATTGGTCAAATTCATGGGTTTGCCCAATTTGGGTTTGTTGATTTTTTTTATATGAAAGCAGAAATTATTGCCTAAATCAAAAGTGTTAAACACACTACCAACATGCTGAATTTACATTCTAATTCAATTCTAAAAATCCCTGCTTAAAGCAACTATGATATAGAGAAGAAAATTTACTCATGGGGTGGAATGCCAAAAAAGAATACGAGTGAAACGCGACGTTTTACTGCTCTCTCTTATCTGGCGTTTACACGGGACAGTGTTATTCCGACAATAGCAATATATTCACACATTTTTACTACACCACTTACCTGGCGTTTACACGGGACAGTTTTGCTCCGACAGTAGAAATACATTCACACATTTTTACTACAACACTTACACTTCTCTCACTTGCCTCGCCCATAGAGTAAATTTATAGTAGAGCCGCCATTTGTCTCATCTGACGTTTCCTTTCACACTCTTCGTGATGCGGTCGGCGTGATAGAGAGATGTTTGACCAAAAGTGGCATACACCAGGTGGAATTACAATAACTTCTTGCTTTAAGTTTCCATGCCATTTTGGTGAAAAACTGTGAAATTTAAATGTGTTTTAAACTTTTTTATTGACTGTTATTGTTAGCATACATTTGTGTTGTATTAACACAATAATTTTAACACACAAAACGAAATGCCGTTGTTGTTATTTTGTTCGTTGTTTTGAACCATTGCCTCTATCTGGTATTAGTAAAGCAATTCTTTTCAACATCAAACGTAAATATCACACCAGGCCAAAGTCATAAATTTGGTGGGAGAACTAGTAGATCTACTATAAGTATTAATCTATGGCCTCGCCACTGTCCATGGTTGAAAGACAAGGTTGTATCGTTAGAACAGCAGATTTGATTTTTTTCATTTGACGCACTTGGGAAATGTCAAATTTGTTTACATTTGTTGGTTATAAGTTGTTTACAGACGCGGAATTAAACAACAGACGCGAATACGAGTTAGAGTTTCACACCGGGAAAATCCAATTCAACTGCAGCATCAAACAATTTCAATAATTAATTTCAATCTTCATTAATTTGGCAAATATTTCTTTCCAATTATATCACAACTGATTCAAAAATGTACATTTTGTTTACATTTTTATCAACTGAGTTTGACAGAAGCCAAGTGCGATTTAGCACATGATTACACACATATTTACTGCTACTACCGTGATTACTATGCCCTGCCACTGCCTCTGATTTTTCAATGACAGTAACTTCGGCAAGAGATTTGACATAAGCGGCCATATCATGGCTGAACTAGTAAAGGTTGGCGCAATAGAACAACTGATTTTTCTTTCGTATGACTCCATCTGTTAAATTCAGTGTATTTTGTTGTTGTACTTTTTTGTTTACTGTGTTTGTTCACATGGATCTGTGTTGAATTTGACGGTTAGAGTCATGAAACAAAAACTAAATGCCTGTTGTTGGTTCACACAATTACAACAAATCCTACTGCGTCCTACTAGTTCAGCCATACAATTTTTCTCTTTGTGACAACTAATACATATTCTCAACTATCTTGTCTCAAACTGTTCCGTGTAAACGCACCGTTACTCTCTTCGTTGAATATTTCAATACACGAGCAGTTTTCTGGTGATGTTATTGTATCTAATACAGCATTAGCACTGGAATCGATTTTCTTGATTTTGGCACTTTTGTTGATTTCAGGCAGAGATCAGGAAAATTTGCTTGATTTCCCATACGTTTTGACAGACGACAAATCGGGTATTTTGTCTTATTTCTATAGGAATCAGGAAAAAATGCTAGATTTGCTTTATGCAAAGCTGTTTTATCTCACACTACGAACAAATAGTACGTTTGTTTACAACCATTTCAATCACTGCGCATCAATGTGGTGGTACCACTAGAATACCCGACTCATTTATTTGTCGCATTTCTTAGGTATTTATTGTATCTCAAACAAATTGTTTATACTTTTTTGTTTACTTTTATTCCTGGAATACATTTGTGCTGAATTTGATAGTGGAAAAATACCAAATAAAGCAAAATGCCTATTGTTGTCGGCTTGGTGTGTTTGTTGTCGTAGTTATACTACCTCGTCAATGCGCCTTGACTTTCAATCAAATCAGGAAAAATACCAATGCGAACACTTCGGATTTTGTTAGGACATTTGATACGAAATCGGGAAAATATTTTGTAGTGCGAATGAGCTATAACTATAGAAATTCCAACCATATTTGAATAAAATTACATAGGGTGGTATTCTATAAGTCGTGAATCAGTCACTTTGCATTACGTTTGTCGTTTCGGTAGTTTATAAAACGTTACAGCTGCTCGGTTACTACCTGCGTTGAGTTACGTTGTTTAATGGGTAGTTTATAAAACACAGCGCAACGTTTTTGATCACTTCAGCTGTCAAATTGAACACACCACAGTTCTTCGCGTTAGTTGAAGAAATTACAAATTTAAAGAAAAATGTCGATCGAGGATAGGCAGATGGAAGTATTTTGCATTTCATTGCTTATAAGTATGCAGTTGCCAATTTTGGCTAAAATGCATTCGACGGAGAGCTCAAACTTTTTTTTTTTAAATAATTAAATATTATATTGTTTACGCACTGAAGTTCTTATTTACAATAATAATATTAGAAATGGAACGTTAAAAAAATGCTTTGTAAACTATTATAATTATATTTAAAAATTATAGACATCAGTTGATTTAGACAATAATAAACAAAAGAACCAATACATTACAATCAATACATACCGCCAAATGGCACGTGGTTTTGAAAAGACAGCTTATTTAATATAGATGGGGAAATTTATTGGACATTGAACCTCAAAATAATATAGGTTTTTACACATTTTATGTGAATATTGTTGGTATTTTCAGTATTTTCAGTATTACAAATAATAGCAATCTTAAAATCTGTTGATCTACCGAAATAGAGTTAAATTTTTTAATTTTTTCATTCTGACACCCGGTTCAGACACGGCAAGTTTCCTTTCTCATTTCTCTAGTTTATAGGAGAGAGAGGCGAAAGGAAGAAAACGGGGTACAGACTTGCCCGTACTCTTATCTCGTTTTGTTTTCAAATCCGCAATTTTTTACGCGAAATTAGCTGCAGATGACAATTTGACATTGCTTTTGTTTCGTCCATAACATTTTGGATAATAAAAAAAGTACGTAAGTGTTTTGTTTGATGTTGATAGTAAATAAAGGTTATATTCTATTCCTTTCACTTCAATTTTTTCCACAAATATAAAAATTTACTTCAGAATAAAATTTTTTCATAATTGAAATAAAATGGAATGTGATAAAAGAAAGAATGTGGAAGCAAAATAAAGCAAAAATTGATCAAGCAAACTTTCCCTGTGTGAACATGAAAGCAAGTTCAAAAGAGAATTGACAATAACTAGAGCAAGTAAATTTGCCCTGTCTGAACCAGGTGTGAGCATTTCACACAAGATAACTTTTTAGTTGGGCAACTCTATAAACCGCATACATATGTCGGTGACAGCTTTCGTAAACAAACGCAAGCGCGAAGTGATATATAAACTACCATTTTTTGACTTTGCTTTTGCGTTTACGTTCACTCTCGGGACTTTTAGAATACTACCCATAAAGTATGTAAAAGGTATGAACCATGGTAGAATGAGAAGGTAAACTCGGTTGACAGCTGATTTAAATTTTTTCTCCTTGTTTAGTTGGCCGCTTCTGTCAAATTCAAAGGTTTTGTTTTTGTACCTTTCTGTTTAGATTTATTTGTTGGTATACATACGTATGTGTTGACTTTGACATGAGGAGAGCCTACACAAAAACAAAATGCATGTTGTTCTTGCCCACAATTGTTGTTGTATCTACTGCGACTACTTGGTATTTTTACTATGGTATGAACTAATCAAGTTATGGCGCGGGAAAGAAATGCGCTTAAGTCAGTGTTGCCAGTTTAGCACTTTAAGTGCAATTCTAGCTCTTTTTTTCAGTTCTGCACTTTTTTATTTAAAAAAACATGCTAAATGCTTTTTTGCACTTTTTGGGTAATTTTTGGCAACTTTTGACATTTCTCGCTTCAGTTTTAGCATTTTTTGTCGAAAATTTTAAATTTTTATAAAATGTATGAATATTTTTCGGAACTAAACTCTGAAATAATGCTTATTTTCAACTAGGAGTTATAACAAATATAAAATTATCAATGGTAAACATGTACGCGAGTTGGCTTTTAAAAAATCCCTTACTGCAAAAGTATGTTGACCCATACTTTTTATTAACAATTTAATTAATTTTGATGTACGGAGGACATGACTCTAAAAACCAAAAATAAACTTGTCGATTTGTAAATTTGCCTCTAGGATCATTACTGGTCAAAATCGATTAGACAACTCAACCGTCAAATTACTTTAATAAATTTAAAAAACGGAAACAGCTTTTATTTATTAAAGTGGTTACTTGGTTAGCTGCTTTTGAGTTTATATTTGAGTATTCCAAATTTGAATATGGCTTCCTAATTGTAGTCTTAAATGATGTACGTTTTCTAATTTTATTATGGATTTCATGTATGAAATTCTATTTGATTATTAATTTTTATTATTTTTGAATATGAATACGAATATATGAATTTAAGTCATATTTTTCAAAATTTGATAAAACAATTTGTTTTAAACAAATATAGTTTTAAAATAAAAGGAAAATTAAAAAACCAACTCTAAACAAGTTCAGAAATTTCAGTCGGGTAAACCGACTTAAATATACCCCCAATTTAGTTATCCTTTGGTTTTGAGTTCCATTAAAAAAGGTTTATAGTTTTAGTTAATGTATGAGAAGTTCATAACAAGCTTACAACGTCATTGAAAATGACGTTGAAAACTGTTTAGGTTTTGTCGGAATAATAGACAAATTAGTTAAACACGTGCCTAACTTCTGTGTCTGAATAAATTTATATTTGTTTTCGCAGTCGACAAACCTTC
Organism: Phaonia tiefii; assembly: GCA_963931995.1. NCBI lineage: Eukaryota > Metazoa > Arthropoda > Insecta > Diptera > Muscidae > Phaonia > Phaonia tiefii. Next base: position 6,277,456 of record OZ008367.1, on the reverse strand, counting down.
AATTACCCGTGGCAAATTTGTCCACATTCAATAGCAGAGTGACATGTGCAAAATATTATCTTGTTTGCAATTTAGGATGTGTTGTGTTTTTGGGGTATTTATCATGACTTCCAGCTAATTGTACGCTAAACATTTGAATGGGATGTAACAGAAGGAGTGGGGTCATAACGCTTAACTGTGGAAGCCTTACCAATATGTTGATGGTTACCACCACCGTGAGGATGCTCAACGGGGTTCATAGCAACACCACGAACCTTAGGCCAGCTGTTACGTTTAACCTTGTATTTGTGGTAGGCGCGACCGGCTTTCAAGATGGGTTTATCGATACTATCACCACCAGCAACGATTCCAAACCATAGCGCGATTGGCCGAGGAAACGACCTTCTTGGCTGCAGAGGGTAACTTGACACGGGTCTTCTTGGTGTCAGGGATGTGGGCAATAACAGTGGCGTAATTGCCAGAAGTGCGTGCCAAGCGTCCACTATCGCCGGTCTTCTCTTCCAAATTGCAAATGATGGTACCTTCGGGCATTTGAGAGACGGGCATTACGTTGCCAATTTGGAGTGTAGCTTTGCGGCCGCAATAAACGAATTGACCAGTGTGCATACCTTCGGGAGCAATGAAGAGCTCTTTGCGGACCTTGTAACGGTAGGGGTCACGGAAGTGGCCGACAGCCATTGCGTTCAGAGAAATCCAAGGACCTCAACTTGGCAGCTCCTTTACGATAGTGGACATGGGCCTTGAAGACGGACCCAGCACCTTTACGTTGTGCACGAATAACGCGACTCATTGTTGGCTTTTAGTTTCGAAAGCCTGCTAAAAAGAAAAGTCTACGAAAATGTGTTTGTTATTGAATATAAGGCGAAAAGTGCCTGCAGTATTACAATTGTTGATTATTTCAGTTTTAGCACTTTTTTTTTGCAAATTTCACTTTTTTTGGCATGCTTTTTTTACAACTTCTGGCAACACTGGTTAAAGTGAATCGCGTCGACTTTTTTGGTTCTCTTGTACTAGAGTTGCCAAATTTCTCTGGTTTTTTCTTCTCTACTAGTACATCCTTTTTGTTCCCTGTCTCTTATTTGAATATCAATAAGTATGTTTTTTAACCCGCTAAAGATAATTATAGTTTAATTAGTATGGGGCAGCTAAGAGATATTAAGCGTCACAAAGAAGGTCAAGAAGTAGACGGCCAGAAGTTGTGCGCAAATTGGCAGCCCTCGTAAAAGAGCAAAAACAAAAGAGAACCAAAAAGTCATACTTTTTACATACTTTATTTAGAGTAGTATTCTAAAAGTCCCGAAAGTGAACGTAGAAGCAAAAGCCAACGTGAACGCCAAAGTCAAAAAAGGTAGTTTATAAATCACTTCGCGCTTGCGTTTGCTTACGAAAGCTGTCACTGACATTTGTGGTTTATAGAGTTGTCCAACTAAAATAAACAGTAATAGATTAGAAAAAGTTATCTTGAGTGAATTGCGCAGAATGAAAAAGATTAAACAATTTGACTCTATTTCAGTAGATCAACAGATTTTAAGATTGCTATTATTTATAATACTGCAAATACCAAGAATATTTACATAGAATGATATTTTGGGTTTCGATGTCCAATAAATTTTCCCATCTATATTAAATTAGTAGTCTTTTCAAAAACACGTGCCATTTGGCGGTATGTATTGATTGTAATGTATTGGTTCTTTTGTTTATTATTGTCAGCATCAAGTGAAGTCTATAATTTTTAAATATGTGACCTGCTCCACGAGAAGGGACCTCTGCGCCGAGTGAGTGATTTTTATTGCCGCAAACCGCAGGTTTCTATGTCTTTTAGTTTTTTACAAATCACCTGTAAAGATGAACATAATTAATGAAAAATGTGATATAAACAGATAATATATATATTTGAAATTTAAAAAAAGTTCAATATCAAAGGTACAAAATTACAAAAATATCAAAATTTTACTCATAACCATGCATAACCACGCATAACCATGCGCAAAACACGGAAAAACGAAGCGCTTTTTTTAAACGCGTTTTTCTCAATAACTTGTTTTCGGCGCAGAGGTCCCTTTTCGTGGAGCAAGTCACATATATGTAGTTATAATAGTTTTGCAATGCATTATTTATTTTAACTTTCCATTTCTAATTTTATTATTGTAAATGAGAATTTCAGTGAGTAGACAATATAATATTGAATTTTTTTTTTTAAATTTGAGCTCTGTCCGTCGATTGCATTTCAGCCAAAATTGGCACCAATTTATAAGCAATGATATGCAGAATCTTCCATCTGCCCATCCACGATCGACATTTTTCTTTAAATTTGTAATTTCTTCTACTAACGCCGTGAACTGTGGCGTGTTCAATTGACAGCTGAATTTATCAAAAACGTTGCGTTGCGTTGTATAAACTACCCATTAAATAACGTAACTCAACACAGGTAGGCACCGAATAGCTGTAACGTTTTATAAACTACCAAAACGACAAAAGTAACACGAAGTTACTGCTTCACGGCTTATAGAATACCACCCTTAATTTTAATTAAGCGGCATTAAGGTATACCGAGATTTCGCAGTTTTTGAGATTTTGTACAAAATGGAAACGAAATCCCGAGATTCTGCATTCATGTTGATAGTGATAGAATCTCCATAATTTTTTTAAATTTTGCTCATATGGGTCAGAATCTGTGATGCTGGTGAGACGCAACGCTGTTATTTCATTTCAAAAACGATGTACAAGTAGACAGTCAAAATTTCTCTTGACTCAAATGCCAACAAACAAAACGAGTGAAACCCTACCCATTCTCTGCTCTCTCTCTCTTACTCTCTTCATTGAATATTTCAATACACGAGCAGCTTTTTGATAGTGTTATTGTATATAGCTACACAAATTTCAACCATGCTGAAGTAAAATTGCATAAACTATGCGAAAAGTATGATATAATCAAGATACGACACGAGAGAAATGCGTTTTGAATTTCTAGCACTTTTTGATTCTCGTTTACCAGGGTTTGTCAAATTGCGCACATCTTCTGGTCGTCTAATTCTGGATCATCTTTTTTTCGATCGGCTTCGGTCTATTAAACAGTTGACGTTTTGTGTATGTTTTTATTATGGTTGAATTTTGCTGGTACCATAAAGCAACTATTGTGTAGAGAAGAAAATTTACTCATGGAGTGGAATGCCAACAAAGAAAACGAGTGTAGCGTGTCGTTTCTCTGCTCGCTCTCTTCGTTGAATATTTTAACACACGAACAGTTTTCTGATGATGTTGTTCTATCTAACTATAGAAATTCCAACCAAATTTAAATAAAATTACATAAAGTATGTAAGAAGTATGAAATAATCAAGTCATGACGCGGGAAAGAAATGCGTTTGAGTGAATCGCGTCGACATTTTTGGTTCTTTTCTACTAGGGTTGCCAAATTGCGCACATTTTCTGGATGTCTAATTCTACATCGTCTTTGAAATTATATGAGCAATTTTCTGAGTTTGTGCGGTTTAACGGAGTTAACCTTCGAAATGCGCTTAACTTCGTCGGTGTAAATGCCGTATAAACAAGTTGTTGTCAAAATGTAGCGAAATCTCCTCGAATGTCATCATATGTATACCTGAACACTTTAGATTTCGAAGGCGATTCTAGAATCGTTTGAGCTGAAATGCGATATGCATGAGCGTGCTTTTATACATGGTTGGAGTTTGTATAGTTATATACAATAAAATTATCAAAAACAGCTCGTGCAATGGTTCAATGAAGAGATTAAGAGAGAGAGAGAGATGAAACGCTTCACTCGTTTCCTTTGCTGGCATTTGAGTGAAGAGATATTTTGACTGTCTACTTCATAGTCTAATAATAAAGTCGAAGCATGGCGTGTTGTTGTAAAAACAGACGATTTTGACAGAAATTTGTTGTTTTGATTGTTATGACGGCACTTTCCAGTTGTCGACCAACACCATTAACGTTTAATAAAGAATCATACAAATCAAAACAAAAGATGAAAAAGTTTGACACTACTTAAGTGCCATCAAAACAAACACCGATTAAAACATAAACAAACCAAAAAAAAGTCTGAACAGCTGACCGCATACTCTGACTTTATAATTAGACTATGGTCTACTTTATGATTGGTTTATGAACATCATTTCAATTTGCCACTAAAATTCTGACTTGACCCACGACTTTGACCAAATATTTTCTTTACTTTTTTGTTCTTCTGTAATTCTAAAATCATGGTAAAATTATCTATCGGAATTATCTATCAGCCCAGCTGTTTTGTGGTTTTTTCATCTTTTACGTCGGTAAGCTGTCACATTCGATTTTGTTTCTCTTTGTTTGTTAATAAAATTCAAAGAATTTCAACCAAAATGCAATTTAATAGCATAGACTTTATATCAAGTAAGACAATCTTATAAAAGTTTTCACATTTTGTGTACATAGTGGTTTTCATTATCCAGCTAATTTTGACAGCTTAACGACGCAATTGCTAATGCGACTACCTAATAGATAATTATACCATGTCTAAAATCGTTTGAAATTACACCAATTCCAAGTAGCGCAAGAACCTCCGAATTCATGTTCACGCTTTAAAAATAATTTTTAAATGAAGTTCAATGAAAAGTTGATTCAAAAGTAGAAACGTGATGCTGCCCTCAGACGTACCAACAGTTGATTCAACTTTTGACGTTTGAGTTAAATAAGAAAGTTGGTCGTTCTCCTCACACGTTTCAACTTTTGAATCAACTTTTCATTCAACTTCATTTAAAAATTATTTTTGAAGCGTCAACATGAATTCGGATGTTCTTGCGCTACTAAAAATTGATGTAATTTTAGAGGAAGAAGAAGAGACAATTGCAGAAAAATAAAAAACTAAAGAAAAATATTTGGTCAAAGTACTGGTTAATAAATTGAAATACATTTTCAAACAAAAAACTTAAAAACATTGAAAGACAGTTAGGCAAAACATTATACAAATTATATGTATGTATGTTATCTTAATGTCAGACGAAACATTCAATGATTATTTATTTATTATGTATTATTGTTTATTTCTTATTATTTATTTATTTCTTGTTATTTATTTACTTATTTATGTCTTGCGATCAACGCTCTTGCGCTCACAGCGTATGTGTTGCTCGATCAACATCAAGAAAAAATGAAGAAAAACAATGGAGTTGAACAGCTTGCCCTCAAGGGCCCCTTAGGCCTGTGGATAAGTTGCAGCGACTTCAAGTTGACATCAACTTATCCATGGTGTAAAGGGGCCCTTTGACCTGTGGATAAGTTGCAGCGACTTCAAGTTGACATCAACTTATCCATGGTGTAAGGTGAAGTTGGTGGTTTGTACAAACTAGTTGATGTAAAATCAAAGCCATTTTGATTTTTTGAAGTTGAAAGCAACTTATCCACCAGTGTAAGGGGAAGTTGCATCAACTTTCATACGCATTTCGGTGAGACACGTTCATGAGACAACATTATCGGCAAAATGTAAATAAATGAACCAAAAAATATATAAATTAAACAGTATCGGAAAAATATATACTAAATAAATGTGATTTATAGTGATATTTATAAATATTTCAAGGAAATGAAAGTAGTTTTTTTCTTAAAATTGGTGATATTAAATGAACCAAAAAAATAAATAAATTAAACATTATCGGAAAAATATAAACTAAATAAATATGATTTGGAGTGTTATTTATAAATACTTAAAGAAAATAAAAATGAAGTTTTTTCGAAAAATTTGTGATAATTTCGCAGTGCCTTTCATTTCGACATCTGAGAAGAAAATGAAGTTGCCTCAACTAGTTTGAGAGTGTAAGGGCAAAATCGAAGTTGATGTCTAGTTATCGAAGTTGATGTGAACTTGAAGTCGAGCAACTTAAGGGGCCCTTAGACCTGTGGATAAGTTGCAGCGACTTCAAGTTGACATCAACTTATCCATGGTGTAAGGTGAAGTTGGTGGTTTGTACAAACTAGTTGATGTAAAATCAAAGCCATTTTGATTTTTTGAAGTTGATATCAACTTATCCACCAGTGTAAGGAGAAGTTGCATCAACTTTCATACGCATTTCGGTGAGAAACGTTCCTGAGGCAACATTATCGACAAAATGTAAATAAGTGAACCAAAAAATAAATAAATTAAACATTATCGGAAAAATATAAACTAAATAAATATGATTTGTAGTGTTATTTATAAATATTTAAAGAAAATAAAAATGGCGTTTTTTCGTAAAATTTGTGATATTTTCGCAGTGCGCTCACCACTTTTCATTTCGACATCTGACAAGAAAATGAAGTTGCCTCAACTAGTTTGAGAGTGTAAGGGCAAAATCGAAGTTGATGTCTAGTTATCGAAGTTGATGTCAACTTGTAGTCGAGCAACTTATCCACAGGTCTAAGGACCCCTTTATCCACAGGTCTAAGGGCCCCTTCACACGTACCAACAGTTGGTTCAACTTCACCAAATTATCAAAATTTTTTGATTTTTCATTCAACTGACGACCAACTAACTTCAACTAGCCCTCAAACGTACATTCAACAGTTGATTCAACTTATGACAGGTTGAATCAACTGTTGGTACGTCTGAGGGCAGCATGAGGAGAACGAGCAACTGTTTTATTCAACCCAAAAGGCTGCATTGACACAACTGATTTTGCGTTCTGTTTTTACGTTTGCTGTGCAAGTCTTCCAAGTTTCAGAGTTTTAGCGTTTACATGAATATTTTGCTTTAATATTTTGTGCAGTATAATCAATCGTGAACCTAATTAATTTTGCTCTTATGATATTTTAGGTCTGAAAGGAAAATAGTTGGACCTTTTAGCTGGTCTCCTTCTACATCGAAGTACTATGATAAGGTCCATTCAATTATTGGGTACCATAAATGTAATGTCGTCGTAGAATTTATGGAGGATAACCTAGATAATTTTTAAAATAAATATGTATACTTAAAGTACACGCTATCAAAATTTTTTACAATTACAATGAAGTGTACCTTGGTGTTTTGGAAGGTTACGAGGACATTTGTGAAATTTCGTTTACTTCGGACTTCGACTTTCGTTTACTTTACTCAATTACAAAATACTAAAGACGTTATGCTGAAAGACATCCAAGAAAGACATGTCGACGCAAAAATGCTGAAACTCTAGGAAGAGCTTTTTATATCAAATGTGATCTCATTACACTTATGTATGTATATCGAAGATAGTGGTTAATTTATTTTGTATAAGTATTTACATATAGGCAAAATTTTAAAAGTAAATTCAAAGAATTGTTTTTAGTATATTCCTTTATATTGTTTTTGGTTTATTCTTTTTCATTCTTTACGTGAGAAATAAATAAATGTATGTGTGATCACAATGAAATATCTATATATGTATGCACATGACTAAAGCTAGAATAATTTGGAGTCAAATTCAACTTCATGACTTAACATTTTGTTTTGACATACATATAATCTGGTAAGCAATTTCTGATTGACTGGGCATGTGGGTTAAAACCGTGGAGATATATTTCAGCTGACTGTCGCCTATTGTGCTCTATCTCAAACCTCTTTTGAACTTACAACCACGGACAATTATCTTGTCATTTTCTGTGTTGAGGAAATTATGCAGAACACAATATGCTTTGATAATTCTATTTGCGTTGTTAATATTATTGTCAGTCCCGTCTAAACCGTGCCTTTATGTGGCCAAAAACAAACAACTACAACCCGGGAGGTTATAATTGCGCTCTTATGCGGCGATACTGAAAGGCTGAATCACCAATGATGGTTTGGCCATTTATACACCTTAACTCTAGAATGCTAATATACGCCTCATCATGATAATCTTGAAATTTGCCCCTTTTTTCTTTACTTAGCTACTTTCCACCAGGTATTCTCTATAAATTTAAACAATAAACAATAAAATAACAACCAAAGAATACTCACTTCTGTTTAAATTCCTATTTACTACTGTCCGAATACGGGTTCTTTTCCATGTTGCCTTTATGTATATTTCGCACCAGAAACAGAAAAAACAACGTCACTTTTGATTTAAATTGTAAGAGATCGAATCGTTACATTCTATGACATAATATACCTAATGACTCATAAATGCATTAAAATTCTACACCAAGAACGCAGTGCATTGAGAGTACCGAGGAAAAATATATTGCCTTTATAATTATTTCGCTGGGTGTATCCGCTAATCACTTTTTCGTTATATTGAAAGTATAAAAAAAATTGTAATCACCCGCGTTTTATTCAATACAAATATAGCAACCTTTCACGATTCTTGGAATTTCAGTATCCTTGGAATAGCGGCAAATCCCGAACTAATTTCAAACGCAATAGTTTTAGGTAGCAGTAACATTTAAAAGCAATTTCAATAAAAAAAAATGTGTAAATAAAAAAGACAAACAGATGATTATTTTTTGAAAAGTTGCTTTAACAATGCAAACGATATACGAGTTGCAATAATCGAGGAGCTGCATTTATCGAGGGTTTCCTTAAGCGACGATTATATGGATTATGTAGAGATTGGTCTCTCGAATCCAAATCCGGCTCCAAATTCTCCAAGTTGCTCCTGATGATTTAAAAAATTTCATCATTTCTTTTCAACCCTGCTTGGCTTACGATACATCTTCAAAAAAATATCTCTGAATAATTATTTTTTTACAGCCAAAGTCGCGATGTCGAACGTTAACGTTCGCTTTCTTTCTATGCGACAAACAGCTGATTTGGGAGCCACTAACAAGCAACGAAAACATATACAATTCAGTACAAAATTGGACCGCACTTATACCCACTTTCGTCTCAAAAAGCGAGTCACTATCTTTCGACTTGTTCGCATGGTTTTACGTGTGTTTGTGTGGTTATTGTTCAAAGCAATAACATAAAGTTGACGTTCGCCATTTAATTTCGGAGCGAGAGAGAAGAGTACGAGGCACCAGTATCTGCAGTTGCCGCAAAGTTGGCGTTTTACTGCTGAAATGGAAATATATTTTAATAATAAATTTATTATAATGAAATTATTTTCTGTCTTCCATTGAATTATATGTAAATTATGTTTGTTTCAAGCTTTTATTTGATTTCCAGCTATGCGACAACCAAAAGACAAGTGACTGGTTTTGACATTTTCGTTCGCAAAGACGACAGCGAAAATGGTTAGTGGCTTCCGATTTTGCAAACACACAACCACACAATAACATTTATAGCCTAGGATAAAAACGAAAGTGAGTGACTGGCTTTCGTTCGCTTAGGTTCTCTTTCGAGATCGTGACTTTGGTTGTTAGTTTATTTTTTCAACATCTGCTGTAATTTAAATCCCTTAAACCCTACCCTTATCCTGTATTTCGGGGTCAAAATTGCCCAAACTGTTGTAGAACTAAATGCACTACTAAATACACTGTTGCAATAAAGGTAAACATATTTTTGGTTGGGTGACACAAAGGCGCCAACTCAATCCATCCTTAATATTTTTGGTGTAACTTCGTTTGGGCTGACCGAGGCTTAAATAGCTACAAATAAAAGGGCGGCCCTTAAAAATTCTGCGTTTTCCCCAAATAATAACACAATATGAAAAACAATACGTTTGATTTGAGCTAAATGGAAATGATGCCCTTTAATGCCGTTTAAAACGAATAATAGGATATAAAATTGTAATTGTTTGCTAGAGTAGCCCGTGAGATTGAGAGTATTTAATGTTTCATCTGAAACGTATAAGAAACAGATATACCAGTAATTCATTCATTCTTGCTTAATTAATTGATTTGAAATGTTTTTTGCTCCATTTATATGTATATATACATATAAATGGAAAAAAAACTGTCATCAACCTCAAATTGTTAAACACATTGAATTTGTATAAATTTCATGTATAATTTTATTAGTCAGTTGAGTAGTTTGATTTCATTTTCTTTATATTAATTGTAATAATAACTTGTTAACATGAGGAAAACACGTCAATTAGTTATATCATTTTATTTTTGTAATTTTAAGAATTATATGTACATATTATATCAATTTGTAGTAGTATTTTGTAATCAAATATGGCCCAAAGGGCTCAGTTGCTATATGAGTACCAATAAACAAATAAATAAATAAATAAATATAGATAGATGTTAAAGGCAACCAGCGAAATATTATATCTCTCAAAACCACAGAATTATCATACTGCGTGCACATTTAAATTGGTCTGTTCTGACTTTCACTTTGTAGTGAATGTGTCTTCATTTCATCAAAATGGTACTCATTGATAATTCCGCCGAGAATTTCGTATTCAAAGAACAGTAAATAAATATTTGGAATTTGCAATTTCATAAGTGTATTGACATTGTTTTATACGTTTTGTGTTAGTGTCTACGTGTGAGTATTTTTGTAAATATTTTTGTATCTATGTATATCTGTTTTCGAATTTATATAATTTATTTTTGTTTAGGTTTTCAACTGTACATGTTTAAAGTTGAATAAAAGATAAAATTTACAGAATAAATTAATTGAAGAGAATTGAAAACATCCTAAGCATCGAAATTAATTTAAACAATTTTCAAAAATAAATTATCGTCGTTGCAATAAGGATAACAAATAAAGTCATTAAAAGTGGCATACATACATATACAAAAAAATAAATGGTTAATTATATATAATTAAAATCACAGATTCGGAAAATTGATAAAGTCGGGACACTCAGTATCTGACTATGATGGTTTACAAGAAATTTGTTGAAACAGTTTGCCAGAACTGTTTTAACATTTACAGCACAATTACGCTATTAAATATGATTATTATTATATGATTTCATCACTGGGGTTTCATACAGATTGTTAACAAATTAAAGTTGACTAAAAAGAAAAATAATGGAATTCATAAAAATACTTGAAGATATCAAGACTAAATATTCTATAATACAAAGGATTTAAAATTGAGTTTTCGGTAAATTAAATCAATAGTATTAAGCGAACCACAGACTTGTCATTCATGAGCATGAACATCAGCTATCGTCGATGTTTATTTTCGGTTTACCGCCCTTCTTGATACAAAGTAAGAATGTAATCGAAGTTGTTCGCATCACTATCATGTTCACATATTTTTTGGTAATATTGTTTCAAAGTCATCCGTCAGATAAAAAGTTATCGACCAAGCTCGTGCTCATGACTGACAAGTCTGTGGTGCGCCTTACAAACGTTGCTTTGGAAAAACCCCTAAACTTTTTTCATGACAAGTTTTTGAGCTAAAGACTAACAAACAATAAATTTTTATTATATAAACCTACAAAAGCTAGGAAAAATTTAACTTTACATACAATATATTTATAAACAATGCACTTCTCACATTTAAATAAAAAAAATAATAAAACGCCAAGAGGCCAAATCAAATCGTTTTCTTTTACAAACAATTTACGTTGTACATTTTATTGCAATTCAGAGATAAGTGATACAAGTAAACCCGATTTTAAATATCTCTCGGAAAGAACATAGAACGAAAAGTAAATACTCCAGAAATAAGATAATCACAATACAAGAATCGAGTCTTTGATAAGTGTATCAGAAGTTTACAAAGCAAAACTGAAGAAAATTCTACAAATCCTATTTGCTTGACATTTAATGTGCGCATTTTAAGCGATAGTATTTGAGCCTTATATTTATCGAATTCTTGAATCTATAAAAATGTATAATTTTTGTTATTAAATAGTTTTTGTTATTTAGCCGTATATCTGCCTAAATAATACGTTTACAATCATCACCTGCAGAGGTGCAAAAAATATTCGAATTTTCCTTGATCCATCGCTAGTTGTGAATCGCGGTTCTAACATATCATGTGATATGTGTATATGAAACATAACGCTGGAAATATGTTTTTGTTTGCGCATGTTTAATGAGCGATGCAATTCTAAATTATGATATGATAGTTTACTTTATTTCGAAAATATACCTAAAACATCCTTACTATACCACTGGATCTTATTTTCGAGATTTATTCAATTCATGGAATTGATTAAGGGGACTTCAATACGTAGCAACATATTAGGAATTTAATACAATATGTTTTAATGTTCCGTCAGTTTACCCTACGTGTTTATACATATATATGAACAGAGCCATGCAGTTTTGGAAACTTGGCAAGTTTGGTCACAACAAGCAACTTAAATACAAGTGGAATAGAGGACCTTACTGGTAAACGGACGAACGTATACAAATGCATTTTTTTTTCCAAAAATTGAGTTTGACTTTAAATTGTTAACTCTTAAATGATTTTTAAACATTAGTATGTAATGTAATTTTGTTTAAACGTTCCGTTTGTGAAAACATTATTACATGACTTCAAATTAACGGATTCCCACATCATATTTCTTTGGTAAAGACGTATATAATGCTAAATTAATTCGATCACCCTAATGAGTATAATTTATAATGTACATTTTTGAGATTTGTAAAATTTTTCTTGAAAAGTTTTGTACAAATTTCAATTTAAAAAAGGTAAATTATGTTCGCTTAAAAATGTCACCACAATTGCTCTAATTTAGCGCTTGTAGTGTTGAGTTTTCGAGGAAAAAGTCGTTGTTTTAATATTTCAATAACATTTTTATTAAGTTTTTAAGAGTTTTTTTTAAAATTTTCTTTAGCTGGATTCCTTTGTTTGTTAACTTGTTATATATTGCATTTTTGATACAAAAAAGCTTTGCTTTAAATAAAAAATGTTTAAAATTAAATAAAAAATAGAATTAACATAAAAAATAAGCGTAATTGTGCGTAAAAAGTTTTTAACTTTACGAAATTTTGTTTTTAAATTAAAATTGTTGTTAAGCTTCTTTGTGTTCTGTTTTTTTTTGGAATTAAGTCAAGGTGTTGGTAGTAGAGTGACTGAGATTATTAGCGTGTAACCAACATAGGAGCGGCATCTGGCCTAACAGTGGATTCCTACTAATGCACACAATTTCAAATTAATAGTGAATAATGGGAGTTAGAATTTAAATATTTTAAACTATACACAAATTCAACTAAAAATTAGTTTAAAAAATAGACATAAACAGCAAGAGACAATTAAAAGTTGAAATTGTGTTTGAGGGAAATTCTACAAGGTATAAATTAACTAAAATTATAAAAATAAATAATAAATCCTTAGGCTACTAGTTTGGGGGATGGGTATTTCTTGTGAGCTTCCTTCGTTTTATAATATATTTTTAGTTTTTCTTTTTTCTCTTTTTACAAATGTCGGGAAGGGCTGAGTGGTATGATTTTGACAACATTTAACATTCAATAAATTAAAAATAATGAATATAAAAATATAATTGAATCGGTCCAATTTGGGCGTTTGTGGGGGGTTGGGGCAGTGGTAAAAAATCAACAAAAAGAACTAATATCAAAAAATAATAACTAAAAAATGACAATAACAATGTGAGACTATACTTTTTACATAGATGTGTGTGTGGTGGGCAGGAGGGGTGGGCGCAGTAACTTTGGGCAACATTTTAATTTACAACATCAGTCTTGAACGGGACTTCTTGAGACGCTGAGTAGCACCGCCCAAGCCATCGCCATTCCATGACTTTGTCTTGGCACGAAATGTACGGTACTCCTCGTTGTAGGATGGTTCCAACATGGGCCTGTAAGCATGGGGCGTACACTGTTCTATATGAGTTTCGAAGAATTCCTTATAACCATTGTGTAATAAATACACTTCCGGATAGTCCAAAGCGGGGTAGGCGTTGGTGTTTCGTGCACGGTCATAGTTGCGCAAGAAACGCGACAGTTTGGGTCCACGTTCCGAGGAGAATTCGCAGTGGAAAATTATGATATTGCGCTTACTGGCCGATTCTTCGTTGCGGGCCCGATGTTGTTCAGTCTTTTGTTGGGTCAAGAACTCTTCAATTATTTGTTCTTGCGTGTACAAGTTCTTGGCACCTTCAATGTGACCACCTTCGTACTCATATGGGTAGCGGCAATCGATGATTTTGTAGCTGGCTACTTTATCGTCGAATTCATGGTTCAGCAAACGCGATAAGGTTTCAGTTGATATTGATTTGAGATCACGATGACGCCCTTCGATGAGGGGCAAGGCGTACGGTTTGCTAAAATCACCGATTAGATCGGGTTCGTCTTTGTTATCGGAACGACTGAGGGCAGACATGATTTCGGCATCGTTCATGGACATGCATTTACGCAGGGAAGGGCGGGTGGTTGCTGCTACTGATGAAGTGGCGGGAGAGGACGAGGTGGCAGAAAATGAGCCATCGAGGTTTTCCTTCTCAGCGCCGCGGTATCGTTTCGTTTGGATGGGAGAGCAAGTGGTGGATGGTGGGTCGGGACGTTTGAAGCAGCAATTGCCATTCAGACGTGAAACACTATTGCTATTATTATTGATGATGGCTGTAGACAACTGTTCGGGGGTTTTTGGTTGGGTCTGCATCATGTTTTCGGTCATGCTCAAACAACGTCTCACCGAAGGACGACGCATTTCTGATGTCTTTACGGGAGAATTCTTAATAATATGACCACTGATCAAGGAGCTCAAATCACTAGGAAAATGCATGCTGCTGGTCTGTTGTTCCATATTTTCTAAATCAAAGAATTCCATGTATTCGTCATCCATCGACGATTCAATGCCCGACGAAGAAGAACTTTGGAAAACGCAGAATCCCTTGGACGAGGGAGTATTTGAACTTGTGTTGGTGCTGCTGTTATGGTTGTTAGTTACTGATTTCAAAGTCAAAGCTTTGCGGGATTGTAAAAATTTGTTGGATGATTTCTCAACAATTTGGAAACGTTGTGGTGAACCCTCAGGCGACAACAAACCCATCAACTGGGGGTTGTTGCCGAAATGGTGATCTTGTGAGACATGATCGTCGTCATAAAATGACAACTCATCCATGGCCATATCTTGCAGAGATGAATCCAAATTCAAGCGACGAGTCAAAGGATGACTTATGGATCTTTGGATATGGAAACTAAAATGAGAAAAAAACACGGTTTGAAATTAGTAAAATGTTTCTCAAGGTTTATTGTTTTAATTAAAAAAAATATTACATATAAACTTTCCTAATCCGTCCTGACACTGCATCTTCACACGTACTAACTACGAAAATGTGTACGATCATGTTGAGGGTAGAAATTCGACTGAACTAAGTGCCGCAAAGCGCAGGCGTACAAAGCAACTGTTTGCGAGTTGTAGAGGGTTCATTAAACTCACGTTCCTACTAGACTCTACCGAGGAGGGTTGATTCGCAGGCTAAGTTGTAGCTGGTGGTTGTTGGCGTTTATATACACCACCATGTGTGGTGGCTGGCTGTTCATTCTTGTTTAAGGGAAGCCAGGAAGAAGTGGAATTGGAATTTTTGTAAATTAGTTAGGAAAAAACAGAGGGGGTTTTCAATAGCCCTAAGTAACGAGTGCAGATGTCAAACACATCTTATGAAGAACGAAAGAAAAAATGTAAACAAAATGTTAAAGGAAAGACCTGAGCTCTTGTTTTCTGGTGGGGTGACTAAACCAAGAACTTGGCTGAAACCAAAAATATATAAACAAGCAGCTGCTCAATGTTATGACCATTAAAAATACAAAAACACCAGTGCAAATGCAAAAACAAGCAAATTATTGTGCCAGGTCGAGAACCGAGCCAACATTTTTAATATTATCGCATTACACCGGTTTACGGGACTCTTTGTTAACTGTTTATGAATGAATGAGTGGTGGAAATCGAAAGGTATTCCCCAAATAATAAAACAAAAAGCTCCATATGTGTTTTTGGGGAAGAGAGGAGCAAGGTTGCGAGAAAGCTTTTACAAGAAATAAAAACTTTTGCTTTCATTGCGGTTGGTTGCACGATTTGTTAACATGAACATCGATATTCAAGTTCACTATAAGGCAGGGACGTCGAATTTTGCAGGTAATCCACAGTATTGCAAAAATTTGACTTTAATCATCAGGACACCGAATGATATTTACCTTTGGAAGTCCATGGCAATATCTCCAGATTCCTCAATGATAGATTCCCACATCATGTCGATGGAGTGGGGTGTGTTGTTGGTACGTAATTTGTTAAAAAAATTTTGATATTTTTTTTTAAAAAATTGCTAAAACACAATTTTTTGTTTCACTTTGTTTTTAAAATTAGGTTTGTAAATAATGCACAAAGTTGGAGATTATTAATTTCTGGTGTGGTTTTTTGTTAATAATAGTTCATATTGCCAAGTTCGTTTTGTATTGTGTTAAATTGCTATCATTATTATTAACGTTTATAAAATCCTTGAGGGCATGGTTTTGTATTTTTGTTTAATTGTGTAGTGTTTAAATAATTCCAATGGCTTATTTTCCGTTTTGTTGTTAGTAGTAACTTAGAGCAAATTCTGCTTTACTGCTGCTACTAAACGACGACGATGAGGAGAAGAACTCGAATGACTGACTTCCCTTGAGTGCGGTGAGTTTATATATACGACGTCAACGTCTGTATAGGCAACGTTAACAGAAGAATTCCTGCTCAAAGACGATAAACCCACCACCGCGCAACGAAGCAAACGCAGCAGCAACCAGTCAGTAATAGTGTGTTGTTGTTGTTATTGGCAGACAGAGCTCTGCCGACTACACAATCAGCTGTAGCTTTGTAGACACTGAGAGTAGTTCACTGCATTGCAGTCTTAAAGAGCAAGTGAGACAGCATGATTAAAGAAGGATTCACAACCACATACATACGAGTGGAAGAAATATAAAAAGATAACAACAAAAACTACGTACATATATTAGGTGTGTACGAAGCCCAAGAAGAATTCAATCGATGGATACGGATGGTGGTCATAAGGAACTATTCTTCTTCTTCGTTGTGAGCGCATCAGACACAACAAAAACCATATGATTTTTGCCTTTTCCAGATTCTTTACAAAACAAAAACAAATTTTCTCAACACAACAGAAGTAAACAACAACGACAAAATCCTTTAACATTCCCTTTGTCAGAAACAAGCGAACAAGTGTAATGGGTTTCAAGCTTTAAAAAATAGGAGAAATCACAGAGTAGAAAAAAAAACAAACTCAAGAAATCTCAGCGAAGAAAAACAATAAACCTGAGTGTTGTTGTTATTACTCCAATAACAGCTAGGGAGTCGTCAGAAGACGATTCTTGTGGTCTTAAACTGAACTGAGTTTCTCCTTCTGGCTTAGATGTAAGGAAAAATGTGACTAGTGAATGAAGGAATATAAGAAACTCAAGAAAATCTCCCCTTTTTATTTTCCATCTCTGCTACTCCTTGCAGTGATGATCATAATAATTTTAGAAGAAATCTCAGAAAAGTATATTGGTTTTTTATTGACCTTTTTATGACATTGGATTCTCAAAACCCCATTACGTACTGAAACATTTTGGGGGTCACTTTATTTGTATAACTACCTACGACTTAGTTTAGTGGTAACATTTCCATTTATTTTCATATTGCATATAAAGATAATTGGGGCATGTTCACTTTTCACGAAATGTGTACATTTGTACGACGCGACAATTCGGAGTTGTCTTTCACTTTATCCAAAAAAAAACTTGCGAAGACTTGTTTGGCTCCCCACTTTGGAGGCTGCACTACGAATGCCAAACGAAATTTTGGCGCGCAGGCTTTTATACTGGCAAGCTTTACGCCGCCAACCAGTCAAAAAATTCCGGCACCACAAACATAAATTTATTGAGTATATAAAGCAAATCCTCCTCTCATCATCACACTCTCAAGCGGAAAACAGACATGATCAACGAAACGATAAATATGTATGTATATTCTTCACATAAACCCCACTATACCATACTCCCGCGAGTGGGGAGAAGTAGCCAACAGAGCAACAAAAATGTTGTTATTGAAGTGCGGTGGATGTGGTGGAGCTCATCAGGTAACCACCGACTCAAAATGTTTGTTGCTATTATTGTTTTTGTTGTATCTCATCGTTTTTGCCGAAGAAGTT
Source organism: Phaonia tiefii (assembly GCA_963931995.1). Classification (NCBI taxonomy): domain Eukaryota; kingdom Metazoa; phylum Arthropoda; class Insecta; order Diptera; family Muscidae; genus Phaonia; species Phaonia tiefii. Next base: position 6,259,559 of record OZ008367.1, on the reverse strand, counting down.
AGAGCTTTGTGATTCCGTTTGATAGGTCGTAAACAAAGAGAACAAATTCTTCTGCAAAAATCACTACAGTGAGCCGAGAGCTCGAATGAGATCCTGCCCTGTTCGTGTAGAATAAAACAAACTAGGGTACAAAATTAATGGAATTTTTTGATTATTCGATTATTGGTTAATCGAAAATTGAATACATGATAATTGATGGCAAACAACAACCGACATTTTGGTTTTGCTTCCCTCTTTCGTTGTATCAAAAAAAAAAAAAATGGTTTCCCATTACATCCCATGAAGGGACTGGGGAGAACTTCTCACAATCACTGAGCTGTGCGCTTTCCAGTTTTCACTCACTGATGGGGACCTACAGTTTTTACACCGATTCCGAACGGTAATTTGAGAAGATTTTTCATGGCTAGATACTCGATAATGTCGCCGTCACTATGCGAGGTGACCGCCGCCGAAAGAATTTTTTTTTGAAGGTGGTCAGAGCCGGGTTCGAAGCCAGGATCTCATGTACAAGAGCCGCGCACACTAACCATTGCACCACCGACGTTGTATCAAACTCAGCACAATAAAAGTAAAGAAACATATTGATGGCTTAATATAGAAAAGGTGTTACTTTACAGGAAAAGGAAAAAAACTGAACAAAATCGGAGCAATTTTGCACATTATTTGTTTTTAAACGCAGTTTTTTAGTAAAACTGATTCTTATTTGTTAAAATTAAAAAAATATATTTTTTACGAAAGGTGTATTTTACGAAAGGTGTACTTCGTAAAAATATAAGATACGACCTTTTCATTTTTAGCCATCGACATACAGAGTGGGCCAAATGACTGATTTAAAATGCTTATAACATTGTATCTCTCGCAGTATGAGCTGTAGCTCCATCTTGCTGGAACCACTTGTCAGGATTGATGACAACTTCCGGACATAAAACATTTTCCAATATAATCCCATATACCGCCCCGGAGACGGTTTTTGGTTCCTCAGCTTCATTTTCGATAAAATATGAACCGATAACTTATTCCTCACCAAACCGTGAATCTGAGAGGGTGTAATTGTCGCTGATGCACTGCTCTAGGATTTTGGTACCCCAAATCACATATCCATCTACATGAAAATGTGATCAATAAAAAAATTTAACAATTTTTACACGTTCTTGCATTATAAATTATTAAAAATTGTTTATAAAAATTTATAAATTGTTTATAACCTGCAAAAGATAAAAATAAAAAACTGTAAAATTAAAAAAGTTTTAAGCATTTCAAATCAGTCAGTTGAAGTTGGACCACCGTGTACAAAAACAAAATACAGTAAAACGGCATAAAAATACTGAAATCAGTTGTGTTAATGCTTTCGTCTCATGAATACATACATATTCAATACGAGTACCAATAATTATCGGAACGAATCCGACAAATATTACTCCATTAATCGCACGCTACAAAATCGGGCTCTGTTTGTTGTTTGGCTGCAAATATAACTTGTCGCAAACGTAATACATAATAGTAATAGTAATATAATATAGTGTTTGCTATTCAATATTACATGTTGGAGGCAAGATGTTTAGTATGTTATAATAGTTACATATGTTTTTGGGACCCAAACATGGCTTTGTTTGTTAAGAACTGCTGAAAACAACAACGTGACAGACAACAAAAAAGCAGCAAATCATCAGTTATTGAAAACCATGCTTGCAAACATATAAACGTTTCCTGCAAAATGTTGCTGGGACCGTTTTTTTTCAGCGTGCAGTTAAAATTGAATATACTGGACAAAAATTAAACCCATACGAAACTTTCTTGTTTGCATAACACGCAGTGCCCCTTAATTTATGTATGTATATCAAATTAAAAAAATGCATTGTATTAAAAACTAAACTATGTATATTCAGATAACGAAAAATATGTTTATATATGTATATATTTTTAAAATGTTCTTAGGAACACATGTACAATATGGGGTATATAAATATCGTATTCCTTTTATAAATTTAGACAGTATTTTGTCACATATTTGTTCCATTTATTATAACCTCATGAAAATTCGTTAAAATTTAAGTAAAAACCAGTTCGCGTGCGTCGGTGATGCAATGGTTATTGTGCGCGGCTCTTGTACAAGAGAACGGGGGTTCGATCCCAGCTCAGACCACCTTACATTTCTTTCGACGACGGTCATCTCGTGTAGGCACTTTCGAGTAATTAGCCATGAAAATGCTTGTAACAATACCGTTCGGAACCGGCGTAAAACTGTAGGTCCCAATCAGTGAGTGCACAGATCACTAGTTGTGAGAAACTTTCCTCAATCCCTTCATTGGGTGTAGCGGGAAAACCAATTTTACCATTTTTAAAAAAACTGTTCACATTTGTCTATTATTATGGATGGAACAAAATCCTTTGTGACCATTTTTATCAAGTTTTGTTAGAGCAAACCAACAATTAATTATTGAACTTAATATCCGTACAAATGGGTGGGTTAAACCACAGATTAATTTATACATAGATTTGTCAACTCGCTCATCGGTTTAATGATTAAAGAGAAGCGAACTTTTGTTTGAACGTCAGAAGGAGAATTCTGTCGCTGAGGTTTTGCAAACACAGCTGAAACTATTACAGTGAATGTTCAAAATATGTAAATATATTAACATCGTAATGCACAGAACTAAAAATGGAGGATCTTGTTCGACGTTGCAGACAAAAGTTCGTTTCCTCATTCAAGAAGCGCAAAGACAAACGTCAGACGAGACGGGTAACAAATCTATGTATAAATTAATCTAGGGGTTAAACATATAAAAAATTATGGGACCATAATACAACGCGCTTTTATTTATGTATGTGAACTTCTAAAGCATGTCAGAAGTTGCGCCGAGGATTAAACCGATAGAAAGCTGATCTTTCCTTTAACATTCGCAATGCGGGATAAATATTTCTTAAAAATCCACCTGCTTCGGTTTTTTGTTAAAAATTTGGACATAATTTAAATTAAATTAAAATGTTTTATTCGCTCGTTAAATTAGCAAATTGCAAACATTTACGCGAGACACAAATTTCGACGCCAGTATTTGTCTTTGTGTATGTTTGTGGAACACTGCCCATTCCATTTTTATTGACATAAACGTAATTGCACACGACCGCATACATTGTCATTGTTAAGACTTACAGACAAAAACAAAAACAATTTCAACAAATGTCGATCATTAAAGATTTGAAAAACCTTAAATTGCTTTTTCTTGAGAAAATTGATTTTTAAATGTTATTATGGAGTCATTAGTAAAGTATGGAAATCCCGGGATTTACAACACCTTGTCTGTTTTGGCATCCCCAGTACTCAGTTTTACTATGACTCCGCATGGTTATGCCTTGAGAAGCTTTATATAAATTGAAGGTGGCCAGAACTATACATGAATAAATATCATTGAATTTGGTTCCAGATACTCCAGTTAACAAGTTATAATTTTAACTAGATTAATACAAATAGGAAATAATTGGTTAAATCGCATTAATGAAATAATCATGTACTATTTTAAAACCATAAATTTAAAGACAAATTGTAAAAATGACAATCCACACCAAGTGTGGCTTCGACAAAATTTATCCGGATTATTGGATATTCGGAAAACAGAAATTTGAAAAAAGACCGACAGTTTTTATATGCAGAAAAATCCAGTACCCGGTTTTCTAAACCCGAAATGATTACCCTAGTTAATATGTTACGTGTAAGTATGTATTGACGATTAATCGGATATTCGGCTCAAATTATTCGAGTCAAACATTAATCGAAAAAATAGCATTTTGATATGTTCGATTAATTGTGATGTGCTGAAAGGAGCAGGCGGAGACATATGTATGCACCCCTGGTTTGTTTAACGCGATCTAAGCGTGTAATTGTTTGGCCGCGATTAATCGAATAACGATTAATCGAATGAATACTCTAATACGAACCTACACGGCATACACATGCATTTGAGTACGAGCATGCCTGTATATACATACATACATGCATCCATAAGTTCGTATGTTTCTATGGAGACGTACATACATAAATGTTTGACTCTCTGTTGTTTTGTATAATCTGAATTTCTTCTTCAGCATTGCAAAATGTTATTGGAATTGGAAGCAAAAAAGCGGCAAACTTTGTAGAATAGCAACAAAGGATTTAATAAAGCACGAAGAACGGCAACGACGACAATGGGAGGTTGGATGGTGAACGAAGTATGTATAAAGTACAACATAAAATGAAACAAGTTTCTATGGCGTGGTGCGATGGTGTGGGGATTTCGATATTTCACCACACACTATGTACATGCTAATACTATGGTTGTACATACATACATACATATCATATGGACATATATAGTAAAATCGCGCCCAAATAATCTTCAGCCATACATAGCTACATACCACATACCTAAGTATGCATATGCAAGGAGAGTACAACAAAAACAACTGCACATTGAATTTTTATTACCTAACCCATATCCAGCTTCGAAAGCCTCACTCCGAAACATTAATACATAGTGAATTAGAAGCAAATACTATGTACATATAACAAAGCGGTGTACTAAGCTAAGAGCAAAAAAGTTAATTAATTTATTGCCCTCCTTGTTGAGAGCCACAACTTTGGTATTCATTAATCGATGTCATAAATTCCACAAACTAATCGTCACAAAAATAAGGCTTTCAAAATCCCAGATTAGGCTAATTAATAAACGAATTTTAAATCTAATTTTGCTTGAAATATTGCAGATGCATTTAAAAGATCACTGAAACTTTCGAAAGGGTTGAGGAGGAGGAAGTAACAAAAGACGAGCAATTCAGACGATACGACTTTTATGTCCTTAACTTAGCTTGAGAAAATCATGGATTTTATGTTCGGTCTTCAACTAAGTTACAACTGCATTTAACCCTAGAAAACTAAGCATATTTAACATATCGCACCGAAACAACAAAAGAATCATAACCCAACATTTGCAAATATTCAGTATTTGATAACTTCGAAAACTGTATGGAAATTGTCAATAATATACATATTTATACCGGATTTTGTTCACGAAAGCAAGAGAAAAAGAAGACAGATTTTGACAGTGGATAGAAATCGTCCTTTGTTATTGTTTTTAAGAAAATAATTACAATTTTGCAGTTACGGGGCGGTATTTTTGCTCGACGAAACCTATTTTCGAATGTAGTTTACTGCCGGATGATACGGTAAAAAATTGTTGTCAAATCAGTATAACTGGGTTCCTTGATTCCTGATAAAACAAAATACATAAGTACATAAATAATTCCGATTCAAATGACTAGTTATATCTTATTAAAATTAATTAGAAATTAACACAATTTATGATAATCTAAATCACGAAATATGTGTTCGGCGATTCGACGATAATTACGACTGAAATACAAATATTTTGCTAATATACAACTTTTCTTAAACTTAACTTGAATTATGCAGTGACGATTTTTTTTGCAAGAATTCAGTGTTCGTTCTCGTATTTAAAAGATATTTAAAGTGAAAATAGGTAATGAACTATATTTTCTACTTCCAACCCACTGTGAGGCACCTCTTGGCCGAACTACGAGTTTGGCTTCCTCACAAAATTTCACTGATTCACTTTTAATGTTTTTACGGACTCGAAATGGGTCCGTCAAATCACAATTTCACTGATTCCATTTTTATATTTTTACGGACTCAAAACGGGTTCGAAACGGATCCGCCAAATGACAAATTTCACTGATTCCCTTTTAATGTTTTTACCGACTCGAAACGGGTCTATCAGTCACAATTACACCATTTTTATGTTTTTACGGACTAGAAACGGATCCGCCAAATCTCCATTTTACTGATTCGCTTTTTATGTTTTTACGGACTCAAAACAGGTTCGAAACGGATCCGCATTCGTTCTGGTACACATGGGGGGTATTGGTGTTTCGTGAATCAAAATAAAGTGATTTGACTGATCCACTGTGTTTTCAGCCTAAGGTTTACAATTACGAGACGTTTTCACCCCTTAATGCATTTAACCTACTACTCCATTTTTTATATCGTTAATAGTTTTTCAATTGGAACTGGAAATTCTTTTGATTTTCAATTCTAATAAATATTCGATGATTAGAATTCCCAAATCCCAAAACTAAATGAATTCTTGCTGCTAAACAGAAAAGGCATGAACTAACACCAAAACGATTTCCGCCAGATCCCACATTCTTATGTAGTATTACTACATTATGTACAATATTGTCGTTGATGTTAGTGTTTTGCAACAGAGTAACCCAGACCCAAGTGCTCAGGCGATTCAATGACACAAAGAATTCAGCAATAAATGTAAAACATCAAAAGTCATTGATAGGCTGGCTGGGCTGGTTGGCTCCCAATGTATGAATGCGGTTTAGTTCAGATTATTTGCAAGGGCTGGAGGAGGGAAATAGTGGGTTATGGGAAGAGAAGGGGAGCTGCACATACATACACATTTGAAAAAAAGTATTTCAAATGAAACATTTGTTTACACTCCATCGCTGCAGATACTCGTACTCTTGCCTCACAATACACGCTCGTCGTCGTTGGTGTTTTCGTTGTGTCAACTGAAATCGCCTTCGTACGATTCGTAAAATATTAAATTATTTAATTTTGCGAACATAACAAATGATCCTCGCTCTCTTCTTTACTCAGCTTTTGCGGTGGTGGTGGGATTTAATTAGGTAAGCAATAACTCCAATATGTAAACCGACAGACGGACGCACGTACTGGCTGACATACAGCAGACACAAACAAAAATACTGGCATTGCGAGGCCCTACAACTGTTGTTGTGTTGTGGTGTCAATACAACAGAAGACCCCAATAATTATATGTACGTACGTACAAGTCGAAGGGGCATGCCACACATATTTCTGTATGTTAATTGCAAATTCGTCAAGAATCCGTCCGCTTTCCTAACCGTATGTCAATGGGTGGGGGAAACGAGAGCAACGTTGTAAAATATCAGCATGAAAGGGGGGGGGGGGATTTACATTAGAAATCATAAATGAGTTCATTGGCCTGAGAGGAAATCATTGAACTGTATGGGAGATGGAATCTTTGGCACTGTAAGTTTCGAATTGACGCAATTAAAGCAGAGAAAAAAATATCGCATCCCTCCATTTAATTGTAACCAACCAAAGATTACACTGTTGTAGTTTTAGACATGAGTTGATCGGTACCCCTGAAATGTCTGTATCACGTACATTTTTTTTGAAAAAATCGATTGGTATCAATTCTCAGATTCTCCTACACATTTAAAAAAAAAATTCACCTTTTTTCGGCATAACTTCAAGGGACTCCAAAATTTTTCTCCGACAATATTTGGATAAATTGTAGCCATGATAAATGATAAACAAGTGTTATACAATTATACAATCTGAACGTGTCTAGTCACCCTAAATAGCTCATAAAGACCACTTTGTATTTTGAAAATTGTCAATTCCATGTATATGTCATCATTACTCGAGAACGACGGTCCGATTTTGTCCGAATAAATTTAAAGAAATTTAGAATTACAATACCTTGAATCTATTCGTATACCATTTCTCAATGTAATCAACAGTTTCGAAGTTATAAAAAAAAGAATTATACCACGGAAAAATACAATCCTGTGATATAGATTAAAAACTCACTTCAAAGCACTGCAACAATGCGACAACGCATGAGGAAAAGAAGAACATGGTGTTGTTGGAATTATAGGCCTTTCAGTGATGTTGATACTTAGGGATCTTCGATCGATACTAATTCGCACATGTGAATTGCAGAATTGAGTTTGTATATATACGATTGATGATCAACCGATGGTATCAATTCAGGCACAGTAGATAGTTAGGCATCTGATAATGAACTTGTCACGGAGTTCGAAAGTAGTCATGCCAGTGGTGTGAGTGTGTGTTATACTGAATTGTCTATTATTTCCAACAACAACTAACCATTTTTCAATTAGAAAAATGTTCATGACTTGTAAGTTTGTAGTGTGAATTTCTCATACATATTAACCAAAAACTAACAAAAATCGGTCAATAAAATTCAAATAAAAAAATAATGGTAAAAAAATATTTTTTTTGTTTAAAAAATTCGAAATTTTTTATTATTAAAACAAAACGAAAAATACGAAACGGCAAAATGTGTAAAGTTTTATTAGTTTATCCTAAAGTCACATGACCTATGAAAAAATGAGAGACAAATTTTGAATCCCTTGAAGTTTTTAACAAAAAAAGTGCACGAAAATCTAAGAATTCGTAAAAATCGGTTATTTCAAAACATTTGACTTGAGACAGTCATCTCAGGGGTACCGATCAACTTAGTCGGCTTACCTCTAACCGATACAATTTACTAGAACGCTGATACATTTTTCGACTACATCAGTGTTACCAATAGGGAAGAAAGACATTTCACAGTCGCTCTTAAACTGTGCGATTTTTAGCCGCAGCCACATGAATGAAATCTCAAAAAATGTGTTTTGAACCAGTGTTGCCAGAGACCGACTAAAAAATTATGCCAAATATCCTCAAAAATTGTGCCGTTTGCAAAACCATTATGCTAAAATTGGCTTTTTAGTGTTTTTCTAATTCTAAGTTCAAAACACATACAGTCCCTCCCCCTCCAATAAATGGATGCTCATTTCGCCCTTAAAAAGTTGTTAAACGTTAACCTTTTAACTTAAAAATAACTATGATGGTTTTAATTTGTTATAGCCTGTATCTTAATTTCATACAAAACACTAACTTAAAATATTTTAACAAATTCTACAACAATAACGAAAGACAGACATTAAATAAAACTTAAAAAAAAAAGATTTTATTACTTTGTTTAAGGTCCATTATTTTTAACAATTTCGATCAATCATCGAATAAATTTTCCCAAGTTTTGAATAATTTCTGTTGGAATCCCTTCCACTTATCCCAGCTAACAGTGGTCAATTCGTCACTACTTCGAAATTTTCTTTGTCGGATATTTCTCTCATAATGAACACGGAGATATTCCCTGGAGTTTGTATGTGGAGTTTCGAGAAGAACTTCCATCGGATTTAACCCATTTTACAAAAGTCATGCCTTGATATTGAACTACTGTCCAATACGACTAATTTGAAGTTTGTCGTCCATATTTTTATTCCAGGTAAAAAAGTACGTCTTACAACAGGTTTCCACTCCTGAATTGAAGAGTGCATTATGGTATTCTTAATAATATAAGTAATTTTATAAGGAATTTTGTCATTTATCTCTATATGGAAATTTCTAAATAATCAACCTGTTTCTGATATTTCATGAATTAAGATTTTGCTTTTAAGCCTGTGGAGTTGCTTTTTAGCCAGTAACCTAAAAATGTGATATTGTACCTTCTATACCGATAAATAGAATGTAACATTTTCAGATAAATTAAAGTGAGAAACTTTCAGTACGAAAAATTGTGCCGTTTGCAAAAAGATTGTGCTAAAAAATTTCACAAATATTCAAAAAATTGTGAAAATTTTGAGGAAATTGTGCTAAACGGCACTTGGCATAATTTTTCAAAAACAAGTGCCAAAGCCAAAAAAATTATGCCAAAATGGCACAAATTATGCCAACATGGTAGCACTGTTTTGAACGTCAATTTCTACACGAGGGCACTTTTACTTCCCTACCAGCCGTTAAAGATTTGATTCCTAGTGTATTTTGGCCGGCTGGCGCATCGCGAGCCTGGTGCCGACAAATGTATATTGACGCTTGTCTCCCGGTATGCGAGCCGCGAGCGTTCATGATTTTGCCAGAAGTCAACGTAGCTGTTATGCAATGAACTTCCAACGTGGATTGACGCAAATATCTTAAAACTGTCGTTGGATTGAAACAGTTGATCCACCGCGTAGATTTTGTCAGTCGGATTGCTAATGTCACAGCAATTCCTAGTTACTGGTTCCACGTAGCACACACAGGATAAAGCACATTGTAATGCTCAGGACATTTGTCAGTACACGCAGGTAAGTGGACTCATCCAACATACGTCATCAATATCTAATTAACTTCGGGGATAGTGTAGTCCTCATCGACCACAGGTTATCTTTTTTCTAAATTATAGGGACACTGAGGTTATACTGACCATTCCTATAGTCCTGTCGAGAATCACATCTAAATAACTAGCTAGCATTGTTTTTCAGAAAAATGTTTCTAGAAAACATATTGGTTCTTGATAAATACAGTGTACTCGGACTTCTCCGGATATACTTCCAGAATATTCACTGCGATGTACTTTGAGTATCTAAGAGCGCACCTATGCTGCAATTCTGCAATTCTAGCTCAATAAGCCATATCTAGTGCTAATTTCCAAGGAAGTGCTGATGGGCTTTGTCTATGCACATTCCTGGTCCCTGGTTCGAATTCAATGGTCAATACCAAGTGCGGATTTGAATGATTCCGGTGATGAGAATTTACTGAAAACGTGCCCTATGTGGGCAACATATACAGATAACCAATCTGTCGACGTAGCTCTCCAGAGCAGTGCAGTTTCCTTTGATCTGTATTGCATGCTTGTTGCATATGTCTAGTTTCAGGCTTTTGGTCTGCCTACCAAACATTCAGCCATTTATTATTCCCAAAAAATAAATCAATAAATATATTCTTTATTCTTTAATAAAATAAAAATATTTTATGTCGAAAGTCACCAACCAGCGCGTGCAGGATATAAAGAAAATTACAAGTATTAGAAAAAAAAAGTTTAGTTTTATTTGAAATTAAATCGGAGATAGATTTGTCATCAAGACAAGTTTTCTGTGAATGTGTAAATGGTAGATACGTAGGTGAAGTATTTTCTTGCTAATTTTAGCTAATCTGTTAATCCACCACAATCCACCATAAAAATCTTAATATGCAAATAATTCTACGAATCCCCCACCACAAATCTACATAGATTTGTGTCAATTTAACCAAATTGGGATATCTTAGGTTGGGAATAGAAGTAATGAAAGAAGATCCAAACTAAAGGAAGGAGAAATACTCCTTATTTACCTTCCGATCTTTGTCGAAGCACATTGCTCATAAAATCTGGGAAGGAGAAATTAGAAGATATAAAGTAAAAAAAATGAAATCGTAAAAATATAAGAATTTACGAAAGAGAAACGAATTACAGAAATATAAACAACTCACTCGCACAGATTGAAGTGAAAGACCAAAAAAGGACAACCTTGAATCAGCTGATTGGGAAACACACACATCCCCGAAAGATCCCTACAACAACAATAATAACGAAAAAAACACCGTCTCTCTCTCGTGTCATGATTTGTACTTTTATCTGTCTGTCTGTCCGACATAACTGTTTAACAAAAACAACACCGCAATACAATCAGAAGAACTCACCGGAGAACTGAAAAGAAGACCAGACCAGATCAGCCAGCGCAGACAAGAAAGTGTGCCTGTGTGTAGATGACACGAGGGCACACAAACCCACACACACACAAAATAATAAACCGGCGAACGGAGGAATTACTCACACATGTGCGCAGCACCGGAGCAAAGGAGACAAAATAAAGAAAGGACCCGAGATTTGAGCGCGCGCAAAATTTTTGGTAAAAGAAAACTGTTAAAAAAGGCAACAATACTACTACTGCCACTACCACTACTACTGTGGCCAAAGGACAACAAACACTACACACGAGAGGATAACGCACAAGACGAAGAAGTAGGGTTTCGTTCTCACGGCAGGAGGGGTGTGTAAGAACATTTGTAGGTTTTTGCTCTCACACAGTTTCGTGTATACCAAGTGCAACAACACGGGTTATAGGAGGTAGAAACATCAGCAGTAGCAACAACAACAAGAGTGTCCTCAATCATGAGCATGTTAATGGAGTAAGAGGGAACCAAGTGCATAGGGGGAATGTGTGCACAACAAAATTGCGCCAAAATCACAACTAAACTGGGCAATGGAAAAGGACAAAATGACAAGAAATCATAAAAAAAGGATTTCGAGCACAACTAATGGGAAATCAAAGAAATCGATTTCTGAGGATTTCCCAAATAATTATTTGACACTTTCAGTGCAGTGCAAACTGTCGAACAGAGAGGTTGTTAGTCGCTACTTGGAAGATAGCAAAGAGACAAAAATAAATCATTTTCTTTTACTTTCGCGTCACTATTTAAGGATACGAATACACTTGTTTTTCAGTTCGTGGCGAACCGTAGAAGGAGGTGCATGGGAAAATATTTAACCCTTTCACTTTGTGTTTTGTTAAAGCAGGTACGAGTACAGACCAGCATAGTACGATTAAATATTGTACTCAACAATTTTATCCCAACTTGTCCTTTCTTGCCCTGGTTCGAGGCCGGAATCAACTTGTCTCCTCGCACTGTTGCTAACAAAATTTACACAACTTGTAACAAGATTCCCAATAGACTGATTTGGCGAGAGCGTGTTTTGCTGTCTTATCAACTGTAAGATAGTTGTTTTTTAGTTAACCAGTCTAATTATAATATGACCAAAATACAATGATTATATGTTACCGGTGTCTAATACATACGTACTATATTGACCAACAGGACTTGTTGGTCAAACCATAGAGAAAGATATAAAGAGTGTGTATGAATGTTTCAGTTCCACCAAATTCAGTTTAAACTAATGCTGGCCCCCATTCGCTACAACTGGAGGCTCAACTGAGTTGTGTGGGAAAGTTGGTCGTTAACCACACACACTACAACCTTTCGAGCAACTTTGCTGACGCGTCGAGATCTTTATAAGAATGGCCAAATAACATGACGTAAAGTAAATGTTTTTAATTATACCCCACCCAAAAAGTATAACGCATAGGAGGAGTCATATTAGATCCTATGACCAAATTCGTTTTGAGACTTTTGAGCAATTTCCGCCTGCCTCAGCAACACGATAACTGCCATGAACCTTTCCCGATCACCATGAAATTCCTGCGTTGTTTGCCAAAGCTTAGTTTGGGATTGAAAATGGGCGTTATGACCACACTACTTCTGGTACATCCTATAAAAAATCGACATATTTTGTACAAAATCATGTTTCTTCTCAAGTTTTTGTAAACTTCAACTCACACATTAGTTAATAATCTGTAAATTGTTACTTACCGAGGTTGCTACGTCCATTCTGGTACCTCCCATACAAAATCTTGATGGCCTTCCGGATTTTCAATCCGAATAAACTGCGTAAAACACTCCGACCTTAATGAAATAAGGTACAAGGCTTCACGTTATCAAACGTCAATCACCGATTAAGACAAGGGTGATTTGTCACGCCCATTCTGGCACCTCCAATAAAGAAGCTGTTTGGCCGTCTGGTTGTTCTGTACGAGAAGTCCCGCAAAACCGAACCAATCTTTCTGAAATTTCGCACTGGATACTATTTAGTCAAATGCCACTATGGAAAATGAGTGGTTTTGCCACACCCATTTTGGTACCTCCTAGACAAAAGTTTGATGGATGTCCGGTTTATCGGCATGATAACTCTCGTAAACCTCTCGTACCTCCCATACAAAAGTTGGGCGTATTTCCGTTTTGCCGACTCGATATCTACAATAAATCACAACCGATCTTAATAAAATTTGGTGCTGATCAAAATTTTGGCAATAACTTTCAATGCCCATTTTTGTACCTCCCATATAAATATTGGGAGGCCAATTGGTTGGTACACAAAAAAAATTCCCCAAAACCGCTTAGGATGCTAACTAATTTGTGCATTCAATAAAATTTAGCGCAATGTCAATCTGCTATTGAATATGGTCACATTTGAATATAGGCGTTTTTTAACAGAACTCCCACGCAAAGGATGACTTAGGGTGAGGGTATGATTAAGTCGGTTCACCCAACTGAAATTTATGTACTGGTTTTCTTAACTTTGATTTTGTATCCTGCCCACGCCGGTTTGGTTTATATGACCTAACATTTTGGTCCATTATTTTTGGGTAACAAATTAGGTAAATTTCAGAAAGATTTAATTTTTGTTTTAAAAATATCATTTTAATTTTCAAAAGTATCAATTGAAATTTAAAAATTATGTTCGATATTTGAAATAGTATATCAATTGGAATTAAAAATTTCTATTAGAAATTGTAAATAATTCAATAGAAATTTAATTTATTTTAATTAATTAAAATACATAATTTGAAATTAAAAATACACCAATTACAATTTAAATTACGTCAATTGAAATGAAAAATTTAGTTGCCGATTTGCTGATGTGTTTCAAAATTCAATTAAATCTTTTAAATATCAATTGATGTATTTTAAATTTCAATTGCTGTTTTTTAAACTTCAATTGATTTATTTTAAATATCAAATAGAATCTTTAAATTCTGAAATTTCAATTGAAAATGAAACAATGCTGTCAATAAATATATACACTTAAGGGAGGAAGTAACATTCAGTTCATTCTACATTCATTACTACACCATTTCCAATTGAAATTAAAAATAAAAATCAATAGAAATTTATAAAAAACTATACAAATATCGGTAAATAATTTTTAAATTTCAGCTGACGAATTTTAAATGTCCATTGATGTCTTTTAAATTTCAATTGACGTTTTTTATATTTCAATTGAATATCTTAAATTTCATTTGATACATTTCAAATAGAAATTTTAAATTTGTACGGCTATTTGACACAATTTGAGTTCAAGGCGGTTAACTGATTATTCGACGCAAAATAACCGGTCAACGGGTTGTTCTAAAATGTAGCTTCTAAAAAACCGACGCACTGTTAAGAACAAAAATTAGGGTTAATCGGGTTTGTACACTCCTTTTTAAACCCGTTTTCAGGACTGTTATAATCATCGATTTTTCACAAACCCGGCTTTCGGTTTGTGCTTAATTAGTCAAAAACTGGGTTTCGTTTTTAATTTCCAATGTCCTTCTTTCGGGGTTTCTAAAAAACAAAATCGTAATTCTCATTCGTGTTTAAATTCCAAAATTTCATACCTGTATTTTCATTTCACATGTTTAAAATCTAAATTAAATTTGAAATCATATTTAGATGTAAAATTTAAAACTTTTATTTAATTCACATTCAACTCATTTACATTACAGAACCTTAATCAAATTTTAAATAGATTTTTATATAAGAAAATCTTAGTAGATTTTCGAATTAAATCATTCATTAAAATGCTCATTCATTTTAAATTAAAAAACAAACAATATGTTTTGATTTAGATTTATTCGTTTGTGAAAATATAAATCACATTTCTATTTAATTCAGGAACTGCATTAAAACTTGAAATTTATAAAAAAAATTTATAATTTGTTTAAGAATATTTGACGCAATTTGGGTAGAGAACCGGATTTAACCGGTACTCGGCATATCGTTATGTAGTACTCGGTATATGGTTAAAAGAAATAAATGGTTAAACATTTTCACCGGTTTTTTTGTTTGATTTCGGACTCTATTCTGCAAGTTTGTGCCCGATTATATACACAAACACGCTGTGTAAATGTAAAACGGCGGTGTTTACTTAAAAAAACGAATTTTTCTTTTGGGCCACCTATTTCCTTCAAAGAAGCAACTTATGCCACTTTTTAAAATTCCCACTTATAACTCGAGTGCCATATTCAGCCTCTTTGGCACCAATTTACAGTTTCACCAGTGCAAAAATCACGAATGGGCGGGACAAGACCCAACTTAATAAGGATCCTAATTGGTTTTAAGATTTATCGTGACTACCCGCCAATTTTCAGCCCAATATTTATATAAGAGGTACTAAAATCTGCATAGCAAAGTTCTTCACTGCAATTATACAGTAGCTTTTGACCAAATATTGCCCAGTAACAAATTTTATTAAGATTGCTGGTGGATTACGGGAGATATGGTGTCGGCCAATCGGAAATCCGCAAAACTTTTGTATGGTAGGTACCAGAATGGGTGTGGCAAAATCACAAATTTCCCAAGTCATTGTGGCATTTGACTAAATATTGTCTAATACCAAACCAAGATTGAATCGGTTTTACGGGAATTTTAATGTCGATAAACCAGCCAGCCACACAACTTTTGTATGGGACGCACCAAAATGTGTGTGGCAAATCCGCCCGCGTTTAAGTGGTTTACTGGCGTTTGACGAAATGAAGGCTAATACATAATTTCCTTAAGATTGGAAGTGTTCTATGCGATTCAACGTATCGACAACTCGGACTTTGTATGGGAGGTACCAGAATGGGCGTGGCAACATTGCTGAGTAAAAATGTACGCATTATTAACCAATGGCTGCGTTGAACTAATCTTATATACCAGGAATATAAATTAGAAGAAACATGATTGTGTAATAAATGTGTCCACTTGTAAAGGGGTTTTCAACAGAGACGCTACAAAAGTAAATCGATAGGGACAGCAAACGACGCCATATTTTTCCCGCTCTTTTGACATTTCTCTTCAGTAAGGTTTGCCAATTCATCATGGAAAGATATACGAGCCAACAACGAGTCGAAATTATTAAAATTTAGTACCGAAATTTGGAGTCAGTGGCCTCAACTTTAAGAGCGCTACATCCAATTTATGGTTGTCATAATCGTCCTACCAGATCAACAATTGAGCGTCTAGTGGAAAAATTTGAATCCACAGGCACAGTACAAAATGTTCCCGTGCCAGTGCATCACCATCATTGCATTCCGAAAAAATTGCAGCAGTATCGGCCGATTTATGCTTGAAAATCGTCGAAAATTAGGTTCAGCGTCTGGACCTGCAAGCTTGCCCGTGGTGGCCATGCAAAAGAAATCGAGTTCCATACATAATGGCATCGAACGCACTTCCACAGGAACAAAGAATATCATTGGTATCTAAAACCGGTTTTGTTTTATTTAAAAAAACTTTTGTAGCGCTCTTATTGAAAAACCTGATATAGGAGGTATCAGAAGGGGTGAAGCCATATCTCAAAATTTCATTGTGATAGGGAAAGATCTACGGCAGTTATCGTGTTGACCAGATGGACATGTGCTCAATCGAATTAACATTATTAAAACGAATTTAACCAAGATGCTTTAAGTCCAATATGACACCTTCGCGCAAATGCTTTAAAACCCCCAATCCCTACGCGTGAGGGAATACAAATCGAGAGAGCACGTTTTTCTGTTTGTGGGAATTCTTTCATTTGTCTCTCCACAAGATTATAATGGGATAGTCGAAATAGCTGACAATGAACAATTTTAGTATTAACGTATAAATCAGATATTTATGAGAAACAATAGAAAAATCATCATATCAAATTATCCTACGATTCGATTTGTGAGAAACCTTCAGGTCTCGTACCGTGTAAAGTTGCCTAGCATAGATACAGGGGAATGTATCGTAATATACATTTCCCTTAGATTCCATTTCATGAATACAAAGTGTAATAGAAGCCTTTTGTTGTGACACTGTCATATCCCTATCAAACTGATTTTTCCCACATACTATGTACTGATCGTTATATATGTATGGCTGTACATTTGTACGGTATAAGCACATACATACATATGTATTTATATAGTCATATATATTGTACACTGTGTTTTTTTCCTGGAGCGTACAAGAGCTGATAAGAGGGACTAAAACTAACAGCGATTGCGCGCCAACTAAAAACGAGTATAACAACGGCCTCCTCAGCGACAACAACAAAACCCACTATCCCCGTCGTACCTAAAGAAGAGAAAAAGTGCAAACAAACCTAAGATTTCTCAGATTTTCAGCTCATGAAATGAACAGCACAGCACCGAACAGTAGAAGCCAGAAACAAGACCGAGAAGACTTTTTTAAGGAAATGAAATACGTGACGTGTGTTTTGAAACCGACCCAAGACGACTGAGAACAATTAAGAAAAAACACAACATATCAGAAAATATGCCGATGTTTGCACTTCCAGAGCACAAGTTTGTATTAACACTACCACACACTGGACAAATATGAATGGAATGAAGAGGAATCTATTGTAAGCCCAGTAGAATGTGGAGAGTTCCTCGTATAGAGCTTAGTTGGGATGCATTAATGAATGAACTCCCCCCTTCCCAATACACCGTAAAGTGATCCATCTCTTGCAGTCGTTGTAAACTTCATATTGTTTTCAAAACGGCAACTAGTCTAGAAATCATGAGTTGTACAGGTAGAGCTAAGATTCATTTTCATGTATCTAGATACTATTTTATTGTATCTGATTGTAAAAATCCATTACAACATACAACTGTTGTAATTGGTAACTGGTATAAACCATGGGATAATGCCACGATCATTTGTGTCAGATAGATCAGTGTTCTATACAAGGAAATTGCGAAGTATGCATGCACATATATATCTCTATGTACTCTCCATTGAAATGTTGAAGAGATCGCACTGTCTGGTCTCAACTAAACATTCACGATTTTACACTAGAAACCAACCTATAGCCCACTAAGGTTTGTTAACAAATTTCAACTCTCCCCCTCGATTCATATGAAACCATTCGAAATTTAAATTAAAGTTTAAAAATCAAAAGAAAACCTTCTCCTATACTTCCTTACACACAAGTGAGGGAGTGAGATTTGATCGACATGCGCTGCAAGCGGGCACTAACTGGAGGCGGATACGAAGCGCGGGCTCATTACAACCATTCAACAATTTATTGCGCTTTGTATGTAAATTTAATTTTTGTATAACAATTCAATTGTTGAAGAACATACAAATCCCCTCTCTCTCCCTTCTTACGTTATCTTTTTTTCGTTTCATTATCAATTATGGGTATTTGAACGCCAGCTATGGGTTTTATTTTTTGGGGAGATTCTATGGAATCTTCACATTCTTACTGACCTCTGACTAGAGACAATTGATTCATTTCTGTTTTTAGTTGTCGCTGGGGCTGCTCGGTCTGTCTGTGTTCACTCACTCACTGTTCGTTCCATTGATAGTAACATTGTCGTTTAAAAATTGTCCCACATGTCTTCATTTGTTTCCTAGAACATTTCGGATGAGGGAGGGGTGTGGCAGACACATTTGTTTATTGCACTGATGATGATGATGATGAATGGCGGGGATTGTGAAACTATCAAAATGAATCGTTTAGTTTGACATTTATGTATGATTTCAATGAAATTTATGAAAATAAATTAAATGATAAAACAATCTTAGTAAACGATGGAAGAAAGTGGTTACCCCTCCCTCTGCACTACGATATGATGAAGAAAGCTGAGAGGATTCGGCCAATCTCTCCCTCAGTAAGTGAGAGAAATTATATATAAAACTTTAGAAATTTAAACTCGTACATAAGTGTTGGTAAAGAAAAAAATATCTCAATGGGAATAGGAATAAAATAAATTTAAGTCAACAGAGAAAAATGACTTAAGAGCTCTTAGGACGAAACTGAGATAAGGTTACCCCAAGATGAGCTCCTTAGTCAGACAAATTTTGGCTTAACTCTTATTTTCCTGAAGTTCTATCACAGGCTCTTTTCACTTATCCTTTTTGTTTTTGCACCGTTACATGGAATAACAACCTAACAGAACATAGGAATCAATGTTATTAAAATTCAGTCAACCTACACTCACAGAAAAATTCAGTTGAGGCAGTCGAATTACCCGTAACCTAATTTAGAGGTTGTTACAACTAGAGATTGCGGTTTCCCGACATTTTTCATGTCATCGCGACTTTTTTGTCTCAATATATTTGTTGTCTCGAGAATTCGAGATTTTTTTTTCTATGTCTTGAAAGTCTCGAGATTTCCCGCTACATTTCTAAAATAAAATAAAATTCAATTATTACAAAAAATCTTATAAAATAATTCTTATTAAAACAAAAGTAACAAACCAAACAACCATAAACAAAATAAAAAAAATATAATTCATTAAGCCTTTTCGCATTATTTCATGTTTGCATAAAAAATAAATTATTCATTGCTCTGCAAAGAGGATTGAACTGTAGGAATAAGAATAATATTAAATAATATATGCCTTAAATTAAAAGTATGTAAAAAAAAAAAATGAAATATTTAAGGAACTGTTTTCCTTCATAAAATAACATTTTAAAAAACAAAGAGTATCTATAGGCCTATCTGATAGTCGAGTCCTTTTTTTTAGAAACTAAATGTCCCGCTGTTGAAAAGTTTCGCTCATTTTGAGTAGACGTTGGTCTTATTGTTAAAATAGCATTTTTAACTAGTTTCAAATTGGGAGTAATTTGACCAGTTACTTCACATAGGTTTATTTCCTTTATTTATTTCTCCTATAAACTCAAGACTTATACAGTTGAAATGTAAACACTTACATGCGTCCTGACGATTCTTTCTTTCTTTTGCATTTTCATTTACAAAAGTTTGTAAATAAAAATTTGTATGTATTAAAGCATTCGGAAAGACCAAAACAGAAAAGAAAAAACTTTGCAACGAAATATTTTCAGGTGTAAAAGGGGACTATCTGTCAATTTGACAGTGCTGCCAGTTTTAAATGTTATTAGTTATTACCCTGTAGAAAATTTGGTTATACAAAATAAAATTACTGAAAACAGAATCAAAAATCAGATAAACAATAATTTTAGAAATCAAAACCTTATTTAAAATTTCTCGAGACAAAAAAGAAAAATTCTCGAGACACGAGAATTCCCGAAACATTACGTATTTAAATTTCTCGAGACACGAGACATTAAAATGAGTAAAGGTCTCGAGATTTCTCGAGACAGGAATTCTCGATCACAATCTCTAGTTACAACCACACTAGATGTCATCGCAACCGAATCAGAAGTTGTCTCAATAGAATTAAAAAATGTGTTCAGACGAATTAGATGTTGTCGCAGCCGAATTAGTGGTTGTCACAACCGAATTAGAGGTTGTCACAACCGAATTAGAGGTTGTTACAGCCGAACTAGAGGTTGCCACAACCGAATTTAGATAGGTCACAACCGATTTTTTACATTTTTGTCTAGATAGGGTTGATTTATTTTCCTGTACTCTCATAAATAATTACAAAGCGAGGAAATAATGCAATTTACATGGGATAATTTGAAGGGTAACAAATTAATTGTACATGCCACTTCCGATCGTATTTGAAGACTCAGCCATCATGTGTCACCGCACCAATTCTGTCGTCTTCTATTTGTTGATTTAGCTCCTAAACCGTTCTATATACAAACGATGGCAGCACATCTTCAGAACTGTTGACATCGGTTTGTACTGCACGTTGATAAATGTGGACACTTTCTGTAAAATAAGCCGTTTTAACGCAAAAATCAGAATTACAATATTTTTAGTCACCTTTCATAATAACCCGAAAAAATTTTCGAATCACCGCGACAGCAATAATTGTGCATTCCTTACAATTTTTACTATAATATTTGTGTTTAGCATTTTAAACGTCAGATTTGAAATATATAGAGTTATGATGTGGTTACCGAATCGAAAATTAATTCGGTTGTACCAACAGAATTCATGAGAAATTCCCTTACAGCAATCGAATTGACGCCATATTCTGACGTTGCCCTTGACTTATGGCTAAATTCGGTTAATGCGACCGAATTGGGGCCAAATTCGGGTTTTGCACCTGAATTAAAGCCACAGTCGGTTGCTGCAATCGAATTTGGTACCAATTTCGGTTGTGGCTTCCGAATTAATTCCAAATTCGGTTGTTGCAACCGAAATTGTGAAAAATTTAGTTGACAGAAAGAATATAATTGAAGAATCAGTAGTCACAGCCGAAGCAATTATGCAATGAGTTTGTTTCAACCGAATTTAACTTAAAATTCAGTTGCCACAACCTCAATTCGGTTGTGACAAACGCAATTCGGCGACAACAGCCGAATTTACGGTTGCTACAACCTCTTTTCGAACAATTAGTTCCCTGAGTGTATGATTTTACAAAATAAAATATTTTTTTTTCATACAGCAACCAAAGTCAAGCAATATTAATTAAAAAATCAATAATAACTTAGCAAAAATACTGGTATAAATTGTTGCTTTGGGCAGGATCTGCAAAATACCCCGTTTTAGTTTGCAAATATGTCTTATCTCTTATTTTCAGCGATAACCCTACACTAGATGTTAATAACATTTAACAATACAATGGTGTATTTCTAACTTATGGCAGCTCCAACTAAACAAATCCGTTTTTTGAGACTCTTCACAAGTTTTTCAAAAATATCTTAAAATTTAAAAAATCCTTTATGACACAGACTTAATTCACCAATTACTCCATCAAACATGATAACATTTCATTTATCTACACGTGCGTCCGTCCATTTATCATCCTCCGTAATCCATACAAATTACATGTTTTCCTAATCTGAGACATCGGCAAATTTCGAATGGAAACATCTCCATTAGTAACATTGTAAATAAGGAATTTTCATTTACAAAATCTCTATTTTCTGCCCAATCATATATTCATGACAATCAATATCGTCATATGCATTATGAAGGATATTTCGAAACTCAACCATTCAACGGCATGTTGATCGATGACCCAAGATAATCAGATTTTCATAGGCCAACTCTTATAAGCCATAATTAAATATTTAAACAATAACGAAATTTCTAACTGAAGAAATATCACGTATCCCTCCATCTATTCATTCTGCCTGTCTGCCAACCTTACCTGTCGCTTACCACAAGTGTGCAAGAATTGTAAACGAACCCATAAAGGACTAGCAAGGAGCCAAACAATGAGGATTTGCCACTAATATTTTTTAATCTTTGGCTTCCACGTATTCTTGTTATTGACTTTTCACCAATATTTTGGTTTGAATGTAAATAGAAGACCAAAACAAAAAGACCCGACGGAAACGGCAAATTAAAGAAATAACCTGTAGTCCTGTAGGCGAAATCTCAGAAGGATCACACAGACGTTGAGAGGTGGATGGATAGATGGATGGATTTCGTTTTGTGCAAGAACCGCTATCAAGCCTTAAAACGCCCTCTACCGTTTGGTTGATACCAACCCATCAACCGGCACAAAGGACGATGTCGACCACTAATCCCGAAGTTGAAATATTGCAAAAAGATAATATGAGGTAAACACTTGTTCTGGGGATGGAGATGTGATGAGATATTTGTGGGTTGAGATGTTATAAATCTTCAGAAGGATTACTAAGTTGTTGTTTGCCAATGTGAACAAGTAATAATTATAAGAAATAAAAAAACAAACAAAAAAATTAGTCGCAGATTACTGTGTCGAATCATAGGAAAACAATGGGCACCGATTTTTTAAGATGATTTATTAGTACTTGATATAAATGAAAGTATATACGATAGATATACATCATATCCCAATTTCAAGCTGAAAAAAAAACGACCCCTGTACATTATGCAGGAACCATGTATATGTTTCGAACGTATTACTGAACTTTTGAACCTCACGAATTGAAGATCTGTTGCTTTTTGGAACGAATTCCTTATCGCACGTTGCGGGATGGCGGTTAAATGGAATACAAATTCAACAACTGTTTTCAACACTATTATGCTACAACCGAGTATTATCAACTATATTGGGTACTTTTGCTTTGGTTTGTGTCTAGACTAACAGATGTTGGGACATTTCTTGTGCAATGGGAAGTTTTCTAGGTGGAGCCTGTAACCAATATTTAGTATATATTGTAGTTTTGAGCCCAATAAAAAGCAAATTTAGAAAAGCCAAAGTGAAAGAAGTTTAAAAAAATAACATTTTCTTAAATAAGTGCCTTTTCTTAAAAAAAGGAAATTCTCTCAAAAAAAAAAATAAATAAATAGTAATATTCCTCAACAAAGTACCCTTTCTAAAAAAACCACTTTATCTTAAAGAAGTACCTTTGCTTAAAAAAGTAAATTTTCTTACAACAAATTGTCGCTTCTTAAACAACTACCTTTTCTTTAAAAAGTAAATTTTTTGTGAAACAAAATAACTTTTGTTGAGATAAGTACCTACTATTAAAAATGTACGTATTTGAAAAAGGACCAATTCTAAAAAAAATTCCCATTTCTTAAAAAAACCTTTTCTTCAAAGAATACCTTCTCGTAAACAAAAAAAACCTTTCTTACAAAAACTCTTTTTGAGTATTTCTGAAAATACGTAAATTTTCTTAAAAAATAACTTCTCCTAAAAAGAGTACCACTTCTTTAAAAAGTACCTGTTCTTAAAAAAAGTACTTCTTTGTAAAAAAAATCATACTTTTATGACTTTTTCTTCCAGAAAGTACTTCTTCTTAAAAATAGTATATTTTCTACTAAAAAACATTACCTTTTAATAAAGGGAGTACCACTTTTTAAAAAACGATCTTTTCGGGATCTTTACATATTCTTACAAAAAGGACTTAAAAATATGCCTTTTCTTAAAGAAAAATATTGTTCTTAAAAAAAATTATTATTTTCCAAAAAGTATATTTTCTTAAAGCTTCATTTAAATTATCGTATTTTTCAGCGGGCGCCTTTGTTGGAACTAACTAATACATAATATATAGCGAAAGGAACTTTATTCCAACCGGGTGTCCCCTGACACCTCATGTAATTTTTTTTTGTTTCATGTTCACCATATAATAATGAATAGCAAATATAATGTGTTTAGACACAAGTATACTATATTTGCGAGTAGCTTCAAACCCGTTATACTTGCATCCAACCAATAAAAAAAAGACAGATTTTTCAGCGTGTATTTACCATCTCCATATTTCTTGATATTGTCAATGCAGACAGGTATGACAATTTACCTCGTATAACATTGGTACGGACCACGACGACTCATTTGACACAGTAAGTTTTATTTAAATAGGAATATTAATTTACACACGTTTACAGTAATTATCATCTATAAATATAAGTATAGTCAAGTGACTCATTGGCTCGAAATCCTCTTTTTAGGATTATATTTTATCAAACAATTTTTTAATTAGTTTCGAGTGGTGTGGCAGAAGAAGAACGTTTAATTAGCGTTGAAAACTAAAAATAGTAAGCGATCTGCTCACTGCTTGTGAGAAGCTATCCTCCTCTATCCCGTAATGTGATGTAATGGGAAAATGAGTTTATTCAATGTTTACCATCTTGTATTAATTTTGAAATTATAAATACGAGTATCTTGGGAACCATTTACCGAAATATGATAATAGTTCTCCTATAATATTTGTAAATGTTTACTAATGTTTATCCTTTAATACTGTGAAATGTCGTCCATTGAATATAATCCGCTTATTAGTCTGTTAGTTTTCATTTGGATTCCCGGACAAACAGCATAGGACCATAACATCAGCGGCTATAGCATCCCATTTGTTCATTTTGTACACTTTCTTACTTTACCGTAGCGAAAAACGCAAGATGCTTCATCTGGTTTTCTAATGCCGATCGTCTTTAGGGCATCTTACCTGAGAGTTTGTTCCCACTGTCCCAAGAAAAACATGAAGCTTTATTTATATTGGAATCTAATGCTAAAAACCTGAACATGAACCCTTGTCACATAAATTTGTAATTGAATCACCTACGGCGGCTCTGGAAAACTCTTAAGGACGAACGATAATCTTTCCCCTTCTTTTGACATACTTCCTTCATTCATCCTTCCTTCTTACCAAACTACTTAATATCCTTACGTCTCCCTCCCCTGTGTAAACAGTCCTAGAACAAAGTCATGTCATAACTTTGATTTGATTTAGAACAAAACAAAAAGGAAAATGAAAAAAATTGATAACCTAAGAAGTTGAAGACCGTCAGAGATTTGACATTATTAGGATGAGGTAAAACTGTCCTGTCTCTTGACTATGAATAAACATCATCCGAGATTTTCTTATCATTCTGTGGGATGGGTGGGAATGTGTTTCGTGACGTTCATTGGGATTGAGATTGACGACATGACCGTCGAATTGGGCGCGCAAAGAGTGTCCTGCAGCTTTTATTCAAGATATTTAGCAGTGTACCGATTCGCATAAGATGAAGACTTTGTTTTTGTGGTAGTTTTTGACAACGACTCGTTTCACCAACAGATTTTGAAAGTCAGTGGAGTAAAAATACAAAATGTGTATCCTTGGACAATCTTGATGTTACAGGAAAAAAATATTATAATTTGTAGTATTTAAATATTTGCATACAATACTGAAACAATGAAATGTTAAAATACAAGGCTGGGATGCCAATGCATTGAAATGTCATCGCAGCCCAGGTATTTCTTCTTAGTCCAGATTACCATCGCCGATAGAAATGGAAGGTGTTCTTGTGTAGAATAGTCGAGCACATACTGACAGAACTATTTTTTTAAAAAAAGGTTGTAGCAACTTTAAATTCGTTTATTGCCACCAAATTGCAGTTGCCATAAGCGAATTGAGGATGTCACGACAGAATTCATTCCCCACAACTGAAATTCGATTGAAAAAACCCCAAATAGGCCGTGGCAACCTCTACTGCGGTTGTGATAACCACTAGTTCGGATGTGATGACATCTAGTGTGGTTGTGGCAACATCTAAATTCGGTCACGGTTAATTCGGTTATTTTTGTCGTGGTTCCACATTCCAAGAGAAGATGACCGTCAGTAGAAAATGCCTCCAAGGAGGCAACAGTGCTGGATACACTGATGTCGCCTATCAGCTTCAACGCTCTCTTTTGCACGCGGTCTAGAAGCTCCAAGGTGGACGCTGGAGCCCCAGCCCAAATATGAGAGTTGAATTCCATTTTCGGCCGAACGAAGTTCCTTATCGCACGTTGCGGGATGGGGACTAAATGAACAAATTTATTTTTATCACCACAACCCACTATTATCAGCTATATTGGGTACTTTTGCTTTGGTTTGTGTCTAGACTAACATATGTTGAAAAATTTCTTGGAAGTTTTCTAGGTGGAGCCTGTATCCAATATTTAGTACACTATAATAAAATTTTGAACCCAATAAAAAATAAATTTAGAAAAGCCAAAGTGAAAGAAGTTAAAAAAAGAACATTTTCTTAAAGAAGTGACTTTTCTTATAAAAAGTAAATTTTTCTCAAAAAATGCCTATTCATATTCTTAAACAAAGTACATTTTCTTAAAAAAATACCTTATCTTAAAGAAGTACCTTTGCTTAAAAAAAGTAAATTTTCTTACAAAAAGTACCTTTTCTTAAAAAAGTATATATTTTTTTAAATAAGTACCTTTTCTTAAAAATTTACATTTTCTTACAACAAATTGCCTTTTATGTGAAACAAAGTAACTTTTCTTGAGCTAAGTACCTACTCTTAAAAATGTACCTCTTCTTGAAAAAAGGACTAATTCTAAAAAATTCATTTTCTTACAAAAACTTAAAAGTGCCTTTTCTTAAAAATAAAATAATATAAGTAGCATTTCTGAAAATAAGTACAATTTTTTAAAAAATACCCTTTTCCTAAAAAGAGTACTACTTCTTTAAAAATTACCTGTGCTTAAAAAAAAATCATACTCTTATGGGTTTTTCTTCCAGAAAGTATTACATTTTCTTAAAAAAAATTAGCTGTTAATAAAAGAACGGGAATACATAATACATATTCTTACAAAAAGGACCTAAAAATTTCCTTAAAAAAAATACATTCTAGAGAAATTTTTTTCAACGGGCGCCTTAGGCGTGTTCGAACTAACTAGTACATAATATATAACGAAAGGAATTTCGTTCCAACCGGGTGTCACCTGGCACCTCATGTATTTTTTTTTTGTTAATTTTAATTAATTTATATTTAGATGATTTTTAACGAAAAAGTTCATTCAGTTAAAACCGTTTTTCATAAAGATCATATTGGTTTATACGATG
This sequence comes from Phaonia tiefii, assembly GCA_963931995.1. Taxonomy (NCBI): domain Eukaryota; kingdom Metazoa; phylum Arthropoda; class Insecta; order Diptera; family Muscidae; genus Phaonia; species Phaonia tiefii. The sequence continues at coordinate 6,231,949 of OZ008367.1, read as the reverse complement.
GGTTGATATCGACACGTTAAGCGACATATTTGGCGACAATGACAATTCTCAAAATTTATGCCAAGCTCCACATTTCGATATACAGAGAATGTCCCTTGCATAACCACGTCATGAGTTATGAAGCAAATGAAATGGTAATAACCGAAAAAATAATACAAACCAAATGAAAGTTTTTTTCGTTTCCTGAACAATTTCCATTTTGTCGCTTAATACATTCTGCCGGGGGGAACGTGTCGATATTAAAAAGTCCAACAAAATATTAACCCCTGTATTCATATCGATAAGTTAGCCACCGGCAATCATCAAACTAACGATTTTTACTTCAAAACACATCAATCGAACTATGTTCAACGAGTGGTTAAGAAGAGAATGAATACATATTAACTCTTGACGAACAGCTGTAGGTTTACTAACAACAATCATGACACTCAGGGTTGTATTTGGCTAAAATGGACATTGAATTGGCCAATCACGGCTTATTTTAAGGGTAGATGAGTGGGCTGGGATCGGGAAGAATTGACACTGATATCACTGGGCTGATTAAAACGACAGTTTTTCCCAAAACGTTATAAACGTGTATTTTCCGTAGAATTCAGTTTTTTACAGGAGTGATACGTTAAAGTTGAGGGTAATTTAAGTAGATGTAAATTTCATGTAGTTCTTATTTTAATTTATTTAGATGTAGATTAATGTAGCTTGATAATTTTGTAGCCTTTAAGATGATTGCAAGTTTAGGAATTTGGTTGCATTAGTTGAACCGTTGATGCGTACGACGAGTGAGCGATTGTCCCGTACCTTCTTCTTCGTTCACTTGTTTACGCATGTTCATTTTGCACTCAATGTATTATCTCAGATAGATAATTTGCGATAACTGTGTAGCATTCACAGTGGCTAAGTGTTATACGTTACGCTAGCTTATATGATGTTACCATCTACTTTGTAATAATGAGGCTAAACGCTTGGCGTTTAGACATGCCGGCGGGTCAGATTTGATGCACACAACACTGTGGCCAGCGACTTAATGGCTTCGGACAGAATCCGCTGATCCGGGGCCGTTGGCGATGGTGGTTTCTTGTTACTCCTTTTTGGCTTTGGTTTTGCCTGGTGGCTCTTGGATGTCGAAAGTTGACTCTGGCGGCTTGGTGACGGTTTTTTGCTGCTGCGGCTTGGAGATGTGTGTTGTCTGCCATGGCTTGGCGGCACTACTCTCGGGCGGCTGGATGAGTGCAACAATGTGTGGTGAAAATGTTGACATTTGTGGCACGTGTTTTTTGAGCGACATCCTCTGAAGGTATGACTTCTAGCCAGACAGTTTATGCAGTAATCGTATTTCCTCACTGTACGGTTCCTTTCTGCTGTAGTCATTATTAGGAATCGAGAGCAGAACCTAATAGAGTGATATGCGGTGCAAAGCTTGCATCGGTAGACAGATGATTTTTTTTGCTTGTCTTGGTAGGACCTCATTGTAAGTGCAGCAGACATCCTTTTCTTGTTGTTTCTCCTTTGGTAGAAGTGGGTATATTTATCCTTTCCGCTGGTTTCGCTTGGTTCGAAGGACCATGAATTGGCCAATCACGGCTTATTTTAAGGGTAGATGAGTGGGCTGGGATCGGGAAGAATTGACACTGATATCACTGGGCTGATTAAAACGACAGTTTTTCCCAAAACGTTATAAACGTGTATTTTCCGTAGAATTCAGTTTTTTACAGGAGTGATACGTTAAAGTTGAGGGTAATTTAAGTAGATGTAAATTTCATGTAGTTCTTATTTTAATTTATTTAGATGTAGATTAATGTAGCTTGACAATTTTGTAGCCTTTAAGATGATTGCAAGTTTAGGAATTTGGTTGCATTAGTTGAACCGTTGATGCGTACGACGAGTGAGCGATTGTCCCGTACCTTCTTCTTCGTTCACTTGTTTACGCATGTTCATTTTGCACTCAATGTATTATCTCAGATAGATAATTTGCGATAACTGTGTAGCATTCACAGTGGCTAAGTGTTATACGTTACGCTAGCTTATATGATGTTACCATCTACTTTGTAATAATGAGGCTAAACGCTTGGCGTTTAGACAGACATGTTAATATGTATGTTAACCAGTATGTAGAAAACTGGTATAGATCAACTCTTGACTAACGAGTGACTAATCCTAGAAAAGATTATAGTTAAACACTTGTTGTACGGAGCGTACATTTAGCCACTACATATTGGTTATGTTTACTTGGGTAAATATGTTATGTTTGAATTGGGGTAAACGGTCTCAATATTTAGGTTATTCACGCAGGGCTGCTTATCAGCTTATGTGCTGAAAAGATGAAAAATAAGCTCTGGGCTACGTGAACACCCTTCCATGTTGGTTATCTGGTTATCTGCTTATTTTTTTCAATCAGCTGTTTTCAATCAGCTGTTCGATAAATGAAATCAAAACCATCAATGTACAATTGAAATTGTTTGTAAAATGCCTAAGCAGAGCATTAAACAACAAATTATGGACTTCAGAGTCAATATGAGTACTTTGGAAATTGAATTCATTAAAGGTAAGTAGTCAGAAATGTATACGATGCAAATATTTATGGTTTTGCGTTTGTAGACATAGGTTTCCCCGACCCCCCGACTTGCGCTCATTTTGATTGTTTTTTTTTAATAAACAAAAAACAGACGTAAATACCAGTGCTACCAATACTTAAATATAAAATTTGAGATGCCATTTGCTAAAACTTCGTGTTTTTAGTGTTGTCAGCAAGTTAAATTTTTGGTATTTTCCAACACTAAAAATAAGCTGATAAGCTTTTGCCAAAGGCTTATTTTATTTCAATGTATTTTGTTGTTGGCGAGATAAGCACATGAGCTGATAAGCTGATAAGCAGTCCTTCGTGAACACCCTAATTGTTTTGTTCTGAGAATTGTACTCTTTTCCAGGACTTTGTTAGACAGCAACTTTGCGAGTCCTGTCTTTCCTGAATTAAAGAATTGACATGGTGGCCAATTCATATTTCTTCTTCGATATTGTATTTTCCTCAACAAAAGAAATTATAATCAAAGACAATTATTCACAGAAAGACACTTAAGATTAAAAAAATACGTTAGCCCTAAATAACGCACCAAAACAAAGGCTCAACAATGGAAACCATCAAGTACGGGCCTTTGTCTTTCCGCCGGACAACAATGCCGGCCAACAATACAAGATGGTGAGCAGATTTTTTGCATATTGTTAAAAGAGTCTGTACTAACGATTCTTTCGATTTGATTGTTCGACGATTAACTCAAGTACCCCATTGGAGAGTTTTTTTTTTGTTGCGAATACAAATGTAATCAATAGGACATCAAGTTTGGGCTCTCTCGAGTGGTTTACACCGTGGGGTGGCCACTTTACACAAAACTCAAAATGCATCGTAGAGCTATTATAAACAAATGCAATAGCTGTCAAGTGGTTCCTTTGCGAACGTCTTTCCGTTCACTCTTTGCAGCGCAAACCAATAAAAGAATAATCAGTTTTTCCCATATCTGAACAAGAGAAATTTGCAATAATGCCCACACACACAAGCAATATGTTGTACAAGTGTTTAAGATACGTGATAGTTGGGTGCTTTTGTTTCATCTCGAGATATCCTTAGTGTTTAGCACTGTTGACACATGTTGTGATATTCGAAAATGTCCTTAAAATAATTCTTCAATTTCCTTGCGTAGAATTCCCACACAGCAGGTTGTTCCCTTGCATTGCCCACTAACTGAACGTTTCGGCATAAAAAAGGACTTACTAAATTTGGCGGGTGATTTTGTTTGGTTCGTTACAATTGTTTCAAATCCAATCTATTGCCTGCGACACTCCATTCAAATGGTATTCATTCTGTAATACTCAAGAATCAAATACCTAGCATCAAGCTGTGCTTTACATGCCCATCAAGTTAATTCATTGTTTCGACAAATTTCGAATATCTCCCCACGAAACTCAATAACATTTATGGGCCTCGCGTTAATCTCGTGCCTGACCACTGTCCAGTACGCGAGATCTTGGATGTGGTCATAAGAGAATTAATTGTATTACCGCATCAACAATTAATATCATTAGCAAAGGATTATTTGCCCATACTCGGAGGGAAGAGAAAGTAAAAGAGAAATTTACATTAATCAAAAGTAACACCCCTTTCTATAAAATCGACGAAATCGTCAGGACTGCTACGAGTATTCTATTCTGCCTTCCTCACCAAAGGGTTGTTGCTAATTTTCTTTAATGTCCAAAGAATTAATTGATGTCCTGCCTAACTTATATTGACATTTATTATGATGTACCGGGTTGTATTGTCTAACTAACGTAGACATTGTACAAAAATATTTGAAATAAAATTTGTATGTATTGGACCAGTGTAGCCGTAGGGTCGTAACTAATTAACCATAATCAATCACTACTCATATTAGTATGTAGCCCAATCTTCAAGCTCATAGAGTTTCGAGCTTAAGGGGCAGTCTCACTGTTTTTAGGAAGCTTTTCTCTATATCAGATCCCTTCAAGTAGATTCAGTTGCAATTTATCTTTTAAAAGTGACTTTATAGTCGACTGTAATCGCAGATGCAATTATATTTATAACTACATTTCAATCAGTACAGTTTTGTAAGTACAAAGTTTTTTGGACAAGTGTAGTACTATTTTCTTTAAAATAATAAAATTGAATAAAATTTCCTTAATTCAAAGCCATCGCAAACAGTTCATGTAGTTAGTTTTCGGTCAGAAATTTCCTTAAAAGAAAATCTTAAAATCATGTAATAAATTCCAGTAGGCAGGGAAAAGATGTTCAGTTCCAAACATATTTTTGTTGGTATTATTATATGCTTGTCGAATGTGTGCAAATTTGGAACATATTATGTTTGCCACGAATTAAATTATGAACATATTATATTTGATGCGAATTCCAAAATATTTAAATAAGTTAGAACAATTTTAGACTATTTTCCCGATTTTTTGGGAATAGTAGTATATTTGTGTCCAAACACATTCTGTTTGCTAGTCGATATTACATGTTTGAGATAAATTATTTTTTGAATGTTAATTATTTTTCTCCTGTAAAGTAACAACAAATTGAGATACGTATGTTTTTATATTAAGTCACCGATATGGATGTTTGGTATGAAAAACATACCAAAAAAGTATGCATCTTTGCAAAAACAAACATATGCTGTTTGCTTTTAAATATAAGTGAGTTTAGGACTTGCAAATATATGAATATTTGGAGTGTGTTCCAAATAAATACATGGTTCCTGAAGAATGTGTTGGAGAGAATATGGTACAGATTCCATTTTTTCAGCGTATAGTTATAAATTATATAAACATTCACGATTTTGGTGACCGCAGATTGAGGGCTCACAAACATCAGCATCTTTTCGCTGCGCTTATGTACGAGGGCGGATCAATTAGTAAGTGACTTTTTGAATGAAATACAGTTTTTTGTGCAAAAAAAAATATTTTTCAACATAATCTTCTTTTAGCTCAATACACTTAGTCCAACGTTTAATAAAATAGGCATTTGTTTGATCATTAATTTCATCGTTGTAGCTAAATCTCTTTTCACCGAGCCATTTCTTTAGGTTTGGAAATAGGAAATAGTCACAGGGGGCTAAATCCGGAGAATATGGCGGATGAGGTACCAATTCGTAGACCAATTCATGAAAATTCGCTATTTGGACTACACACGTATGCACCCGTGCGTTTATGCTCCATTGAGAGCAAACGAGGCACCCATCTTGCAGACAGTTTTCTTAAATCTAAATCTAATTTAAAATCGAAACCATACTGATATATGAAACAACAATCTCACGCCCTTTTACTTTTACTTTTTCTTTCACTTTTACTCTTTTACTTCGATCGGCCAATATCATTTCGGGTGTATTGACTGCCTCAATTGGCAGTCCAGAACGTTCAGCGTCATTTGTACTTGTGCGACCACAACGAAAGTCAGTAAACCACTTTTTTTACTATTGAAATCGATGCTGCACAGTCCCCATAGTATTTATCAAGCTTTTCCTTGGTTTGATTGCTGGTTATTTTTTCGCAAAAAATAATGTTTCATGAGCACTCGAAATTCACATTTACCATTTTATAAAAAATGCGGGGTTGTATATTTTGGACAGCTGTTAAACGCAAAGTAAATGACGGAACTTGCTCAAAATTTGACAGTAGTCTTTTAACAGGCGGTACTTGATGGGAGCAGTGTTGCATTTCATTTAACTACGAGGGAAGTTCGAAAAGTCAAGGACTTGTTGATCCGCACTCTATACTTATAAGTATATGTAACTCATTACATCTAAGATATTGGTCGCACTTTTCTTGTATTGGGTGATAATGGAGAATATTTTCCCTCAAACTGAACACAATCAAGAACTGGCTTCTGAGTTATTAAAAATTTATTTATTTGCGGGATACAGCTAGTCCGAGTAACAACCGGGAGCCTTTGGATAACGCCATTCACACCGACCGTTGTTTATTTATTATTGTAGGCGCTTCACGTGCTGCGATACAAACACTTTTCCTCAAAAAATACTTCGGTTTCTGAACTGAAACATATATTTTTGAGATATTAATTATTCTTCAATAATCTGACCGAACCACACCGAACAACGAAACGATTTTAATAACAGAATTGGTTATTAATTATGTATGTATGTGTAGTTGCAGAGCACACATCTACTTTACATATGTGCGATAGGGACAACAGGTTTGACGTGACAGGATGGCAATACATTAACATAGTTAACTGCGGAATCGCAACTATAATTATGGTAAAATGAATATGCTCAAATATTGCAAAATTTTCCATCAAATATGTTTAAAATTATAATAATAATGTAATGGGAACAATATTCCAAACATATATATGGTAGTTTGCAAAGCTATAATAGTTATGTGTAAGTATTTATACAGGGTGATTCAGGAAATTCCGGACAAATTTCTCCAGCGTATTCCTTGGCTCATTTCATGAAGAAAAGTCCACTAGGACCATGTCCGAAAATGCAAGGGTGCGAAATGGCAGAGGGTTCAAAATTTTCGGATTGGCGGTCGAAGAGTAGTAGGGTAAAGTTGCTAATTTCTGAGCCAGTGTTCGGATTTTTTTGTTTTTGGGTTTTGTTGGAAAGGTCTTTAAGAGGCCTTTGAGAATGGAAAAAAATTCACATAACCTCAATTTTCTCAGCCAGATAGCAGGCAACTTATGTTTCTTTTTCCGTTGAAAGATAACCATACCTCTTACCTTTCCAAAATGACCTAAACGAAGCCCAGAGGTCTTACCGTTCCAAAGTTATGACCATTTTACTGAAATGCAAAAATCTTTGTTTTTGGAAGCGAAATAACAGCACACATTTATTTGTTTTTGTAAATTAACACGTTTAAGATTTTATTTTATTGAAATTTTCAGAACTGGTCATAACTTCTTCAACTTTAGTTATATTTTATTCTACATTAAAGTAAAGTAAATATGCAATTCCGGTTGGATTTTTTCTTGTACGACAATAAGTGTTTGAGGAAATTCTCATTAAGTTGAGTCTTCGTTATACTTACACGCTGAAAAATCTGTATTTTTTCGTGTTTGGATGCAAATATAACGTGTGTTCAGCTCTTGTCGCAATTATAGTGTCCCAGTGTCCAAACACATTGTGTTTGCTATTCAATAGTACATGTTTGAGTCAGAATGATTAGTATGTTATAATATATAATTTTTGTGATCCAAATACAGTTTGGTGCACCGTTTCCTTCATTTTATTTTCGCTATGCTCTGTCGAGAGCAAAAACAGAGGGACAAAGAGAGATGGTTCTAACTGTATTGTGGCATTCTTTCAGATAAGTTTTCCGGAATACATGTGTACTACTCGTAGTCTACTAGTAACAGATTTAGTGGGTGTTAAGAAAAATAATCGTGAAGGTGGTATTATTTTCTTGCAATCAATCAAAATAATTTCCATTGCCTAGGATTTTAAAATTTTATAAAAAAAAATTAAATCTACAGCTAAGTCCAAAAATCATGTCCTAAACAACCCCATTATGAACTATGAACCCTATATTAGTCGAGCACGCTGATCACTGCACCACCAGGGCCATCCGACGGTCCACGTGCATATGTAAATATTTTCAAAATTTCTTACCAAATTCCCCTTAGAACAAAGAACCAGTACCATATTATACGAGTATCACTAGGAGAAACCCTTGATTGTTAGTTTGTGCAATCGATTTGAATTATATTTGGATGTCTCAGCTGGAAGCAATAACGTTCACTATTTGCGGTGGCTAATTTTCCAATATCCTCAACAAATGTCAAAGTGGTGGCATCATTAATAAATTATTCAGCCAAATCTCGAACTGACCACAGCAGCAGCAGCAGGACATTCAAGGAAATATGAAAATAACACACACACCTTGTCCCTACTTTACTGAACACCCGGCCCCTTCACCAAACCAACAGCACGAGCTAACCTAAGGAGCAAGGAACAATAACCGTGATGAAAACAAAGAAATCAAATAAATTACCCAACAATCCCTTAAGATTACGCAAAAAAAATCGCGCTGAAAATCTTGCAACACATCTTGCAACATTGTGACTCTGATTTCCAATATGCACTCGTTCATTTAGGCATACGAGTACTCGTATGTGGCGTAATATGTTGCTTCTTCCTGGCCATCCAAATACTGACATATTGTTGTTGTAATTGTTGGTTGTGTGCTCTAAAGATTTCTTCCGGCATTATTCCTTAAGATCGTTACAATTTTTAGGGGTTGTTGTAATACTTAGGAGCCCAAGACGACGAATGCTACCACCACCACCAGCAGCTTCGTGTCTCGTATTATTAAGTGATGCAAACAAAATTGACGTGACATGCACTGGTCCATCGATGTGTCACATAAACATCGGAGTTCGTCCTGGCCATCACAATAGCTATATGGATGGCTAGGTTGCTGCTCCCTTAGTATTATTACTACTATTTGCCAATATTTTCCGTTTTTGCGTTTGATCACCTGGTGCCCCAGAATGTCCGTCCGCTTGTCCGTCGGTCTGTCTGTCGGTGTGTGCTCTAGATTCTTATTGTTGAAAGTGACACATTTTCTTTGCTGATTATGTCGCATTTCAATATCAACCCCTACTCAAAAGAAGTGTATCATTTCTAGATTTAGCTCGTGCCATTAGAGGAGTCATCCAAGTCCAAAGACAAAACGTACGGAACGGGGAAGAAGAAGAGAACACACTGCGTTACGCCGTGTTAAGCTCATGCTTAATATTATTCTATATCAGACGCCACCGTCAACAGCTGTTAATGCCCCCGATAGTGTTTTGAATGAACCTAAATTGTTTTAGCATTTACACGTTATCGAGGATATCTTGTATTTACATTTGGGTATTTTGTAGTAGTAAATTTATTCCCCCCGTACTTAGGCAATCATTTATTAAGTGTTCAATATTTCTATGAATCCACAAGAAATCGAACTTAACGAACCGTCCGTTTCCAATTGCAAAATAGTTTATGCGCTCAAATGTACGGGAGGGGGGCAAACCCCTTTTGCTCATATTATAATTAACATCTGCACGCGATAGATCCATCCCCAATGTTTTGTACTTGGTGTACCCCGACAACTACGGCGGTTACAGCTGAAACTCCTTTTTGGCAATAACGTTTAGCACCATAAATCTTTGACTTAAATCGATATTCAATTATTCATTGATATTTGTGCTGACTGAGTAATCAGCATAATTAAAAACCTTTCAACTTCTTAACTGTTCGTATTAACATAGAAATTATAATTGTTATCATTTGCATATGTGGATGTATGTGCCGGTTAGCAGGATATTGGTCTAAGTCACACATAATTCGTTTTAAAATATTTAAAGATTTGCGTTTGAGTCAATTGCAAAATATTATTCCACTGACGGAAAAAATGAGATAATCTGCGGACATTACAGAATTACAAAAAAATCAACATCCCGTCATCAACAGAGACGCTACAAAAGTAAATCGATAGGGACAGCAAACGACGCCATATTTTTTCCCGCTCTTTTGACATTTCTCTTCAGTAAGGTTTGTCATTTCATCATGGAAAGATATACGAGCCAACAACGAGTCGAAATTATTAAAATTTACTACCGAAATTTGGAGTCAGTGGCCTCAACTTTAAGAGCGCTTAGTCCAATTTATGGTCGCCATAATCGTCCTATCAGATCAACAACTGAGCGTCTAGTGGAAAAATTTGAATCCACAGGCACATTACAAAATGTTCCCGTGCCACTGAGACAAAGAAGTGCCCGTAGTGTCGAGAATATTGCTGCCGCTGAGGCTTCAGTTCAAGAAAGCCCAAATGTGTCTCTCACACGTCGTTCTCAAGCGTTGGGCATCTCTGTGACGTCGTTGTGGCGAATTTTGCGAAAAGATCTTGGCCTACATCCTTACAAGATCAAATTGACGCAAGAACTGAAGCCGCTTGACCACCATAAGCGTCGTATGTTCGTGAATTGGGCTGAGCAACAACTTGAAAATGATTCGGATTATCACCGGAAAACCATCTTCAGCGATGAGGCTCATTTCTGGCTGAATGGCTTCGTCAATAAGCAAAATATGCGTTATTGGTCAGACAGCAATCCACACGTAATCCATGAGTCATCATTGCATCCCGAAAATATTACGGTTTGGTGCGGTTTATGGGCCGGCGGCGTCATTGGGCCGTACTTCTTCCGTGATGATCAAGACCGGCACATTACTGTGAATGCGAATCGCTACCGTTCAATGATAACCGAATATTTTTGGCCCCAATTGGATAATATGGACTTGGAAGACCTGTGGTTCCAACAGGACGGCGCCACAAGCCACACAGCGAATACCACAATCAATTTATTGGAAACCAAGTTTGGTGAACGTGTTATCTCACGAAATGGAACAGTCGATTGGCCGCCTCGGTCGTGTGATTTGACGCCGTTAGATTATTTCCTGTGGGGCTACGTCAAGTCTATGGTCTATGCCAACAAGCAAGCGACGATTGATGAACTTCGTACGAATGTCGAACGTGAAATTGCAGCAGTATCGGCCGATTTATGCTTAAAAATCGTCGAAAATTGGGTTCAGCGTCTGGACTTCTCGTGGTGGCCATGCAAAAGACAACCGGTTTTGTTTTATTTAAAAACACTTTTGTAGCGCTCTTATTGAAAAACCCTTTAGTTCTTTTGTCTGACTTGTCAGTTTGAAAAATTTGATAAATAAAATGAGGTTTTCATCACAGAGATAAAAAATACGTTTTTTTTAAATTAACGAAACAAATGTGGCTAATACTTTTCCTTATCATAATGTTAAGAAAGCTTTAAAATTAATGATGGCGACTCTATCGAATACTTAGCCAGCTGCCCAAAAACCCGTTCAGAACCGGTGTTAACCTGTAAGTCCCAATAAGTAAATGTAAAACTATAAATTGTAGGAATAATATTTTGTTTCAAAGAAAAGTTTAAACATTTTTGAATAACATTTACATACCCGCTGAAAAATTTGCCTTTTTTGTTGCTTGAATGCAAAAATAACGTGTTTGTAGCTTGTCGCAAATATACTACACTTGTGTCCAAACACATTGTGTTTGCTATTCAATATAACATGTTTGCGACACAACGATAAATAGGTTATAATATAGGTATTTGTGATCCAAAAGTTGTTTTGTTTGTTGAAAACTGCTGAAAACAAAAACTTGAAGGACAATAAAGAAACAAAAAGCAACAGATTTTCAATTCACGAAAATAATTGCAAACATGTACATGGTTCCTGCAATATATTGCTGGGGCCATTATTTTTCAGCGTGCATATACAATGAACATTTGTATAGACATTTTAAAGTTGAAATGAAAAAAAAATATATATGTTCTAGATTTGAATTGCACCAGAGATTGAGGGATTTTCTGAAGCATTTCTAGCGTGCGACAAACTAACCACCATGTCACTTTTACAATACATTTTTTTTTATAAATTATAAATTTTGGACTTAGACCATTATCATACTAACTGGTACATTCGTGCGTAATGACTTCATCGAAGTGTCAAACGGTTCTCAATATCTTTGTCTAGGGGAGTGTTTTTCCACCTGAACACCTTTATTGGTGTTAATTTGTTGAAATTATATTAATTAACGATTTAATTTGTCGTTTAATAAATATTTATTGGTGCGATTCAGGAAGAAGAATCCAAACACGTAACGTCGTATGCTGATGATTTTAAAATCTTCGCCAATATTCAGTCATTTCACAATTCGTGGTTTAAAGTTTCCATGGAATGTATATGCACAAACTTTTTAAAACTTTTGTAATATGTTAAGTCTATTACGAGTACAGATGGATCTCAGGTCGAATCACTGCATTCGTTTAGTATCGTAATCTTGTTTAGGACAGTCCTTTTCCAAAACCAATTTGTCGTAACTTCTCAAAAATTAATATTGCTCGAATCTTATTCATCTCTTGGTATGATACATACAATTAAGTACTTCCGAAATCTAAAATCAAATTGATTTCTTCCTATCAAAATAGGGATATCGATACGAAATGTAAACGGTGATTCGATCGCTGTTTACTGAACGATCATGTTGACGCAAAGATCACAAGGACCTAACACGTCATTAAGTGTCGTAGAAGCTAAGCAGATATATCAGGGAACTGATGCAAATTTTGGTAGAAGCCAATTTGTGCAAGAACTGGAGTCTACACCCCGCGAAATAAATATAAAGGCAACACCATTTTTTGTGTTTTCCAAATATTGTGAGGAATTTTTAAGTTTTTATTTTATATTGTATTAGTCCTTTCAAAATTAAATACTTTTCAGCAAAAATACTTCGACTATGACTTCTTCAAGGTGAATCATTAAAAATAAACTAATTGCTAGTGCGAAATATTTATAAAGGCAAAAGATTTATTTTAAATATTCTAAAAAGTTTCGAAAGATGTATAATCTTGGCATTGAGTTTATCAACGAATGAATATTCGCAGGATCAGTTCGAATTTATTGTATCTTAGAATTTATTGTATTGCTGCTCTTCGACCCTTGACAATCTTCCACTGGCGTCCTTGGTGGTAAATTTGGGTAGGTAAAATAGACCAGAGGTTCTCGATCAGATAGAGAGCAGAACTAAGTGCAGGCCAGTCGAGAGTTTGTATTATTTCTGGACTCCAGAAACTTTGGAGTTTTGTTAGACCGATGTACAACTGCGTTGTCCTGCTGGATGATAAATTCTGGGACACAAATTTCCTCCCCAGAATTAACTAAGACGACATCCAATAGTCGAATATAATACTCGGAGTCCGTTTTTGTGGAAACGAAACATATTGGAGTGGTTCCTCTATAACTCATACCTGCCCAAACCATAAGGTAGCCACCACCAAAATCTCGCCGCTGACGCATAATTTTGGAAAAATATCTGAAACGCCAATATTTGTCCGAGCCATCAGTGCCATTCAAATTTAATTTTTTCATCGGAAAATATTACCCCTCATCCAAACATATGTATATTTCAGCAAATTTAAATCTGGCCAATTCGTGTCTTGGCATGAGACCAAGTTTTCCATACTTTTTCCCATATGACAGTTTCAAGTCGCGTTTCATTATTTGTTGAACACGAAGCAACGCTGCTCCCAAGCTCAATTCAGCAATAATTTGCTTATTGCCGAAGTTTTCTTTAATAGCAACCCTTTTGATCTCTCTTTTGGCGCTGCCACTGATCAATGGTGTCCTTCCTGGTCGTTTTGTTTTTCCATATTGACCACCCTATTTTATAAAATTGTCAATGACACAGTTAGATTTTTTCAATCGCCTCGAAATTTCCCGATTGGACAGCCCTTCATCAGGATAATCATGAATTTTTCCCTCTTCTTCTTTACTTAGGAACTTACCACCAGGTATTCTACATAAATTATTTTTTTTAATTTGACCTACGTTAATTTTAAAACAATAAAATAACAACCAAAGAAAACTCACTTCTGTTTAAATTCCTACTTACTTACTACTGTTCTAATTCGGGTTCTTTTCTTGCCTTTATATATATTTCGCACCAGAAATAGAAAAACAGGGTCACTTTTCATATAACTTGTAAAAGGGATCGAATGACTACATTCTCTGACATAATATACCTCATGACTCATATATGCATTCAATTCTACACCAAAAACGCAGTGCATTGCGAGTACAGAGGAAAAATATATTGCCTTTATAATTATTTCGCTGGGTGTACTATTTGGATAAATGTGAATGGAGACTCCTCAATATATGAGGAAGGATGAAGGATCTTCTTTCGCCTGCCAAATGCATCTATGTATAAGTATATCAACAGAATTGCGGTTGTTTAAAAAATAGTAAAGTTAACCAAAAAATTGCAGTATATTTTCAACTACATCGATTTCTACCCCAGTGAACAGACGAAAAGGTTTACGCCCAAATGAATCCCCGAACACAATAATGTCCGAGGAATAAGATGACTAATAAAAGCGACTGGAAAGCTTTAGAAACAATTAGCATACTGGAGCTCATATCCCACAAATGTCCATTGTGGATGCTGATTGACGTCATTGTACAGAGAATAGAAAAGAGACGAAATTGTAAAAATTAGAAGGAGTTGAGTTTCCTTCTAATTTTAGCCTAAATAGGAATACTGTATCCTTAGCGGTAAATTGACAAAGCGTAAAATTCGAGATTGTGCGTGGAGTTTCAGGAATGAATGGACTCAATACAGTATCGTCGTTCATAAGTTTCGCAAACTGTTTTAAAACGCAATGGAGAGACTCAATAATTTGCATAGGGCTCAAACTCTAACGGAAGGATACTTAAATCACGGTTTCACGCATTCCATTTCTGTATATTTTAGTCTTGTACTTTCCCGATTTGTATAAAGATTCAAGTTGTGAATTTGTTCGTCATCGTAACAAATATTTTCATCGAAAGTGATCTTGTGTACAGATTCATCACCGCAATGGAAACGATTTTATTAACATAAAAAGTTTAGCCACTGTGACGAATAAGTTTCATTACTGCGATTAATATATTTGTTGTTGCGATTAATGTGTTACATTGATGCCTGAAAAACTAGTTTGGAAAGTGAAGAATCCCCGATGTTAATGATGTATGTATATTAACAACAACTATAATCCTTCTTTAGCTGATTACACAAACTTCGTACCACTTCTGCGTCTGCTGACATGTTTTGTTGCTACAACGTCCAAATCGTGTACATATTCCCCCAGGGGTTCTGCGCATTCTATTTCTACACTCAAAGATTGGAACTTACACTTTTACACCGACTTCGAACTATCTTCATGCTTAATTACTTGATAGTGTAGCCGTCACTAAGCAAGGTGGCATTGAAACCACGGTCTTATGTCAAATACCGGCGGTCACACGTCAAATACGTATATACGAATAATTAAGGATCAAATGCATCTGTTCCTAGTACAACCAAATCAATTTAAAAACAAAAGGCGGCAATGAGTTCAATGCTCGTTGGTGTTGATAAGATTCAAAAGATACGCATGCGTCCTATAGGGTGCGGGAGAGAATCTGCGCAGCCGCAAATTAATCAGAAGAAATCACAACTCATGGCAAATGAATGTTGTGCTGTTGATACAAGAGTCTATTGAAGCTGAAGTGATGGCAGATTCAATCCCCCCCTACACACACTATATCCTTTTCTGCTTCAGGACGCCAAAGGAAACCGAGTAATCATAACAGCACGTGACATTATGAGGGGAGAGAGGGAACTGCTGGTGCATGCGCATAACTCTGGAGCGAAATTGAACTGAACAACTGTGTCATGAATGAAAGTGTTTATTTAATGCAGCAAAAGGATATCATAGAAGGATATTTTATCCTTACAAAAACACAATACGGATACATGATTGTATGTGTAATAGCCCTTATTTTTGCATTGTATTGGGTTCTAATGGCAACACTACCATCATAGTCGTTGCAATCGTCACCACCATTATGACAAACATTTACATTTTATACGGGGGAGATATTAAATTCGTTTCGATTCTAAACAGAAATCCTGGTTAATACCACTTTTGAAATACACAGAACTTGCGCCAGTCCAGTGGCAGTTGCAGCGGCAGCGTCAGCGTCAGCTTTAGCCTCAGCGACAACAATAATAACAAATCATAACAAGTGCTGAGAAAGTGACAGAAGAGCTGCCACGTAAGGCAGCTGCTACACATGCTCCTGCAATCTAAGTGCTCGAGCTCGCTTGTCTGCCATCATCCACTGAAGGATGACAGTGAATTAAGTACAGTGCGCTTGCACAGCTTGATTTTTCGGCTATTCGTCCTGTGGAGGGTGGTGGTGGTGGTGGGTCTAATGGGATGGATTTCGCTGGTGTAACTCTATCGTGTATTTGGAAATTATGATGGTACTAGTGTGCTGGGTTGAGTTATCTGCTCGCTAAGGTGGTGTTGCGCTTTGTGCTGGTGTTTCGGTGGTGGTAGCGATACTGGATGTGGTGCAAATCCAACCCCCTTTAGCAACCCATTCCATCCATATTTCCTTTCCACAACTGTGGATAGTTTGTGAAATCAAAGCAGCTTTTTCAGGCTGTTTCCAGATTGCCACCGAAAACAGGCAGGTGCTGGTGGAAATTCTGTGGCGCGTGCTTGATTACAACAAAAGTTGCCAGCTAATGTAGAGTGGTCTCCGGGAGGAACAGGCGTATGTAACGGACGGACAGATACAAGGATGATTAATGTTGATAATGCGGGCTTTTCTAATGAGTTTTGTTCAATCGTTTCTATTCTCTATTCAAAGATTACAACAAGTTCAAACAATAATGGTGATTAACATAACGAATATCCTTTTCCACGTTAAGTTTGTTTGTATGTATGTGTTTCGTGCATTACAAATACTCGTAGATAGGGATCAAAAGCTTTGTTGGGCTTATAACTGAATGTACAGTTGTTGGCCACCTCAAGTACAGTTCTTAGATCGCTGTTTTGTGATTTTATGGTAGATACTTATTTGCACTTTGTTGCAGTTATCTTTGGAACAGCATGACGCGCATGCGCGAAATTTACCAGCCAGCAGCCGTTTAACTATTGACTTTTTCGTCCTACAATAATAACGGATAAAGTGAAAGAAATCAAATCGCTCCGTGGTTAATCAAAGAAATTGCAATTCTTTTAACAAGTTTCGATACTTTCTCAGGGTTCTTAAGTCATTTGCCCGAAAATTTAAAATGTCTGACTTGTTCCCATAAAATTTGTAATTGATTTTTATGGAAAAATATAAATAAAATCGAATAAAAAAGGTAAAATATCACCCAAAAAGAAAGAGAAAAAAAGAGGGGAACGCACACAAAGTAGACTTTATCAAATAGCGAGTCAATTACAAGAAATTGGAGTAAGTACCTGAGTAACACCCTTACATCTTCCCTTGCCAATACCAAGGGTGATTTCTTGATAAGGATACACAAAGGAATCTTAAGCAAGTTAGACACATATGAAGTCTAAAGTCTTCAATGGAATTATTAATGGTGTCCTTTGGGATGTTAGATCATTTCCCATCGTTAGGGTCCAAAAAGAGATAGATTCGCAATAAATCCTTTTTGCTAATATTTATGCAATGATTTCTACACATCCGCAAAAGAAAAAAGGGAACGTCATTTGATTAAGGCTGATCATCTTTACCTATTATTTCAAATTTATTTGACAGCAAAGCCTTCCATTGTGTTGCTGAAGAAATACCTCAAGGACGACAACGATCGTCTTAAGTGTAGTTGAAGAAATTCTACTTTTAATAAAAATGTAAGTGAAATTTATGGACTGAATTTTACCCTGTGTGTGTCAATCTTTGGCAAGAGGGTTGGAAAATATGCAAGTAATTCAAATACTTTAATGTCGATCGAGATGATTTTGTTCGACGTGACAATTTCTATGCATCTGCTAGTCTGCTGTGAATCACGTGGTATATAGTGCGTGATATTTATGATGTAATTTGTAATGTCGAAGAAATTATAATTCAGTCGAAACCACTTATAACACGACATCGCACAGTGGTGCAGGATCGATGTCCTTCGGAAAAAATGCAATATCTTTTGATCTAGTAAATATTTTTAAGTTCTGTAAGAAACCGATTGTAGGCAAGGAGCCTGGGACTATGGCAATATATCAACATTGAAAATCGCACAGTGGGGTATATTTCAGAAAAATTTTCAAAGTTGCCTACTATTTGCTTTTTTTTGATTTCCAAGAAAACAAAAACTTTGGTTTTTTCTTTTTATGTTTTTTTAAACATATTATGACATAATTGTTCATAATGCGTACAAAAAATTAACATTTTTTTTGCAATACAGATGTTTGCTATTTTCAAATTTTAAAAATCGAAAAATGTTTACCTCTTTTTTTCCAATTTCTTGAACTGTATCTTATTCAGTTAAAGAGATATTGCACCGAAATTTTCTTTGTTATAAACAGTGAGTACTTTGCTCTAATAAAGCGGCAAGTTTTGTTTATACCAATTACTGTTGGGTAGTACTAATTATATAAAAAATATCGTTTTTGAATTTGGATCAATACCAACACTGCTTCAAAAGTGTCCAATGAATATGATACACAGTTTGAAAGGCTGATCTGTTCCCCAATTTCGCAGGGTAACTTTTGCTGTCGCCCGATAGAACACAAACAAGATAGTGCTAATTTAATGAAAAAATTCCGATTTTTTAGTGTTTAAACGTAAATAAAAATTTTTTCCTCAACAACTTTAAAAAATCGGAGTTCATTTGCCTGTGTTATGTTCCAAACATTCCTAACAACACAACACTTAGCATATAAATCGAATTCCTGCCGTTGAATTGCATACAGGTGGTACTGTAATTCATCAAAAGGCATACATTGACATTATTATAATGTATTTATACCTGAATACTAATAAAATTCGCCTAAATAACAGACGTGGGCCAACTTCACCCCCAGTTAAATTTTTTAACTTAAATCATTCTTGAAATAACTCCAAGTACGATATTCCAGCAGAATTTTCTGAAAAAAATAAATATAAAATTTTGGGGCAACGCGGGGATTCGGTTTTCTTTTTATTAAGAATTATCAGTATATGAACTAAGTAATATAAAAGTCTTTTTAGCCTGCAATCACCTTCAATTTTTTGTATGCCCACTTATTGGTATGTTTGTCATCAAAAACACGATGAATTTTAAGTGAGGTCCTACCTGGTAATAAACAATATATATTTATCGTCTTTTCCAACAGACATAATAAATATAGTCCATAGAATTCAATGAACGATGACAAAAATGAATTAAATTGCAATAAGTTAACGGAATCTGTCAATGCATGTATCTGCCTATTTTGGTTATAAAACACATGTGTGTACTTTGTTCAATTTGGTGTTGCCAGGCCACGAAAATAATAATTTAAATGACAAGTTTTACACGCTGTAATATAGTTTGGTTATTAAATATTGGATTCAAATGGCATTTATCAAAGTTCTTAGATATAAGAAATTTAAATAAATTCGCTGTAAATGTGAACTTTGAACCACTGTGCATAATTTAAAACGTCATGCCGGTTATAGCGACGAAATTTCAAAATCCAGAATTTGAGCTTATACCATCCTATACGGACTAAAATTGCTTATATCGACATTCTGGCTATAACGTAGTATTTTTGTGATAATTTTTCAGTTTTTGTATGGCCTATAACGACTACAGACTTTGTTTTGAAAAACCATTGGATGTTTCAAAATTTTCATTTGCAAAGACCGAATGAAATTATGAAAATTTAAGGAGAACCATTTGCGACAGATGTGCCAGATTTATCTAATTTTTTGGCTATCCTCAAAAAATGATGCGTTCAGGGTTGCATTTGCATTCAGTAGAGTAGAGGTTGCCACAACCTATTAGAGGTTGCAACAAACGAATTACAGTTGTGTGAAATAAATTCAGTCTTGACAAACTCAATTCGGTGACAACCTCAATGTTGTGGTAACCGAATTCAAAATGAAATGGGTTGTACAACAAAATTCATGAGAAATTCGGTTACAACAACCGAATTATTGAAAAATTCCGTAGTTGCAATCGATTTAAAGCCAAATTCGATAGTTGCGACCGAATAAATGCCAAATACGGTTGTTGCACCTGAATTGATGCCACATTCGGTTGTTGCAACCTAATTTGGTATCGGTTGTTGCTATCGAAATTACAAACAATTTGGCAGCCAGAATGAATATAATGTTCGTAAAAGATTCATTTGTCACAACCGAATCAATTACGAAACGAGGTTGCTTCAACCTACCTCCAGTTGTGGGGACTAAATTCGGTCGTAACAACTCAATTCGGTTGTGGCAACCCCAATTCAGTGGCAACAGCCGAACTTGCGGTTGCTACAACCTCTTTTCAGACAAGTAGTTATCTGAGCGTGAAAGTAATAGTTATCGGCCGCCAATATGTCTGAAACATGAAAAACGAGATCGTTGGTTATTGGAAAATCCAAACATCCTAGCTGTTTGATGATATCATACATTTTTGAAAAATGGACGAAATGGACTATTAATTGGTTCCGTGTTCTTATGAAGGATGGAGGAACAAATATATTTATTAATTGACTGCTGTCCGGCTCACCCACATGTTCAGCGATTAAACTGTATAAAGCTCGCTTTATTTTGCCATCAAACGTTATCTCAGTGTTACATCCCATGGACCAATGAGTTCCAAAATTCTTAAAATCCACCATATGAATGGACAGTTTTCTAGATTACCATGTTAATATTAGAGGCTGATTGGAAAGGCGTGAAGCCCGCCGTTATTAACCACTGTTTTCATCAAGCTGGTTTTGTGCAAGGTCAATTGAATACTTAATATGGAAAATACCAACCCAGAATGAAGTTCACGACTTGTGGAACAACTAGTTAATATTGAAGCTTGCATTCACATACGTGAGCAGAGCGGATGTCGATGATGAAAACATATTGAAATCTGTAGCAGGGAATGATGTCAATGCACCTGATGATGTTATAGAGCCTTAACGAAATTTGATATTCCTTTCGTGTCTGACTGAGGGCTGTTTGGCCATAGAGGTGCTTTAAAAATTTGTTTGTGCAACAGATGTTACAAATACAAACTCTATCTTAAATACTCTTTCATCGGCTTGGAGGTGATCTGCATTTTAAAGTTTTGGAATCACACAAAATCAAAGCCAAGTAAGAGAATATTTCAGTGCTTTTTTTTTGATTGAACTACAAAAATTACAATTTAAGTTAATGATTGTATTTGGTTCTTCGTCCTTTTGCTAATCCAAGTTATTCGAGCTTGAGGTCTGTTTTTCTTTTTATTTTCGATACCCCGTTGGGTAGCATCATCTAGAAAAACAAAGTAAATTAATAATTAAAAACGTATTTGAATTTAGTTAAAAAATATGCAAAATCCAAAAAAAAACATAATTTGGATGACATTGCTTTCAAGGCCATTTCTTACAAAGATCGAATTTCTCCAGTGCGTTGAATGTACTTTAATCTGTTATTTTTGATATATACATGCTGAAAAATTTGCCCTTCTTTATTGTTTGGATGCAAACATAACGTGTTTGTAGCTTGCCGCAAACATAGTATACTTGTATCCAAACACATTGTGTTTGCTATTCAATATAACATGTTTGGGGCACAATGATTAATAGGTTATAATATATCGTCACCTGAATGCCCAAAGACGTAACCCTCAAAAAATAAAAACTGTTTCTTTTGATTGAATATAATACTCCCCGCTAAAAAATATCGTCGGTTGACAGCAAAAACTCACTAAGTGCGTTTAGAGCACAATGGAGATAATGGGGTTTTAATCAATTATTTTGTACCAAAGTTCTATTTTAGTAGTTATCGACTTAAAATCGTAGATTATAATAAAACTATATTTCTTTTTTATAGTTGAGCTTGTATCTTCGTGTTAAATGCAAAAGTCTTCATAAAAGTGCGAAATGAAGGACTTAATGAATTTTACCTGCCGGGATCACAAACATAGAGGCACATAATGAAAAACAAATTCTACTTTTAGTAAGATTAATCATTTATTTATTTAAAGAAAAAAAAAACACTTTCGTCGCCCTCTATATCGCTTTCATCATTAGATGGCTCTGGTAAGCGTTCCGGCTGTACAAAATTAATAGTGGGCAAACTTTTGAACCACGGGATAACTCCTTCTGGAATTAGACCAGCATCGCAAAGTTTTACAAGGTCAGTTTTTTTTGCTTGTGAAATAGGTAAAAGATTACAGTATGCTGATTTTAGTTCAACTATTGTCCTTTGGCGACCTTTTTCGGATACATTTATTTTTTTGTAGTCAGATGTATGATCGTATCTATAATATAAAATTTCTGGGAATTCTTTTTCGAATTTTAAACACTTTATTTTCAGCCATGACACTTTTTCACCACACTCGTCTTTGTTCCGGTTTTTGATAGTGGTAGCTGCTAGTTCCTGTAGGTTATAGAAATCCGCGAACTTTAAGAGATGTACTTGATATTCACCCTTCTTTTTATCTTTTTTGGAAGATCTAGCAGACTGAAAAATCCGTATCCAGTCAGACATTGTGTAAGCGCTTTTATTTTTTTTTTCCGACTCTATTGCGGAATGCATGGAGTCACATTCCATGTAGGCATGACCTGACTACAAATTTTAGCTCCAATCTGTTGAGATGGCTTAAATGTTTTACAGCATACATTAACACGGCTGCTACTTGCTGGTTTCTGTTCTGACCACCACAAGTGTCACAGAAGAGTGAAACATCTGTCACGGCCAAGGGCAATGTTTTTAGGAAACGAAACAAAATTGAGCCTATCTCATTGCTCCCTCGCTTTCCATTCAATTCATTCCAAGTGTATCAATGAGCATTTTCTCCGCTCCCTAATATAATAATAAATAATATAATATAATAATAAAACAATGAGACACTCGAATACGGCAACTGGAGGACACTTTGCAAATCGAAGGTACAAGTAATGAACGCAGGATCATTTTTGCATCTCAGATTATCATTTTCCTTGGCTTCATTACACTGGTTTTTTCTAATTAAATGCATTGAATGCTCTGCTTCCAGCTCGTTTTTATTTTTTGGTTTAAAAAACGAATAGTTATAATTATCGCAGAATATCCTTCTATAAGTTTTTTCACTGACAATTTCAGTAATATTGCGTTCTTTGCAGAAATCATTACGGTAAAGATTATACATCTTCCAAATAGACAGATCACTATTTAGGTACAGTTTCTTTGAGGACTTTCGAACATAGTGGGACCCCATAACTGGGAAGCTTTCTATATGTGTTTTTACTAAAGCGACCACTAATTTGCTAGTTTTGTTACCAGGCGCCTTTCGGCCTCTTTTATCGTTATCAGTAAATGATCCAAAATGGGAACCGCTGATGGCTGTATTAATAGGCACATTCGAAATACACAGTCTTTTCAAAAAAAATTTGAACATACTCTATGACGTGTTCCAGAGCTATTTTCTAAGAAATATTTTTCAGAAACATGGCGTGCTTTATCACTGCTGGGATCTGCTGATTGACTTTCCAGGTTTCTGGGTGATTTGTTCTGCGTCTTGTTAGAACTTTTTTGTCAATTTCATCCGAATAATCGGAATTGTCAGAATCCTCTCGTACAGGCTGGAAAGTTGGGTCATCATTGGAATCTCCACTAAAGTCTGTATCAACACTATTGCAATCATAGTTCACAAGTCGATATGTGTCGTTTTGCATCTGCCCAAAGTCAAAGAGAGCTTATGAATATGATTGAAATTTTGACAAGCAAAAACTATAAATATAGTTGTGAGTTGTAACTTACATTAACTTCAATTCCTTTGGCCTCTTCATTCACATCGTTCTGAACACTATCAGCTGCATGTATGCCTTGTAAAACTTCAGTATGAATCTTAATGTATAAAGGATGCAAAATCAGTTTTGAATATAGAATTAAGCCCGATGTTAATATTATCGTTTCAAAATAGTAGGTAATAGATAATACAAAAAATATTACTTACATGGTTTTGGTTTACATCATTAAAACTTGTGACACCAGATTGTGGTACCTTAAATACACTAACAGATTTATCATCAAACAAATCTCTTTGAGCACCAAGTATGGATTTATGATTCTATAAGAAGGATTCCATAAATTAATATTATTATCCCCAAGTTGAATCTAAACATAAAGAAAGTACTTACAAGATTATCGAGAGTTCTTTATGCCTTTGTTTATTCATTGCTAATTCGTCCAAGTATTTACCTCTTGTCTTACCAAAGTCACACAGACGACTGAATGAAAGAGCATAAGAATTTTGTGAGAGGCGGTCTTCCACAATTGTGGTATGAAATGGAAATCCCCGTTTTAAGAATACGTTCTACTGAAATATGGACTTCCCCGTATTAAGTGTAGCAACGCGATGGTAAAAGTTGGTTTGAGGATAATTTGCTCAGTTACTATCATGTTGGAGGAACAGCAGTTATCTTATGTGTTTTTGTTTATTTGTTTTATGTATGAAAAATACAATTTCAAATAAAACAAAAATTCTGCAAAGTTCATTAAGTACGTATGTATATACATAGCATAGAGTGTTCGCAAGAAATATTCATTAAGTACGTTCATGATTTTTTCCTGCCGTAAAAATCTGAAAGACCGCAGTTAATGAAATTTGAAAATTTGAAACTGGTATTTTGAAAGCACTTAGGGACTTACTGAGTTTTTCCTGCGATACATAATTAAAAATTATAGTACTTAGCATTAAAAAGTAATTTTAGTTAAAATGTGTACTTAGTGAGTTTTTCCTGTCAACCGACGATATATGTGCAAAATAGTAGACTTCCAAGTTCCTAAGGTAAGCTGTGGAATGAACGCGTTAAAAACTGAAATACTTTGGATTTTATAAGGGTTTTTGCTTCTCCTGTAAAATTTTGAAAGTGAGGGATACGTCTTTGGGCATTTTAGGTGACGATATGTATTTGTGATCCAAATGTGGATTTGTTTGTTGAAAACTGCTGAAAACACTGATGTCTGTCACAATAAAGACACATAACCAATTAGCTTAAGGACCAACATCGATTTTCTGTTTAATACAGTTCACATCTGTACCATGACTACGTTAGTGCAATAATACTTTTTAAAGAAAACACATCCCCCCCACCCAAAATACACTATTGGACGTTAAAAATGTAGACATGGTGTCGCTGCTGTTGAGAGGGCACTCATGTGTAGGTTTATTCTAACTAAATCTGAAAACGTCAAAGTCAACATGCAACTGTCTCCTCTTTATCATGAATGAATCCACAGCGAACCCTTTAAATAACCTATAATAAAATGATGGAAAACTAGAACATATTAGTGATATGGAGCAACAAAGTTACTAGATAATCCTGGCAACGTTTTACCGTATTGCATAATGAAATAAAACTCAGTGAAAATGTGTAAAATATTTCAAATCATTTACGTCATATGACATGTGACACAAGGAGGCAGGCTGTCGTGCGATCTCTTCAACATAGACTTTACTTCAGTATTCGCAGGCGTCGATAATGAATAAGGGAAAGTAAGCCTGGAGGAAGGTACTGGTGCAAAGGAGAAAGGTAACTTCAACACGCAAAAGAATGGGTAACAAATCTTAATCAGAAATAAAGTTTAAGATATTGCAAAAGCTTGCATCAGATGTATAGAAGAAACCACGTAAGCCTAAAATTATGCCTCAGAACAAGGTAATTTGTTGACCAACCCCTTGATAAACCTGTGGGCTTCCCCAGAATTCAGTCGCGTAAAACTTTATGTACTTTTTTGTCTTCTAGATGTTTGTTGAGATATTGAGGATATTTTCTGTTTCCTTTACCGTTATGCACCATTGAAGGGTGCCGCCAGAGACTTCGTTACATCTACCATTTACAATTTATTAAACTGTGTAAAATTTCTAATTCATTTGCAGTCAATCCTAAATTTTCTCCGCAAATCAATTGACAAAAACACAAACAAAAACCATGGGAGGTGCGCAGTTTCAATATTTCTGAAATAGTTCTCATTACGCAATATTTTAACCTTTGATTCCCCCGTTTCGCTGAAAAAAGGGAAACATTTTTTACCACAGCGAATTTCTTTAAAACAATACAGTGAAAGGGGTTCCTTTGTCAAAATTACAAGAAAAATTGAAAATGTAACCAAATGTATCAATAGATTTCCGTTAATTGAAATTTTTGCGCTTCGTTGCAAAATTTTTGCACATGTGCAAAATCTTAAAGAGTGCACGCAACCCCTTCTGCAGAGGTTGAAGGAATAAAAGGTAAGACCAAGACGTTTACAACAACAACAACAACATTAATCCCACCAACCAGTCAGCCGTTCAATTGCAACAAATGTATCGATTTTTTTAGGGCTGTTTCCGATGTTGGCATTTGGGAAACCCCTTCCGTTTGATGGAAACTTAAACCTCTCGCTTGATTTACGGCATGTGCAAAGGTTTGTTTTAAGCAACATTTGCCAATCATTGTCATGTTAATTGTGCAAAATATGAATTTTATTGCCTTAACCCTTGTACCTTGAACTCCTCGCTCCTCTGCTGTGGAGAAATGCTAATGCACTTAGCACCGCTTTCCATAAATTACGACAATAAAGGGGCACGATTCCAATTTCCTGTCAATACAAATACACAAAAAAGGATTTTCGACGTCGAGTTGGCTGAATGAAAATTTGCATTTTCCGTTTCGTTGAACTTTGACAAAGCGAGTAGTTTACAAGTCCTGATTGACTTCTTTAGTTCGATGGCAAAGCTTATTTGTTCTCTCACCTGGTGATCATGGATCAGATCAGAGGTCCTCAAATGCTGAATGGTTGCGATTCATTAAGTCTTAAGAGGGTATTTGTGACACACTTGACAGTCGTCATTCGGTTGCTTTTCTTTTTTGCCAACTTTCCATTGCTAATACATTTTCAGCCAGTTCCAATTCATTTACCTGGAAGCGGATTAGCTTCTTGGCGTGTCTGCATGTGTGCGTGTGCTCATTTGGAGTCCTTGCTGTGTTTTCACAGCTCCTAATTAAAGCGGCTTTCCATTGTGAAGCAAGAGAAAATTTGCATATTTCCCGAGGATTTGCACTGTCAATGTTTTCTGCCGCCTTTGATTAGTTCGTATTCGTACTACGACGATTTTCTTTGTTGTTAAAACGTGTTAATGACACAGTTGGAGTTGCTTTGATTACCACGTGGAAGTATTGAGTTTTTAGGAAAATCATGGGGTTTATTGAAAGTATGAACTAATTTGTCCGCAGTAGTGATTTGGAGCAACAAGGTTGTTGAATTATTTACGAAGCCAGGTGCATCTTAAAATGTCCTGTATTCTATAGACTTGCGAAACAAGTAGCTACTTCTCCAGTTGGCCACATCAACGAATTCGGGGACTTCTAACACCTGCAGTTGTGTAATTTCTAGAAATTCCACCAGTTCATAGCGGTTTTGGTAGCAGTTAAATATATGGACGGGAAAATGCGTTAACTTAAGAAGACAGAATAACAAGATCGTTAAAGCAATCTGTCTTCTACGTTGTTTAAGGATATCGGTATCGGCATTAAGCAAATTGCGCAATTGGTCCTTTTGCGGTACTCGACCTTAGTGCTATTCCGTCCCAATATTCTAGGAAGAATATATAACTCGAAACGTGCCACACTGCACGAACAGGAGCAATCAGAGTATAACTATAATATAGCTGGATTATAAATTATAGAGAGTAGACTTTGTGTCTGGCGCTTGCCCAGTTTAAAGTGACGAATGCTTGAACCTAAAATTATGCAGATGTTGTGCACTGCCTTATTCTAGATGATTCTTATGACCAAAAATAGTGAACTTAGAAAATGGACGAAGCACAACATCAGAAAAATTGCAGAATTGACCAAACGCGTCTTCCTAGAACTATGAAATTTGGCGAGGATGTAACGACAAGCAAATTCCTTATTTTTTTGACTGTAATTAAGTTGCGGTAGAAATGGGCGAGACACTAAGCCAGGCAAGAATAACCACAATAGAATTCGGGAAGCATCAGAAGAGATCAGAACAGCGTATATACAAATGGGGCGGGCCGGATGCTTCCAAGACTCGATGATTAATGGAGTTGGAAAACCCCGAACATAGTCGTCTCATAGGTGTTGTCACATCGAATTGAACGAGCAGCCAATATAAACAAACGCAGAACGTGCGAGATGACCAACGAAACCATGGAACATTATTAATGGTGAACATTTTAATATAAATCATAAAAGTAGTGGGTTTGTAGATCGTGGAGAACTTTATACGTCCTTATAGGGCATACATAGGGCTGTAAATATAAATATGTACAGTGACGAGCAAAATTGTAACAGGATTCCCATAATGGAAGTTTAAAACTTTAATTTTTGGAAGCGTTTAACCTATAACTGAAATAATTTCTGAATTTCACTTTGATATTGTCCCTTTCATAATGAACACTTAGAAATACAAAAGTTACACATTCATGTTTCAAAGAGCGTAATATGTAAACAAACCCCCAATGTTACAATTACGCACTCTCTTCAATGTTACAATATTGCACCCATCACGTATCTGTTATATCATCACTGTTATTTTTTACAATTGCTCATTATTGTCCACGTGCTGATCAAAAACGGAATCATCTAAAGTAGTTGAAATCATGGAATCATCAAAAAAAATAATAATTTTGTTCCGAAGTTGTAAAAAAAAAGTCTAATGAAAGTCATATGACGATCCAGACAATAAAACGGAAGAAAAATTTTAAAACTTCAACTGCTCCTGGACGCCCCAGAAAGATTGACGACCGCACTTGTCGTCATTTGACAAAATTAGTGACAAGTGACAATGCAATTACCCCAGCTGCGGCAAAATAAACCATTTTTTATCACAAAATAATATAAAGCTTCACAAAGAAGCGTGGACTGACGCTGACTGGAAGAAGGTAAAGTATTTGATTCGACACGTTCTAGATAATAGGAATCAATTATGTTTTGTGTTTAAGGTTATATGGTCGGATGTGACTAAAATCAGTGGATTTGAGTCCGATGGCCGTGCTTGGTATTGGACCAAACATCCAACTACTAGGGTTCCGAATTCAGTAACACAACCCACGAAACATGCTGCTAGATCCATAATGGTATGGGAGGGTATTACGAAGAATGGAGTAGGTCGATCCTCTGGTTAAAATTTAAGGTATTATGAATAAAAAACAGTATCTTTTAATTCTGCAAAATAATTTACCAGCTGCTATAGAAAAAACGGGTCTTGCTACTGAAAGAGTGATTTTTCAGCATGACAAAGACCCAAAACATTCGGCCAAAATCGCTAAACACTGGTTAAACACTCAACAATTTAAAACTATGAAATGGTCAGCGTAGTCACCGGACTTAAACCCGATCGAAAACCATTGGAGTTACATAAAACCTCAGCTCGCCAAGAACCCAGATGCTTCAAAAGACGTAAACGAGCTGTGGGATAGAGTAAAAGAAACTTGGGATGTGATTCCAGAGGAAATGACGGCAAAGCTCTTAAAAAAGCAAAAGGCTACTGACCAATTTGTGAATCAGAAAACAAATAAATTAACATAAAACCAGAGTGCAAAATTGTAACATTTGTGTAACTTTACAATATTTACTGCTCACTTTGTATAGTTTAACATAGAATCAAAACTGTTTTTGTTTTTATTCACGAGAGAATCAACCCTGTTACAACCCTGTTACAAAATTGATTGCTACGTATTTAAAATCTACTGGGATACAATGATAGAAACATGTTTGTGTACATTACATATTTCCCAATTTTTTACAAAATACTTAAAAAAATTGGGAGCATATTTACATGATAACTAGGTACAAATTAATCAAAAGTCATTATCGGTTGAAAGGTTACAGCCATTTAAACTTTGAAAACTATAGCGCATGTTATATATTTCAATAACACACAAAATATTATTGCCAAAAAATATCAATTAACAGATTGTTTAAAATCAAAACTCCGATCCAATTACTTTTTAATTGAGTCAATGACTTGGTGACTTGACCGAACAAATTTATGCAAAAATCAAGAAATCTATCAATGCAATTGACACCGATTACTATTTCACTTGGGTTAATTATTTGTGTACTTGAAATTGAAAAATTTATGGACTTGAAATCAAATTTACTGAGAAAGTATTTTGGAAATGTTCGTACTAGTATGTGTTGAAATAATTCTCATTTAGTTGACTTTTATTTATCCCTATAAGGTGTGATGATATACCCAACTTCTTGTGGAGAAGGCAGTTGATGCGATGTCTTTGTGGGTATCGAAATAGCGAAACAAATACTGAATTGTATATTAACATCGTAGTCGTGTTGATAATTCAAAAATGGTAACCATATATTGCAGAACAATTTATGTTCTCATGTTCGTATATGAATTTAAAATGCGTATTTGGACATTCTGAAACTGTTCAGAAATATATAACGGGTCCGCCATCTAACGTATTTTTTTCAACTAGTGCTTATTTCGTGAATGGTAACACTTAGCTCATGTCTGATTTGACAGATTAGTTTTATCCTTCCGCTGAACGAATATGGTTGTGTATGACGCGTTTGACCAATGCGTTTTCGCTTCGCTAAGCGGCCCTGCGATCGACAGAAGATGCTGATTTTGCCAAAAAAAATCATCTTTTCAGATGAAGCTCATTTTGATCTTGGCGGGTATGTAAACAAGCAAAATTGTCGCATTTGGGCATAGAAAACCCGCACGCATACATTGAAAAGCCGGTGCACCCAAAACGAGTCACTGTTTGGTGCGGATTTTGGTCCAGAGGCATAATTGGGCCATTTTTCTTCGAAAATGAGCAAGGAGTGGCCGTTACAGTCAATGGCGATCGTTATCGGGCCATGTTGAACGAATTTTTGTTCACAAAAATTAAAGAGGAGGATATTGGCAACATTTGGTTTCAACAGGACGGCGCTATGTGCCACACAGCCGAAGCTACACTCGATGTTTTGCGCCCTGTTTTTGAAGATCGGATTATCAGCCGCAGAGCTGATGTCGTTTGGCCACCTCGGAGCTGCGATTTGACACCGTTGGACTATTATTTGTGGGGTGCCCGCCGACAAGCCAGAGACATTTGACGCTTTAAAGGACAATATTCGTGAAGCCATTGGTGAAATACAGCTGCACACAATCGATAATGTGCTTAAAAATTGGACCGATCGTGTAGGCTACTGCATGGCCAGCTGAGGCAGCCATTTGAATGAAATTATTTTCCACTATTAGCCGGAAGGATTGTACTTTCAAATAAAAAAAGAAATTTGAGAAAATATTCAGTAGTTTTTTTTTTTTTAGCATTTTCAAAAAAAAAAAGTTATTTGGCGGACCCTTTAGTTACCATTTTCAGAATGTATACCTCGAGAGTTCTAAGAGCGTATCACTTGGTCCATGGTTGACGCCGCATTTGCCCACAGTGGGAAAAAGGGCCTCGAAACTGAAAATCACAAAGTGCGAGTTGCTGAAAACTTTATTAAAAATGTGGATAGTAAATTCGACAAGTGCACCTTAAGGACTATCAGCAGGTGTATATTCAGTTCATGGTTGAACTGTCATTTTGCTACAGTGGGCCCAAAAACAAAATTTGTATATGAATTTTAAATTCGTATATGAATTTAAAATTCGTATTTGGGCATTCAGAAAATAATCGGACCAAATATTCAATTCCAACCAGTCCATGGTTGACCACGCATTTTCGCACAGTGGGCCAAATTCGTAAAAAGCCCAGAAACTGAAAATCTGAAATTTTCTGGAATGACAGCGCTCTTCTAAATGGGTCCAAAAATCCGTCATTTCTCAATAACCAGTTTCGGTTTTTAAATTTGCCTACAACCCGTTACCCCGAGTTTTTTGGATTATTCTTAAACTGAATTTCACATGTACAACTAACAATACATTTAAATTTCGTAGTTTTATTTGTTTTTAAATCTCCAAATGTCAGAACTTTATTTAAAGTTGATAATCATTTTACATTAAAACTGTATTTCAATACGGAATATGTGTTTAAGTAATATAAAATTTAAATCTTTTATTAAAATTCACATTCAAATTATTTAAATTTGAATATTATATATTATTTTATATTATTATATTATTTATATTATTTTATTAAGTTCGAATTTGAAATAAATTTTCATGTATCAAAAAGAAGCTCATTTAATTCTTATTTGAATTATAAAATCCTTATGAAGTTTGAAATAAATGGTTTTCAAATTCTATTTAGAACTTATTCAACAAATAAAATCATATTCGAAAATAGACGTCATGTTTCTTAATTCGAAAATTGCATTAAAATTGGAAAATCATATATTTATATATTTAATATTAAAATGGTTTAAGGATTTTTAACACAAATTGAGTATAAAGCGGTTAATCGACGACAAATAACCGGTCTTGGGTTCGTTCGAAAATTACGATTTTTAAACAATCGGCACAGGGTTAATTGCAAACAAACCCGTTTCACCGTATTTTCAGTTTCGGTTTTACACACTCTAGTTTCAAATTATATGTTTACATATTCCTAATTTGAACGGACATAATTCTGAAAGTTCATACCTTAAGAACATTAATTTCGAATTGGTCGACGCTTTTCTATTGTCTTCCGCAACCTATTAAAATTTTTGCGTTTAGTCATTTAATTAAAAGAAATTGGGCGCTGAAACAAATTTCACCTATTTTAAATATTTAGGATTATATTTTTACCATTCCATAATGCGTCAAATTGTAGTAAACAAAATAGTTTTTTGTTTGAATGTTTAACAAACATTTTTTGTTTGAATGTTTAACAAATGAATGAGTAACTCCATTTTAAAGTTATATCCTTTTAAACTTTTCTTTTCATTTGCTCATTCTCCTGCTCCTAGCCCAACACTGTCATTTTTCCGCTTCCTTTTAGTTGCCGTTCATCACTTTCAATTTCTACATAGATTTGGGAATTTATTTTAGCGCGAGCCATGTGGAATTGTAGCAACGGCTTGCGATACGTCGTGTCGGGTGCGAGCGTGTTCACGGTGCATATGCTACCACCGCATGCATAGTGGCAGTCATGTATGGCGAAATACAAATTTGCGGCAGTGACTGCTATAGAAGACGTCGTCTTTTTGGAACTGGGTAGAGCCATGACAGAAAGAAGAAAGAAAGAACTGATGTGCTACAACAATGATGAATTAAAAGTATTTGAAAAGAACGAAAGGATACAACATTGGTGGTGCTATATACTAGGCCGAGGTAATTGGAGGGGAAACTTGGAAGGAACTTTAGGGTATAAGTAAAATAAGAATTAAAGGACATTGCTCATACTCCTTAACAAAAACAACAATAATAACAATAGCCACAACCAACAACCCAGACAACTACAAGCAAATGATAGAAAGCACTAGTGAAACATTGAAAGAAACATATATGGCAAATAACTTCAACGGCAACGAGCAATTGTACTTTGGAGTGAGCGCCGCCAGCTGTGCATTTGTATTAAGTGCAGGTTTTGGCGCAGGGAACTCCTTAGACACAACGAAAAATCTTTAGATGAGGCTAAAGCACAACTGGCACCAACCACCAACAACATCACCTCCGACACCAGCACCGAAAATGTGAGTACTCGTATACTACCCGATCCACAAATAAACCCACTAATACTTCTCTCTCTCTGTTCTCCTGAAGAAACTATAATAAATTGCTGTCTTTATTAGAATTCTTTTCATAGACACTCACAGAAACATCCTTGTGACACATCGTATGCAAAAAGAATCCCTAGCAACTGTCTGGGCGGAAGATATGTATATCCTAATGGGTCATTGCTATGAACTTTGCAGGCTCTTCCTTCCCTAAGGGTGGGGAAAGTAGAGGACACAGCACGAATCATCATCCCCCCTCAAAACATTTGAATTTCCCTTGGGTTTGTCTAAGATGAAAATTACCTACATCTTGCACCAGGCTTTAATTGCATCTTCAGTAGATTATTACATTCCAAGGAAAACAATGGAATTAAATTAGTTGCCGCATTGGTATTCCTAGCAGATAATGAACATAGCGGGAAATACTCTCCGAGCTGTTTTACGAGGGTGATCCTGTCCAGAATTTGCATTTTAAATTTGGGTTCAACCACAGTTTTTGCTGTGAGAAAAATCTTAATTGCTCACATTTGCATCATCTGTTATACCGGGAAATATGAATTTGCATATAAACCGATTTGAAATGGCCTCTCGAAATGCGGGAGTCATGAATTGGTTTCCAATTCATTACGTTTCCAATTCATTACGAAATACGTAACTCTCAAATCGTACAGTTTTATTTCCGGTTTCTTTGTTTTAAAGTATTTACATTTTTTTATGATTTTATAAAAAGCCCAAATTCCAAAAGAGTGGCTTATTTCATTTTATTTGGGAATTGTGACACTATTGTTCAAATTGGATTTTACGCTTTCTGTTATATTTGTTGTAGGGCTTGGTCCTAGAACTTCAATAAAGGTATA
Source organism: Phaonia tiefii (assembly GCA_963931995.1). Taxonomy (NCBI): domain Eukaryota; kingdom Metazoa; phylum Arthropoda; class Insecta; order Diptera; family Muscidae; genus Phaonia; species Phaonia tiefii. The sequence goes on along the minus strand of OZ008367.1, from coordinate 6,197,440 downwards.
TTTAAATGATTTCAAGTGGATATACGGTGACGTTATTCATGTTGGTTTCAATTCCAAATTGAATTTTGGAGCCTACACATCGGTAGTCAATAATAAACAAAATGGTCAAGAGTTAATTTTGAAATTATTGATAGAAAACGAAAAAGTGCATACATGAAATCAAACAAACAACAATGTTTGCTTTATCAAGAAACAGAGAATACGGTCTTTGCGATTTCTTGTGGACAGTCATTTTTGTATTGTATCCTAAAAAGCTCCGCATTCGGAAATTTGTACAAATAAATCGCCCGATATTTTGGGAATTTTTTGAATTTGTTTTCATTTCTTTGGTTAAGAAGTTATTTCATTTCATTTGACTCTTATTTGAGTTTTAATGTTGCAAAGTGGTAATAATAACAGAACTTCCACACTCATTTGTCATTTGTAGACGAGGAGTTAGGCTTTCAGAAACTTCTATTTTGAGGATCAGTAGTTTTAGCAAAATGCCAGAGCAAAAAATCCTTCCAATGGGTATAGGAGTTACAGGCCGATGAATGACTACTTTGCCAACCATTGCAACAGGTTGGTTCACAGTAAACGATTCTGAAATTACATCCCATGAAAGGATTAGGGAGAGCCACTCCTAATCAGTGGGCTGTGCGCTTTGTACACTCAGAGAACTAATTGTTTGAAAAGAGGTTGTACCAACCATCAATTCGGCTGTTACCACCGAATCCCCACAACCGAAAATAGGTTGAAGCAACCCCGTTTCTTATTTGATTCGGTTGTGACAACTGAATCTTCAATTATATTCGTTCAGTCAACTAAATTTTCTAAAATTTCGGTTGGAACAACCGAATTTGATATAAATTCGGATGCAAGAACTGAAATTGGTACCAAATTCAGTTGGAGTAACCGAATCTGGCATTAATTCGGTTGTAGTAACCGAATTTGGCATCAATTCGGTTGTAACTATCGAATTTGGTATCAATTCGGTCGCAGTAACCGAATCTAGCTTTAATTCGGTGGCAACGACCGAATTTGGCGTCAATTCCATTGCCGTAACCGAATTTCTCATGAATTCTGTGGGTACAACCGAATTCATATTCAATTCGGTTACCACGACCTAATGCCATGTATTTAACATATGCCATGTATTAGCATATGAATTAAAAAATTTCAAAATTGTTTGCGGTTATTAAGAAAGGTAAGTGAAATATGTTGTGTATTAAAACGTCTTATTTTGCAGAAATTATTGAAGCAGATATCAACAGTTTTCAAGTTTTTCATGGTCGGTCATGTGAGATGTGCTGCAATCGTCTGTATACAAAATTGTTTAGAACCTAAATCAACCGATACATCAGCCGAATGTCAGAATTAGTGCGGTGTCCCGTGATGGCCGGGACTTGAAAAAGGTCGGAAGAGGCATGTAAAACAAATTTATTATGATATAGATTACCCAATATGTATGACTTTATTTTGTCGCTTTTTGAACTTTTTATAAGAATACAGGAAAATAAATCATCATTTAATAATAAAAAACGTTAATAATTAATTTGTGACACTATCTAAATTCGGTTGTAACAACCTCTAATTTGGCTGTGTCAACCTCTAATGAGGTTGTGTCAACCTCTAATGAGGTTGTGTCAACCTCTAATGAGGTTGTGTCAACCTCTAATTCGGCTGTGACAACCTCTAATTAGGTTGTGTTAACCTCTAATGAGGTTGTGTCAACCTCTAATGAGGTTGTGTCAACCTCTACTGAGGTTATGTCAACCTCAAATTCGGTTGTGTCAACCTCTATTTCGGTTGAGACAACCTCTTAATTCGGTTACGGCTAATTCGGCTGTCTCAACCGAATTTTTCTGTGAGTGTAGTCTTGCACTCACTGATTGGGACCTTCAGTTTTGCACCGGTTCCGAACTGTATTTTTGAGAAGTTTTTTCACGGCTTAGTACTCGGTTGTGTCGCCGTCACTAAGCGAGGTGACCATGGTCGAAAAAAATGTTAGGTGGTCAGAGCTGGGATCTAACCAACGGTCGCAGGTACAAGAGTTGGAAAATTCGATACACCATACATTGACTATATGAGTAAAGAAGAATCAAGACTTAAGGCCGTGTTAGACAGTTAGAGACATCGTTGGATGTGTCAACATTCTCATTTGGTGAGAAAGGATGGAATAGTGCAAACATCAGGAGATCGATTAGAAGGCAAAGTTTTGACAGATCTGTTAGACTTCACTAATTTTTTGATTTTGCTCAAACAATGATGCGTTCAGGGTTGTATTTTGAATAAAACGAACAATACCAAAGAAGACGACAATAAAATCTGTAATTTCGTCCCTTTATACAAAAGTTTAGTCTTTGTGTTTGAATTATTATTTTAGAACTGTTGTATTTTGGATTCTCACTTTGCAGACAGATGCTTTCGCATTCTCCAAAACTGATAATGTAACTTGCATGCTGAATGATAGCACGCTTTCTGTTAACTGGAAAAGTTTCATTCCATTTTTCTCTCCGCGAATCGTTTCATTTGCACTAATAGTCCCACACGACCTTTAGACGGAAGGTCAAACATGTGAAACAACTGTAAGTGTAAACATGTTTTCTAAGCTAAAATAAATTAAATAGAATTAATACAGTAACGAACGACTGTCGTGACGATATTTGCACAATTATAAATAAAACAACACAAGCGAGGTCACAGTAGTGTATTTATCATCTAAACCTGTCGTATGCAATCGAAGTGAAGGTTGACGTAGGGCACCATGAGCTTGAACCATAATATTAAGCGTGCTTTTTTATTTCACGCTAAAATAATTTTTCGACGACTTTGTATGAGCAGCAGCTTAAATCGCTTAGCTTCCCATAAAAAGTGGTCGACAAATTAGTTTAGCAGGGAATAAAAAACAGGCCAATTGTTGATGTCAACCTTTTGATTTGACAATGAAAAAAGCAAAAATATATTGGTTTCAAACCAATGGTTTTTAGTATCAAACAAATCACACTTCGGTACACATATTTAAAGGCACTAAAAATTCCATATTCAGCAGCCTGTATCTTTTGCAATTTGCAGAATTTTAAAATGGACATGGAATCTAGACATCTTGAGATATAAAAAAAAATCATGACAATATTGGTTTCTTAACTAAAGAACTTTTTTTGCGCAATTTATAAAAAAAGTCAAAAAATGTGCTATTTTTTTTGGTTCACTTGAATAAAGGCACTTTATTATTTTTTTTTATTTTTTTTAAAGTATGCGATGATTTTTTGTAGGGAGCGTTTGTTTATCACAATTTATTAAATTTTAATCATTTCACGGAGTCAAAATGGCAAAACAAACAATTTTAAATCTATCGGAAAAAACTAAAATCGCTGTTTACTGTTCTGAAGGACATTCTAACCGCGCAATAACTAAAAAAATTGGACGGAGCCCAACAGTTGTCGACAATTACATTAAGGACCCCGAGGGGTATGGAAAAAATTTTTGTCTTTATCTACGCATGAGAAAAGAAAAATCATCAGAATTGCTTCTAATTCTGCAGGATAGTAAAAGCTCAAGCTGGAGTGGAAGCGAGCAAGTCACACAAGCCACACAAGCCACACAGCGAATGCCACAATCAATTTATTGGAAACCAAGTTTGGTGAACGTGTCACGAAATGGCCCAGTCGATTGGCCGCCTTGGTCGTGCGATTTGACGCCGTTAGATTATTTCCTGTGGGGCTACGTCAAGTCTATGGTCTATGCCAACAAGCCAGCGACGATTGATGATCTTCGTACGTATATCGAACGTGAAATTGCAGCAGTATCGGCCGATTTATGCTTGAAAACCGTCGAAAATTGGACATCTGCAAGCGTGCCCGTGGTGGCCATGCAAAACAAATCGAGTTCCATACATAATGGCATCGAACGTACTTTCACAGGAATAAAGAATTTCATTGGTATCCAAAACCGGTTTTGTTTTATTTAAAAAAACGTTTGTAGCGCTCTTATTGAAAAACCCGATAGTTCTTAAATAAAGTAAAATAAATTAGAAAAACAAGAAAAAACTGTTTTTCATTAAAATTGGTTAAAGTGCCTTTATTTATTCTAGTGAACCAAAAAAAAAAATAGCACATTTTTGGACTTTTTTTTATAAATTGCTGTAAAAACATCCTTTAGTTAAGAAATCACTATTGTCATGATTTTTTTATATCTCAAGATGTCTAGCTTCCATTTCCATTTTAAAATTCTGCAATCGGTTACGAATTGCAAAAGATACAGGCTGATGAATGTGGAATTTTTAGTGCCTTTAAATAAGTGAACCGGAGTGTATGTAGTTCTTCAAATAATTTCCAGTGGGATATCATGGCAATAGTAAACCATATTAATAATGCATGTCCTTTGACCCTTCATTAGCTCCACATTCGAATATGCCTTTTGCCTTTTTCTTTACAAATGGTAAAAAGGATATTTTTCCCTCAGAAGTGTCCGAACAAAATTATCATTTGTATTTCCTCGTGATTGGGTGAAATGGTAATAAATTGTGTTCTACATGTAGAACAGATTGTTGGCGGCTTTAGTGTATATCCGGCTCCTGTTTCGATAAACGGTGGCGGACGTCAGCTCAGAGAAACATGATTAAACGGCTTGTATCTCTGGTCAGCAGTCATATAGATCATTGAGCCTCCACATGTTAACGTTGTCCGAGTTACTCCACATTCTCACTAGCTTTAAATTAAAAAAAAACGTTATAGGTATCGTTTTATAGGTTTCGTAACCATACAAGATTTACTTGGGACCTAAAAAAAACTTCGTTTAAAAAAATCTATATCATTACGTTCGACATTTTCATCTTCGTCGTCTTCGGAACTTTCGAAATTTTAGTTTGAAATTTCGAAATTTTAGTTTGACATTTTGTGGTATTGTCAGACCTAAATTCCGACAGAGTAATGTATTTAACTTTACAATCAATTTTTACATAAGTATGTTCTATTTAAATATGAAATCAAAATCTGGGCCAAAGTTTAAAAAAGATTTTCTTCAGAAAATGGTAGTAAAGGGTATCGAAATAAAATCAGTGACTTCGGTTAGGGTCTAAAGTGTTCAGAAGTGAAAATCGCGCGCCGGTCCTAGTTGGTCCTAATTTATTTTTGGTCCACAAAAGATTAAAAAATTTAATATCTTTAGTCAATTACTTTCACTGCAATTGAACTAGAGACCTTCCGTATTCACTTAAATTCACTTAATGTTAATTTTTGTAGCTCTTATAACACAAAATAGAAGAAGTTTAAAACATCCCGAACATAACCTTCATATAACACACATCTACTAAAAATAGCCCAAAATTAGCCTGCATGCATGTATTGAAACAATACTCATCTTTGGACCCCTTGCCTGATTAGCAACATGCAGGGAACCTTCAAAACAGTTAATTTTCGATCTCAGTGGTTAATTGGCCACTGTTTAAGTTGCTTATTTTATGTGGATTACCGCTTCGATTTTTGGAATTTTGTCCGATCATTTTTTAAATCTGTCCCAGTGTGCAGTGTTCAATTTTCCCAAATTTTCGAATCGGTTACAGTTATCAATATTATTCATAGCTATTTAAGTCGTTGAGAAGACACCAGATTTAAAGAAATACGTTTACGCATTCGGAAACATTGCATAGTTTCGCTGAAAATGCCAGAAAAGTTCAACTTTGACCCCCCGATTGCCAACTAACGAAATACATAAGCACCAAATATAATTAAACTTAAAAGGGGACTTCAAACCCTGAAAAAACCAATCGCTCAGTCAGTTAGTCATTTAGTCACTCGATCAGCCCTTTGTTAGAAATCGAAACACCTTTGTATGATTCTTTACAATTTTGAAAGACTTTACCTGTTTGTGAATTAAAACGTGTCGGTATTCAAATTGTTCAGCTATTTAACGATCAATGATACAGACTTCGCAAACATTTAATATCAATAACTTCAGTGGAATTCCTTTGTTTCTGCTTTTGGCTCATTGGTATAAAAGCCTGGGAGCGATATCAGAAATTCAGTTGATCTTAAAGCGAAAACTTCGTACAAGATGTATCGTCACTACGCCCAGATATTTCAAATCTGTCTAATCTCAGCTGTAGCCACCACTTTGGGCGCTTCAACGAATATTGCTGCTGCTCCTCCCTACATGGTTCAATTGAAATGGAATGATAACGTGTTTCTATGTAACGGAATCTTGGTGACAAACGTGCATGTGCTAACAACTAAGAAGTGTGCGCAATCGGATTTGGCCATTACCGCGATAGGAGGTTTAACTCCAACTAATGAGGGAGTGAGACGCAAGGTGTTCAGTAAATTCCATCAAGATAATGACCAATATGGATGGAATAGTATTGCTGTCTTGGAATTAGAAAACGCCATGGAAGGTTCCAATATTGCAACCATACCTTTGGATCAGCTGTCTGGGGAAACCCCTACCGCGGGTGCCGTTATTCAAATTTTGGGATTCCCTTCAGTTGGCATGGACTTTTCGGACATACCAAATCAGATGTTGGATATAACAGTTTTATCGAGCGCAGATTGCCTTAAAAAGGGTACCACGAAACGTGGTCACTTCATTGCAGATTACTTAGGCCCTTCAATGGTGTGTGGCCTGAATCAACCAAAGGGATACGGTGATTGTCGCTCTACTGAAGGCAGCCCCGTCATGAGTAATGGAAAAGTGTTTGGTGTTGTCACCGACGATGACAGCTGTGGTAGACCAATGCCAACAATGATAATAAAGTTCGACCAAACTCAACGTGATTTCATTCAAAATTCGATTACAAAGGCAACGTCATTGGGGACAAAAAATCCTCCAAAGAGCTGCTATGATTGTGTTGACAATAGAGGTCGTTGGAACGGCAAGCCTCTTTTCCTTCCAAATGACCCTAAATGCAGTCATTGTTTTAATTAAATGCAATAGAACATTTAAAACTTCAAAATCATTAAAAACATATGTTTGCTTCTAAAAAAATAAATTGTGCGGCCATTGAACATACATGGGACCAATTAATCATATGACAATTATAATTTGTAGTTTCATTTGAATTACCTCTACAAATGAAAGCCATAGAGGAATTTCGGATAAAGTAATTTAATCGCACAATATTTTTAACGTCATAGGTAGGGTTGCGTGTGAACATTGGTCGTTGGAAAGCATGGATTCGTTAATACCAGATAGAGGCAATAATACACAACCTCTAACAAAGCAACAACCGTGTTTGTGTGGCAAAATAGTTGTGTTAAATACAATACAAATGTATACCAACGATAAAAGTTAACAAAAAAGTGCAAAATACATTTAAATTTCACTGTTCTATAGGAAAACCAAATAAAAGAGTTAAGTCAACAGTTCTTGTAACTCCATAACTAATTTTCGAAGAATTCCTCTCATTTGCATAAACCTACGAAGAAGACTGTGAAATCAAACGTCAGACGAGAGAATCAAATACTCTATCCTAAATTTCTCTATGATGTAAACTCACAAAAATGGAAATGCCATTGGCAGTTGTACTTATTTTATCGTTCCTCCAGTTTTGGTTTTCAAATATTTTATATGTACAGGTTTATAAGTTATAAGTTCAACTAAAAGCGGATTGAACAATCAGTTTAAGGATTTTCGAATATTCATTCGTGGCTTTACTAAGCGCAAAAAATGAGTTAGGACTGTTAATATAAAGCGGTGGGCGCATTCTGCTACATATTTGACATAAGATTATTACAGATTTGTACTCTTGTCACTGATCCGTTACCTTCGTGAAATACTGCAGAATATATCCGTTAAAGTCGCCGTTACAGATACTCACAACTGTTGTAATATACTTTTTCTAGGCCTTATCTGGGGCAACCCTTAGAAATTACAACCCTTCGTTGTAGGTAGAAGTTATTTGTGAATTTAATTTATTGTGACTTTTGGATTTGGCGTATCTTATACTTCTTTCAAAACTTTATTTTTTATGAAGTGTATTTGACTTACATGGATCCAGAAATACAACATATTCATTAAAGCTGTGAAACTGTTTCCGATAATGAATTCATTAAAAGCATTGATTCTTCGGTAGGTTCCAGAACGCAGGTTTAAATTCCAAATTAATTCTGTTCATTCTTTAGCACCAATTCTTATTCTATTCCGAATGCATTGCAACCTGAAGAATCGATACGTAACAGCTTCTACCGAACAGTAATGCGTTTCTTCTATACTTTAGAATGTCATGTTAAATATGGTTGTGATCGGCAAAGATTTACGGGAGTTATCAGGCCGAACAACTTTTGTATGGGAGGTACCAAAATGGACGTGGCAAACCCACCTTTGTCTTAATCGGTGATTGGCGTTTATTGACATGAAGCCTAATACCCAATTTCATTAAGATCGGAAATGTTTCACGCGACTTATCCCATTGACAACACGGAGGACCACCAAGCTTTTGCACGGGAGGTACCAGAATGGGCGTTGCGACTTCGCCCATTTTCTTCAATTAAGTAGATATTTACAGATTATTAACCAACGTTTGAGATGAAAGGTACCAGAAGAGGCGTGGCCAAAACGGCCATTTTCAATCCCAGACTAACCATGGACAAATAATAGTCACTGACAAAATTTCGGATAGATATTTACGGCAGTTATCGTGTTGACCAGCCAGACAGACAGACGGACAAAAGTTCCAAAACGAATTTCGTCCAAATATATTGAGGGTCTAATATGGCTCCTATGCGTTAAATTTTTTTCCGTATTAAATGATATATACCCCCAACCTATGGGTGAGAGTATACAAATTAAACTGGAAATTTCATTAATTAAAAAAAAAATTGCGAATGTTCTTCAAGTCGTTATCAAAAACTGTGTCGACAGAAATAGAGTCGTTTCAATTCAATGTCGACGTCAAATCTACTCATAGTTACAAAATACCAAATATGTGCCGACAGTCGTCGTTAGTGATCGATAACGACTACACAAATACCGACGACGACAACCGTAATAAGTGTGAATGCCATTGAAAATTTTCTTTCGACTGCAAGGTTTCACTTCTACTCGTAAAAAAGTTTAAGAAACAATTAGTGATCTGTAATTTTTTACTGAACATCTCAATTTAAATTTTAAAACATTCAGTTTTATGAATATAATACGAGGGTCGATGAAAGGTACCCCGTAAGGAATGACGAGGCAAGTTTTTCACAGTTTTGTTGTCTTTTTCAATGTAGTCTCCTTCTAGTACAGTACACTTTTCCCAACGTTTCTGCAATTTATTTAACCCCTCCAAAAATACGATTTGTGAAACTCTTTGTCTCCACGATACCTCCTCGTCTGAGCTGAATTTGTTTTTCCGTCGAGCCACGTTTTCATGTTGGTGAACAGAAAGAAATTTCAGGGAGCCAAGTCTGGCGAGTACGATGTGTGCGGCAGTAATTCGTAGTGCAGTTCATCCAATTTGGCCGCGACAATTCTGGATGTATGTGCTGGTGCTCGTTGCCCACCGTAAGCAATCGCGGCACCCAACATAGATATACGACCAGGTTTAAATTCGTTGAACCAACATATTACGGTTATCATAGATGGTTAATAGTCTCCATAGATAGCATCCAAATTTGGTTTCATGTGGTTCTATCCAAAAATAAAAAGCAATTATGGATCGATATCGTTGCCGAATAAAAACTAACCTATGAATCAGTCTGAAATTTAGTATGGTATCCTGACAGATGACATACACGACGGGTATGGCAATTTCTCTCAGCAACACCACATGTCTTCACACACGGCTACTTATTGATCGACCCTCGCATTCTTCAAATGTTGTTAAAATCAATCCTGAGGACCCATATTGAAGGTGGTCTCCATGAGATAAATTCTGTTATTATGTTTATTACGTTTTTCTGGACTAAATCTAAGGACTTTGGTGAAAAAATGGGAAAACCCTAAGTTCTGTGCGTGGGGCGCAACATCGGGGTAGAAAAATTAACTGCCCGAATTTACACCCCAAACGCAAAATACAATTTAAAAAAAATAAACAAAAAAACAAAACGGATTCCCATTACATCCCATGATGGGATTGGGGAGCTTCTCACGACCAGTGAGCTGTGCTGTTTCTAATTGTTCACTCACTGATTGGGTCCAACACTTTTACACCGGTTCCAAACGATATTTTGAGAAGTTTTTTCATGGCTAGGTACTCGATAGTGTCGCCGTCACATGCGAGGTGACCGCCGTGGAAATCAATGTAAGGGCTCAGAGCAGGGATCGACCCCATGTTCACATGTACAAGAGCCGCTTACACTACCAGAATGACAAATGCTGAGTGTTTTTAACTTGTTGTAACTACTCTAGGACACTACAATAAAAATCGACATACCTAAAAGTAACATAAGGTGTTTCCATAGAAAATGCACGCATGCTTAATCCGATACATACTTATATATTTCATATACTTATACAAAAAACAACTGTCGAAATTTGTCAATTTTACCATCCTAATTCGAATGTTAATGTATTTCTATTTAGTTGACGTCTACTCCCTAAGGGAAACACGCACTGAAAATTTCAGAACTGTAGATTCTTGCGTTTGGTCAGAACGCAGGTTAAAATTATTCAGGGGCGCGGCTCCAATTCCAATTTATATTAGCTAATTTCATAACCTAACTTCAGCCGATTTGCAGGTTGAGCTGGTGAATCACCTAATCAGTGAGCCAGTCACTCGCTAACCACTGTGGTATATGTTTATGGCAACCCCCTACTATGATTCTGTACTGTTTGTGAATTAAAAAGTGTCGGTATTCAAATTGTTCAGCCAATTAAACGTTCAATGAGAAGTATAAAACTATGTGAGCGATATCTGGAATTCATTCAAGAAAACCTTATTCATAAAATATGTTCTAAAATAAACATTAGAATTAATGTATACAAATTGGGAAAAATTTAAATTTTGAGTACAAAATTGAAAAATCTTAATTATCAATACAACAAAATTATCAATATGAAATTTATGTAAAATTATGCACACAATCATTCTTTTCGTTTAATTTTATTTTGGAAATTGAATTAAAACCGTTCAAATTGTTTTTTTGCCATTTTCTATTCTTTTCCCTGTGGAAAAAATCATTTTAATAGTTTTTACAAATTTTCGTTTAACGAATTTAACAGAGAATTAATTTATTTCTCTGAATGATTTTGCAAAAACACGCGTTTTTAAATAACAGTACCTCGTTTCTGTAGTTCTCGAATCGAAAAAGTTTTCACATTAAGCATGAAACAAAAAATTCCATCGTTTTACGATTTGTGAGTAAAGTGTTTCTGTATATCAATGCGAAAAGAGGCAACACTGATGAAGTTTTGATTGGAATATTCCAAGAAAGCTGTCAAGTAAGAAATAAATATAAACAAACAAAATAAACTAGTGCGAAAAAGAACAACAAAAAGAAGTATAGACATGTATTCAACTGCATTTTATTTTTGCTTTCTTTTTAATATTTTGGAAAAATTAATTGAAATACATAACAGAAAAGATATAGTTCTTATCTTCTCCACTTAAAAAATAAGTTTTAATTTCTTAAAAACCTTTTTGTAGAAACAATATCAAAATCTCGCACAGTTTTAATTTGTGAGTATTTTTGACGTTTCACATTTTAATTTTTTCGACTCACTACTTTTTAGAAACAGATTTTCTCGCATTTTTCCAATAAGAATGAAAAAAGCAGTACGTCACAGAAAGTTTTCGCAAAACAAACATTGTAGAAACAGTCACATGTGAGAAGCGATTTTTTGTACCGATTCCTAGCGTTTTTGTTTCAATTCACATGTTTCATATGAAAACTTTTTCGATTCTAGAACTACAGAAACGAGGTACAGGTTCGAAATTAGGTTTTTTTTAATAAACCGGCACGCGCCTGGTACAAATACAAGGTAGTAGTAGTAGCGTTAGTGCAGCTGACAGTAAATGTCAAAGTTGTTTGTGTGAGTTCGTTTCCTTTTGATTTCATCCATGTTCACAATTGTACATGTATGTGTAACATTTTTATCAGCTGGTTTTGACAGAAACTCGGTACAAAAATTACAACAATGCTAATGCTACTACCTTGCATTTGTACCATGGGCACACGGTTAATAGCAACAAACCGGTTACCCGTTTTTCGGGTTTGAACAGTAGAAAAAACCGAAAATGCTACCCCGAAAATGTTTCGGTTTTTGAATACTCTATTTCTAATCAAAGTATTTCTAATCTGTCTAATCTCAGCTATATCCTCCAATGTAATGTGAGCGCTTCAGAGGATATTGCTGTTCCTGCGCCCTACACGGTACAATTGAACTCGAATAGGGATCATTTCTTTACAACGGTATCTTGGTGACACCAGTGCTTAGACAGGAAGTGTTCCATAATTTCCATCAACATAATGAACAGTATTGCTGCCTTACTGATTTAAAAAATCCCATAGAAGGTCCCACTATTGCAACAATACTTTTGGAGAAGCTGTCTGCGTTCGCTCAACCCGTGGGTGACGTGCTTCAAATTTTAGGATTCCCTGAAGAAGGGAATAAGTTGATGGGTATATCAGTTATATCCATTCATGACAGATCTTCTTGGTCCGTAACAACTTTTGCCGAACATTAATGCGTTCCAACTATAGAATGTTATTTCATTCGGAATATTTCTATGACTCTGTGATGGTCTTTAGTAACCAAAGGAATCAATCAGTCACCAACTCCGAGATTTAAAGTATGTTTTGAACACTTTTTCACTAGGAACAATTCCATGTTCCACCTATTTTCGTTGGGGGTATTCATCTGTACGTTAGATTACTTTCAGACGAATTTGAAATAATCGACTCTGATTAAGAATTTGAGTAGTTACCATAGAGCTGAAGGAAGAACGTTCACTTCCAGAGTAACAGTATACCCCATTTACCCTAAATATGTTTTTGCCTAGAAGCTAAAGACCTTACGAGCAATATCTATTACACGCTAAAAAAAACGGTCCAAGCAACATATTGCAGGAACCATGTATATGTTTGCAAGGATTGTTTTCTTGAATTGAAGATCTACTGCGTTATTGTTGTCTGTCACGTTTTTCTTTTCAGCAGTTTTCAACAAAGACATGTTTGTGTCACAAAAACATATAACATATTAATCATTGTGTCTCCAACATGTAATATTGAATAGCAAACACAATTCGTTTGGACACAAGTATACTATATTTGCGACAAGCGACAAACACGTTATATTTGCAGCCAAACAACAAAAAAAGACAGATTGTTTAGCGTGTAAATACTTTGGCAGCTTTATATGAAAATTAGCAATTCAAGAATGCATTGATATAAAAAATATCTATAGTAGTAACTGCGCAACACGATACACGCCCAATATTCGGTCGAGACAAATGGATCATTTACATTAAAAATTTATAATCTTTTTCGCTCTTTTCTAAATGTTTTTTTAAGAAAGAGTTTTGTTAAGATGATTTGGGAGAACAAATTTAGGTTTCTATTGCAGCTTAATCGAGGGTACGGACAGGAGGGTGAAATTGTGTACCCCCCGATCAGTTACAAAACAATTTACAAAACTCTGAAAGAAAACGGAGATTTTAATAAAATATAATGGAGTTTTTACAACAAATTGAAGCGAAGAAAGTAATAAATATTATACAAAAGAGAGATTCTATAAAAAGAAGAAAAAAAAGTGTCACAAAATCGAAAAAACAAAGGGGTTAAAACTTCCGAAAAAAACGAGGCAAAAATCACATACAAAAAACCAACGATTCCGGAACCCTAACAGAAGTTGCAGTCTAAGTTACGCACAAAGTTGCGGATGCATTCACATGATCGAGGTTGTGGATGCTACAAATACGTTGTGCCACCACATGCTTACAAAATGTTCTGGTTTAAAATGCCCAGGGATTTGTTCTCCTGAATAAATAAAAAGGGTTTACAATTACAAGATGACATTTTTCCCGACGAGCATTCGTAGATGACAAGAAAAACTTGTGTTAAAAAAATCCATCACCCATCGCCTTGAAGACAACCCCCTGGTAAGTGGCTGTTGTGGCGGGGTGTTTTTCTATGGTTGCAAAATACTGCAAGCAGGCACAGTGGGACGGGTGTTGTGCATTAGTATTCATTAATTATTTTTCTTCTCTATAAATTGCTCTATCTTCAGATGGGATAAAATAATGCCGCTCTGGGTTTTGTGACGAAGAACAATGAAATCATTGTCTGGCATAAAAGAAGCCATTTCACACGTCAGAAAAATTCGGGCAAAGTCATAAACTTCTAAAATATCTTAGTTTTTATGGAAAACAAGGAAAACTCACGAGATTTCGTGGATTTTGTAAAGTCTTACGTACAGAACTGAGTGGTATGAAAATTAGAGAATAAGAGAAAGGGAAGATAATTCAAAAATGTGGAATATGAAACGATTTTGAGTTGAAACTTAAAAGATTTGAATATGACGGTCAATCAATAAACTCCATGAGCGTTATTCATAAAAAATTACGAGACGTCGTCTCAAATGTCTCACAACTTTTAAGAATATGGCCGTATGAATTTAACTGACAATGAAACTTAGGGCAGCCGGTAGAAAATAACGTTTATATGCAAAACACGTTACTGATAATGCTGATGTTTCACTAAATCCTCATTGATACCTATAATACTAAAAATAAAAGAATCAATGTTTTTGTTGTAGCCATAGAGCCGGAGACCTACTCAGACCACCTCAAACTCATATTTGGTGATGCAAGGTAACGAAAGAAGTTTTATAATCATTCCGCCGATGGTCGAAAATGACCACTGGGAAATGGTCAAACTTAGTTCTCGGTTGTGGAGTCACAGAGGTTAAATTAGGATGCGATATACCGATTTTCTAGCGTGCATTCTCTATTATCTCGCAGAGGATGATGTACCTTCCTTCACCCAACATTTTCTTGTTACGATTGTAGCGAGTTATATCACCCAATGTTGTAACTCAGCGCCACAGAAGATTCCCACACTTATTCTTCGACCTCGTCACAAAAACAAAATCACCCAACTCCATGGAAATGTGTATAATTTTGTAGTGTCTCTTAACAAAATAATGTTATTAAAGCACCGCTGTTTTCGTTTTATTCCAGGAACTACTGCATCATTTATCCATCACGCAGTCCCTTTTTTAACGCTTCATTGCACTGCATCACCATCGTCATCGTCATCTCCCGATCACAGTTCGTGTAGAAAAAACCAAGCAGAAATTTGAATAAATCCCTCATCATCCCAGATCTTCACACGCACATTTTTTGTTCATTACCACTCGCGCTCACAGGACTCGCGCAGCATCACCACAGATTTTCCTTAATCAGCCAACCCAGCACCTTAGCACCCATCAAAAACGTGAAATTAAGGAAAATCTTTGTTTTTTCCTCCTCTCAAACTTCACCAAGAGAAAGCCATCAGTCACTGCAGGGGGTAAGAAGTGTGAAGATCGTTACCGTAGATGGCGAGTGACGGATTGAGAATAAAAAAGCATCCGTATTTTTAATGTGATTTCAGTTGTTGTTCTGCCACTTCCACAGCTCTTATCAGGAATTCACAGCATTCTTCCATATACTGGGTGCGGCAAATTGAAGAGCCGACCGAGAAATATGCAAAATAATGTAAAATATCTCAATGCAATACATCCTCCAGCCCATCTGAAAGATATACGGCCGCTGTTAGGGAGCTGGGTGGAAACAAACCAGCATTTCATGAGAGCTGTGATGGCATTTATTGCCATGGGCTGTGAAGGCTGTTACATTTTCACACTTCTTCTATAGCGTTCGATGATAATTTATGACATGTTTGGAGAAGAAAGCCGGTAGATTCAAAAGCAGAAATAATTAAACTAAAATCGTGTTTCTCTTGCATCAACTAAAGAGAGATAAGAGTTTGAATTGATCAAAACTGGCAAAAATACAATAGCACATTCTGCATTTCATCTGTTTTACATTATTCCATTATTATTAATGTGCATGCCAATCATCAAAATTATCACCACAACTACTCGGTAAAAGGTAGTGCAAATTTGGGTGCTACACACATGATTTTTGCAGGGTGTTGGCACGGGCGGTAGTACTTTAAATTGGACAACTTTTCAGTACAATTTCAGCTGTGCAGTAGTCTACAATTTCAGCTCTTCATGAGCCTACTAGATTTAAGTGACTTGTTGTTTTTTTAATTCCTATTTTATATTTTCCAATGAAATGAGCAGACACCCTGTGTACCAATTCTGCTTTTTATATGCAGTACTCAGCTGAATTGCTGGAATTTCGGGATTCCTTGAGAAAATCTATGTAAAAAGCAGGTTGATTATACTGTGTATATAAGTATAGACCTTTTATGGGATTCAGAAATTCAGTTTGAGCTGAGCACTGCGCTGAAACAAAAATATGGCAAACGAAATTGAAATTTGTTTATGCGAACGGATTGAAAATAATCTAAAATCGAGTAGTCTTTGAAGACACACGGCCCCAAAGCAAATAGTTTAGTGAGTTGTTGTTTGCTATTTTTATTTGTATTTGAAAATTAAAACACGTGTGTAAATAACTTTCGAACTAAGTCCGTTGGGAAGTAGCACAGCCAATTGTTGTATTTAATCTATATTTTAATATAACTTTAGTGTTTGTGTCACGGAATTATTGATCTTAATTTTGTATTTAAAAAACAGAAAATATATTGGAATAAATAATATCAACCCAAAATTGGTTGAAGGCCACCATTTCCAAGCCCCAAAGCATTTCGAAATAAACACAGATCTTTCATAATCAATAGAATGGTTCCAATCGAGTAAATAATTCTGTTGACTATTTTTTTTGTGAATTTATGGCAGTTAATAAACAATTTATACATCGCGAACTTGAGAAAAACCAGGTTCTAACTGAAAATTTTTGATAAATTCACCTGCATATTTTATCGGGCATGCCCTCTCGATTATTGCTACCGCCATAATTATACACGACGAAAAACGACCCTGTAACATTATGCAGGAACCATATATATGATACCATAAAAATACCGCAGAGTAAAAGAAAAGGCTAACGTATTGCGGAGGTCGTTTACGGATTTTTGCTTGAGTGGAAAATCGCTGATCGCATTCAAGCTATAACCTTTCTTCCTTAACCTTCAAGCCAAACATCCATGAACAATGACAAATTCCAATGTTCGTCACTATTCCTTGAGGAACTATTGGAACGAGATCTTTTCTATTTGAGATGCACACATCATTTTTATGAACTGCACTTGAAAGAAGTGGTCGAAACCAAATTCGGCAAAACATCTTGGTCAGGAGTGCCACTGTTTACCCGTTTCAAAAAGCAATGGGAAAATATTCAAGCCAAACCATACAGTCCTGGGGGCCGTCGGTGGTGCTATGGTTAGTGTGTGCGCCTCTTGTACATGAGATCCCGCGTTCGATCCCTGCTCTGACCACCTTAAATTTCTTTCGGTGGCGGTCACCTCGCATAGTGACGGCGCCCCTATCGAGTACTTAGCCACGAAAAAGCTTCTCAAAATACGGTTCGGAATCGGTGTAAAACTGTAGGTCCCAATCAGTGAGTTTAAAACTAGAAAGCGCACAGCTCATTGTTTGTCAGAAGCTCTCCCCAATTCCTTCATGGAATGTAATTTTTTTTATTTTATAGTCCTGTCATGGAGTCGCAGCCAAAATACTAGTTCAACTCCAACATGAGATCAAGTCGTTTTGTTTGGATCAATTAACCGAAAAACAATCCAGAGACGACTGCAATGAATTCCTGGGAATCGTTTTAATGTTCCTTGGTGAAACTGTTCCTAATCAGCATTTCCGACCACCAGTTATGCTCGATGGATGGCGAAAGGCATATTGTGCTGAAAAATGTTATTGTTCCGAAAACATGTCGATTTGAACAAAAATTAATTGAATGGAGTTCCCGATGTTACCATTTCCAGCGAAACACTTTCCATGAAAGCTTGGTTTAGCACCACCAGAGCAACCAAAGCTCCAAATAATGATTTATTGCAAGCCATTGCTGGTTACGATTCAATTGATAAGATTGTGTCGCAACGATTGCTGAAGAGATTCTGTGGACATCTCTGGTATCTTAGTGGTGAAGCTGTTGCTCTTGCATTATTTGATTCGAAAACCCCCTGTGACATCAAGCGGAAAATTATGAATGCAATTCGTCTACTTGAAGAAAAGAAAGAGGAATACGAAGAAGAATTATTTGACGATGAGATCCACAAATCGACAGTTGAAGACAGCGAGAAAGAAGACGTCGTGGACAATATCGAGGAGGAAGAAGAAGACGACGATATACTTGCTGCAAAATTTGTTTTTTTTTGTTTGGATGCAAATATAACGTGTTTATAGCTTGTCACAAATATAGTACACTTCTGCCCAAACACATTCTGTTTGTTATTCAATATAACATGTTTGGGACATAATGATTAATAGGTTATAATATATGTATTTGTGACCCAAATGTGGAGTTGTTTGTTAAAAACAGCTGAAAACAAAAACGTGGCATACAATAAAGAAACAAAAAGCAAAAGATCTTCAATTCAAGAAAACAATGCTTCCAAACATGTACATGGTTCCTGCAATATGTTGCTTGGGCCGTTATTTTTCAGCGTGTAGAGGGAGAAGATGATTTAGAGGACAGCAGCGGAAGTAGCAATCAAGATCCGGCTCGTCCAGTTCATGTTTGCTTCGAAGACATGAAAAGAATTACCTTGGCATCGAACCAAGAAATATCTCATGAAGAACGATTTGAGCCACTACGTCACACCTGAGGCATACAATTTATAGAGGAATATGGCAACGTGTTGTGCCGTAACGAGGAAAACTATTTTTTCTTCAGGACGTCGCCGAAAATTGGAAGATGATAAAAAGTAAATAATTTGATTCACAATTTCGAACTATAAACTTTTTCGAATTACATAAACATCGTCAATAAAAGCGACAAATTTTTAACGAAAATAGTACTTTGCGCATATTTTTTTTTGGTTTTGGACCCATTTTCTATTGGACCCTTCTTAAGGGTTAGAGATAGAAGGTACATTTTATAATTATACTTTTTTTATAATTTAATTTTTGTATGGGGTGAAGATAGGACATAGATATATTTGAAAAAATGAGTTGGGGTCGGTCATAGATTTGTCCCCTCTAGAGGCGACTCCTGGACAGTTTTGGGCTTGTTGTGGATTTCCCCACTTCACCACACATTTGAACCCAATGCGCAGCCATTTGCCACCACCCCACCACCCTCATTTCCTGGCCCATGAATTTTTTCCAACCTCACAAAACCTCACTATCCCCCCCCCTGACGTACATCCATTACGCTGGAATAGTGTCATCATTGATTATCAAGTGATCAGTCTGATTGTTTTCTGATCAGGAGATACACAAGTAGACTTGTGGACAATCATGTCTATTTCAGGGTAAAACCTATTAGTTTTATTCGGTTGCCGACTTCGGTGGCATATAGACTGAATGCACCGACGGTTGCTTGAAATACAATTTTTCTGCCAGTCACGCCATTTAAAATCACCCTGCCAGTCGTGGCATTAAAATCACCTAGAACAACTAGCCCCCGTATTCATAACGAGAAGTTAGTCACTGGGTGTAATGTCTTCTAGGCTTGGTCGCTTTTTAGCAAAAAAAAAATTGATTCCTAACAGTTTCCTATATACTGTATAACACTAATATGAACATGTGTGTGTTAGCCAAATGCAACCCTGTTAATTATGAATGTTGTTACTAAAATGACAGCTGTTCGTTAGTATGTCTTTGTTCGCTTCGTAGCCACTTGTTGGACACTCAGTTTAGTTAAATGTTATGAATAGAGATTTCTTATAAATCCAAATCCCCAACCGAAATCATGAATTTTAATAACACCTGCAGAAGCAAGCTGTCGCTTTTCTTCCTCCCGTCCATCACATTTCTTGGATAGCAGCAGATCTAGATACCCGTCAGATCTAGATACCCGTAAATCGTGGTCATTGTAACGCGAGCGAAGGGTAGTTAATAGTGGGGTTCCATCTTGTCTTTCTCGCTTTTGTAATTTGGTTGCCATTATATCTCGGTTTTGCATTTTATGTACTGCCAGTAGCCGCACATTATGGATTGAGGTACTGGCTCCTGGATCTGGAGGAAGTGGATTCTTTGTTTAGGTTTCATCCGCCATTGGTGCTGGTTCATCCAACTGATTGACACAAAAAATGCCCTAATAGTTCGATGAGCGTTGGCGACTGCTTGCTCTTGATTACCTCCGACGCACCAGCGTTGGCATGTCATTCAGATTGATGATTATTCAACGACTTCTCACTTTAGCTTCCATCAAGCGGGGAGTCTAAAAATGTGGTTACAAAGGAAAACTTGACATAAAGTCGGAAGTAATTAGTCGATAGGGAATTCTACCATGAAATCGCTTCGAGACCTTGGGACACCCTCTTCAATTGAAGTCAGGTACGACGAATTCCCCTTTAGATTTTGCTAAATGGTAATGTATGGATACCATGTGAAATCGTTGGTTTCTTTAAGGCAGTACCCATATTTCCAATTTGCCCGTCTAATACATGCGGTACACGCTGAAAAATTTGTCTTTTTTTTTTTTTTGTTGTAGAATACAAATATAACGTGTTTCTAGCTTGTCACAAGTATAGTATACTTGTGTCCAAACACATTGTATTTAATATTCTATATAACATGTTTGGAACACAATGATAAATAGGTTATAATATATGAATTATTGACCCAAATGTGGTTTCGTTTGTTGAAAACTGCTGAAGACAAACACGTGAAAGACAATAAAGAAACAAAAATCAGCAGATCTTCTGTTCACGATCTTCTGTTCACCAATGCTTGCAAATATGTACATGGTTCCTGCAATATGTTGCTGGAGCCGTTATTGTTCTCCGTGTACAACTATGTTGTAGTTAAAATATAATATACATAAAATAAAAAAAATGCTGTCCCATAACATCCCATAAAGGGCCGCCGGTGGTGCAATGGCTAGTGTGCGCGGCTCTTGTACATGAGAACATGGGTTCGATCCCTGCTCTGACCACCTTACATTTGTTTCGACGACGGTCGCCTCGCTTAGTGATGGCAACACTATAGAGTATTTAGCCATGAAGATGCTTCTCAAAATACTGTTCGGAGCAGGTGTAAAAACTGTAGGTCCCAATCAGTGAGTGAACAATTAGCAAGCGAACAGCTCACTGGTTGTGGGAATCATTTCATGGGATGTAAGGGAAAACGGGGTTTTACCCACCGATTTCTTTGTTTTAGTTCGTTACATTCGAAATGCAACCATGATCGCACAGTTGTTTGAGTAAAATAAAAAAGTAAGAGAAATCTAACAGATCTGCCAAATGCTTTCCTGCAACTCATTCTTCTTAAGTTTACACTATACCATTCACTCGCCGCATATGAAAACTGTGACATATCTAACGGTTTCTCTAAAAGTGTAACATGATCTTTACACATACTGAATCTAAAGTCACAAAAAACAAACTAGTGGCTTGTCTGATATTCGATTTTCTTTTATCCATTTAAGATAAAATTGGGAATGCGATAGAACTCGATCAAATTAAATTCAATTTGACGTAATAGTGGTGCAATGTATTGTACATCATATTGTACCAAATGTTCGAAATAGTACCAAAAATAGTACCAAAAATGTTCGATCCAAATGTCTAACCGTGTTCTACTTCAAATCGATACACAATAGTGTGACCTTTCGTAGAAATTGGACATTTTTTTGATATTGTGGGTAAAATAGTTGATTTAATTCAGGGGTATCCATGCCACAGTTGATCGTAATGACAGTTGGAATTTGATAGAAAACAGAGTGGATGGGAGAACGAGCGATAAACAACTAAAAGCAAGCCAAGCAGCAATTGAAGATTACATTCTGTGTGATTGATACTAATGACAACTAAGTTATGTTTGATGCTGCTTGCATCGAAAGAAAAGACACATTATCTTTCGTTTCTGTTCGTTTCGTGTCCAACCACAGTTAACATACAACAGCAACTCGAACTCTATGAAATTTTCAACTACCACGGTGACCGCAAGAGTTCGCAAAACAGCTGATGGAAATTCTTATGTATTACTGTATGATTATCTCAGTAACATAGAAAAAAACCTATATATGAATATTTGAATATTTGTATACATTTGTATTACGGCTAAAAAATGTTTTAGTTAAAAAATAATCAACAAAATGTTTCCTTGTTTTAATTCAAAATTTATTTGAGCGGTTAAAATTTAATTTGAATGGTTAAAATATTGTAAAGTTATTTTCCGTGCAGATTAATGGAGAAAACATAACTTTTCCCCTATACATCCCATAAAGAGATTGGAAAGAGCTTGTCTAAATCAGTGGACTGTGCACTTTAGATTTTTACGGCCTTGTTCATAAAAACTTGGGAAAGGTTTGAGAGACAATTTATCATACAAAAAACGTCTCTCAAATCTCTCAGAACTTCTTATGAAGAAGAACCCAGAGTTAGGAGAACCAATATCGAATTTTCGATTGCCTTCTAAACAATTGTTTGAAAAGGGGTTGTATCAACCGTAAATTCGGCTGTTACCACCGAATTGCAGATGCCACAACCGAATTGAGGTTACCACGACTGGAATTCAGTTAAAGCAACCTCTAATAGGTTGTGCCAAACTCTTGTGCGGTTGTGACAACTTCTAATGCGATTGTGACAATTTATAATTCGGATGTGATGACATCTAATGTGGTTGTGTTACGTCTGATGCAGTTATGCTTTATGTGGGTGGGACTGCGCGCATCCATTAATCGGTCTTGGAACTTCTTGATGTTTGTAAGAAAATATAGCAAACATTTTTTCCACCTACTAACACACACTCACTTTCTGTTTTAAGTTCATATCATTCGTTAAAAATATTGAAATTAGTTTTAATGAAATTCAAGAAGAACTGCCTTATATCCAATAACATGCGTATCCCATTTGAGTTCGTGATTTTTGGTTAAACATTAAACTAAATAAAATATCAAATAACCCATTTCGACTGAAATTCTAAAAATTATCTTAAATTACCCATTAAAATATTTAAAACTTAATTTCGGGTAATAAAATCCCATATCCCTCAAGCAACAAATACAAGAAACAATCCGCACCAAATCAATTAAACGAAATTTTCATCTTTCACATCTCAAGTAGAAGAGTTTAATGATTAAGGAAACAAGTGCCAGTTGCTCATACTCATATGCACTAACATATATTGGGATTAGAGTACTTTGAATGGAACAGCTTACACTTCAGGGCACACAATAAATCCCCTCCAGCTCTCCCCTAACTAAACACAACACACATATGGTGACTCTGCCACAACTACTAAATAACACTTAAGATAGGGCTAAGTCCAAGTAGCAGAAGATCGGATCTGTGGAATATTGAGTTCAAAATCGCACCAGACAGAACATCTATTGCCGGGTCTACTTGAGACTATGACGAGCTTCATTTGCGAACAAAGAAGAGGCGTTAAACCTAAAAATGCTTTATTTTTGTGGATATGAATATGGACGACATGTGTTGTATTGTTGTTGTACTTTGTTTCATTGTGGGTTGGCATTTTAGGGGCGATAGTTTTTTTTTGCTGCTGATTTATTTTTATGTAGTAGTTGCTTTCGAAGGGATAATTACGAAAAATAAATGTCAAGCTATTGAATACCCTACACATAGTGATGCAAACTATGTTGTAGTCGAAATAAAGTCACATCAAGGATACATGAATCATCAAAGATTTAAAGATTTTGCAATATTAATAATTGTTATTGGCCATCTATCAAACTTGTTTCTATCGAATGATCTACTAAAGTTTTATTTTTTTTTCAAGTAGAAGAATATTTTGTTCTTTCCCTTTGATTACACAGTGATACAAATGAAAGGGATTTTCTTCGGACCTCAACCAAACCAAAAAATTGTGAAAGTACTTGCATGTGGTATCACAAAACCCCGCTCGGTTTTGCCCCTATACCTAACGAGTTTTTTACAGGCCTAAGAATATTTTGGAGGTTGGTCAGACCCCTTTAAACCCCAATAGATATATTGCATTTTCGTGAAATAATCGATTAACAGTGTACTTTTCCTTAGAAATATATTAGAGGGAATTGTGAAATGGGAAAATAGGTACAATATTGTCAAAGGTTGTAATGCAATATTTCAAGGTGTTAAGGATTTATTGAAGTAAAATCTGAAATAGAGCCCTGACCCACCCCTAAGATTTTCTTCGGCCTGTAAAAAAAATGTTACGTATAGGGGCAAAACCGAGCGGGGTTTTGTGATACCACGTCCAAGTACTTTCACAATTTATTTGTTTGGTTGAGGCCCGAAACCCACTGTTGCACAGTGTTATTATTGATTATTTTGTTTCACTTTACAACTTTAAGAAAACCGCGATTTAAAATGTTAAAATTTGGTACTAAAAAAGCTTGCACATCACAATGACTTCTTGGGCATATTTTTGAACTCCCAATGAACGTATTTATCTTACGAAATTTGGTAAGTTTTGAAACTCCAAGTAGCTAACTACACTGAAAAAATTATCGATTATCAGCATAACGAAAAGGTTTCATCGATAGTACTACAATAAATTGATGTACAATTTCTTTGATACAATGCAAATTTTCCTTAAATTAACGATCACATTATTTCACAATTTCTCATCATCATGGAATAGAAGATTTTGTGTTTTACATCAATTTGATGAACTTTTGTAAACTTATAATTTGAACCTCGATGATTATCTTCGTTTGAATTAGCTACTTACCCTCCAGTTCTATAGGACAACGGCTCGTCTAAATTACTTATATATTAATGAATTGTTTCAAATTCTTTGTGTAGTTGTACGAAGCTTACCCAACGGGCGGCTGCGCACGCCTGGGAAAAAAGTGTTGTTCTGACGGCTCAAATTTCGATTGACTACGTAACAATTCCCATAGGCTTTACCTTCTCGTTGCGTCGTTTATTGCGTCCAAGATGTATCTATTCCAGCATTAGAACAGCATTAGAACATTAGGAAGCATTAGAACAGCTGATTACAATTTACAAACTTATCAAATTCAATTGAATTTTGTTTTTGTACGTTTGAACTTTTATTTATACCCCGTATGACAAGTGACACTCACTGAACAAAAAATATCTATGAACAGTCCTCAAGTTTCTAAACCGAAGTGTCCTACACGCACCCATTGAAGCAAACGGGTATAGTGCAACAGATAAACCCTGAACTTTCCGTTAACTTAATTAATACGTTGAATTGAACAAAAGTTTGAATATAATTAATGCACCAATGTTTTAATTCAATGAAATGCATTATATCAACTGAATGAAAAAAATCATAAAATTGGTGACAAATGTTCATGCAAATAAGTACATTTTACTAACATACGCTTTACATCAACTCAATGAATAACATTAAATTAAATTGGCGAAAATTTTGCATCAAACTGATGCCTCATTAAATCTGTGGATGAATCTGAAGAACTACTGCTGTAAGAGATTACATTTATCCTAGGCTAGAAATTGATGAAATTTTACATCATGATAATGCACGAATTCATCATTTTCATGTGCGTTTTACTTTCAGTGTATAATAAACGAAATATGCAATTATAATTTTGAACTGGAAATGTTTTTAAAACACTTATTAGGGCCAAACACGTTATATTTGCATCCAAACAGGAAAAGAAGACAGATTTGAAGATATTGTGCTTTGCCGCAAATAAATCGACTACACGACTCTAAGAGTGTTTAAGAGTGTCGACTTCTTGCTTAATTCGATTTTACTGTTTGGCCTCAAACATGCAATATAGTAGAAAATACTTAAGATATGCTACCATGAAAATATCTATTAAAGCCAGAATCTCACATCACAAAAGAAAAATGGTTTCCAATTACAGCCAATGAAGGGATTGGGGAGAGTTTCTCACAATCAGTGAGCTATGCGCTTTCTAATTTTTCACTCACGAGTTGGGACCTACAGTTTTGCACTGGTTCCTAACGGTATTTTGAGAAGCGTTTTCATGGCTAAGTACTCAATAGTGTCCCCGTCACGAAGCGAGGTGACCGTCATCGAAACAAATGTAAGGTGGTCAGAGCAGGGATCGAAATCACGTACTCACGTACAAGACCATTGCACCACCGAAGACCACACAGAACCTCACATATTGTAAAACGAAAGGCATATTAGAAATCACGACAAAATGTCCTTTCTGCTGAATACTTGTAGTTGTAATTTAGAAGCAATAACGATTTTTCATTCGAAAGGGCTTGAAACTCTAATTAATATATTTGATTTTTTAACAAATCCCAACAAATTTTACTTTTACATCTGTTTTTCTTTTACCGAGCACATTCGAACTAGTTGAATGCAAACAAGGACTATCTACGATAACATCGCGACAAACACGATATATTGTTTTGTTCTCAATGTGGGGTATAAATAACGTGTCCAACTGTTTCTGATTGAAGAGCGGAACTTTGGACAAAAAGTGGGAATTTTAGATTTTTAATGCAATCAACTAATAATTCAAATATGCAAAAATTGTAAATAAAATTGAGTTAAAAATTTATTTAAAATACAAAATTATAAACCTTTTTTTGGATGTAATTTTGTCTTTATTTAATTTTCTTACTTTAGATTTTATTTTGATTAAAGAATATGCTTCGTTATTATCAAGTTGCATGTTCACAACAAAAAAATATTTTAAAACTTAAATTCAATTTTCTTTAAACATTTTGACTTATTTATTATAAATTATATAAACAAGTTCCGAATTGTCATCATAAAAAAATTAAACTCTATACGGTAAAAAGCCACAAACATTCAATGTTAACAAATTTACTTTCACATGTCCAGACAATTCGACAATAAAACTCTAAATATTTGAACAGGAAAAATTATACTTTACTATTCAAAGATATCCAGTCTAGGGACATTTCTCCTAGACTATCTGATTATTGTTACCAAGTGGCTGTTGGATACTATAGTCTACCTGTCATTGAGGTCAATGTCTTCCCAGACAGTCAGGTGGTCACCAATTCCCTGAAGTCATTATAACTGAATTCAACATCTGCCACTGAAAGGACCCATCTGTACGATAATCACCTCATGTGCGTGCCAGGGCACAGGTACATTACGGGGAATTGCAGAGCGGATGAGCTGTCCACTAGGGACTACCTACACAAGAATTGAACGTTTTGGAATGTCTCTAGCGACTTGTAGGTATGGACGGTGGACGCAAGACAAATCTGACCGAAAGGGGATAGCAGGAGAACCACCAACTTTCTATATCTAGCCGGCCCACGTCATCAATGCTTGTTTCAGTTTTGGCGGGTACACTCGCAGATACTAAAGGACAGGGAAAATGACTTCTGTAGAAGCTATAGCGATAAGGAAGAATCCACTGAAGATCTCTGCACTAGATGGTAGGAGGATGTCTACTACGGAAACCTACATCTTTAGAGACCTGGAGAACTATCTCAGATAGGTGTTGACAAGATATTGAACCTCTTGGAGAGAACAAAGTGGTTCTCCGGTGGGGCTAAAGCTTAATCTCGATAGCTCGTGGTATCACAACCAACTGAAAAATCTAAGTGAGCCGTTCATCGACTACCATCAACGCCCAACCTAACAATTCAAAGATAGAGAGAGAACAAAACGTTATGATTGTTCTGTAAAAAGCGCGAATGTGTTTTAAAGCAAATTAACATTTCCAAAATACAGACTTCGTATTCCATTCATTAATAACACTGTGGAAGTCGAAAAATGAGACAAAGCAGGAGAGGACGGTTTTACCCAAATTCGGGTACGAGGAATCGAACTGCATGCATCATTACGTTTTTGAGTTACAATTACGGTATCATACAAAATATATGTACTGTTTCTGCGTAATCCATCAAAAAGTAGGCGGGAGTACTGTTTTGATAATGAAGTGGAAATTGGTAATGAAAATGAATATGAGTAAATAAATATAGTTATATTTGTGAAAGAAAAACTCAAAGAAAGTCCGAAAATTACTTTTCCGCCGATGTTCTGAATCAAAGACCGCCCAAAAACCTGGTTTTAGAGGTAAGCTTTGTTCCCAAAGGTTGAAGCCCAAAATATTTGGAACAACTTTGTTAAAGAAAGTTTATCGGTACAACGAACTAAATAGAAGTTAGTGGCTATCAAATTGAGTCCAAATCAAAAAATTAAAGAATTCACTCTATTAGTAAAAAAATAAATTGTATGGAACCGTAATTGTAACTCAAAAAACTAATGATGAAGTTCGATTCTTCGTTCCCGAATTAGGTTCCTAGTCTTGGAAATTTTTTGCCAAAAACCAATATCAAAGCAGAACACTTCACCCAAGAACAATTTCGTCTATAGGGTAGTGAGTGATATGTCGTATGTTCACACAACTGCACTGCCTGATGTAGAGCATTCAAACATTTCTCGAGTACTTCCTCCGTTTTTATGGGGTCTGATTTGGCAGCCTGGCAGAAATTTAATTTTTGGTTTTATTAATTTATGAACTGTTGGAAATTACTTTTCAAAACATGATTATGATTTCCGATGATGATTAAAAAAAACCCAGAACCCAACACACTCAACTCTTGCCTAAATGCAGGGAATGGAATGATAGCAAACAAAATTTCGAGTGTTTCGCTTTTGTATTTTATGTGTTCATTTGTAAAGAATTATGATGAATGAAAAGCGACACGTTTTATGGAATTTTAAGAAGGAACGGATGTCGCTTAGATATACAACACAAAGTACTCGACTTGGCTCGACTCGACGCGACTCTTCTAAATACCACTCGATACCGATGCTGCAGCGGTGGCTCCAACTCAGCATCAGCTCTACACTGGTACTACACATATGATATTTTTAATGTTTTTGGAATAGGGAAACACAATAATAAGCAGTGTAGTCGGCGACGACAATGTGGATGTCTGCATCAAAATAAATAAAAAACTATTGAGAGAAGGAGTTGATTTTTGATACTTTACGTAAACAGATTCTTCAAACTTTATTTTTCTGCTGGCTGGTTATTTGTCGCTGCACAGTGTGGGATATTTAGATAATAAGATGTTAAACGGCTGACATGTTTAGTTTCCTCCCATGACAAAATGTCTTGTTTTATTTTTGGTTATGGTCGTTATGACAGCTTTTATGTTATTTTTACATCATGTTAATGTACGAGAAGTGTGGCCGTCGGTGGTGCAATGGTAGTGTGCGCGCCTCTTGTACATGAGATCCTGGGTTCGATCTCTGCTCAGACCACCTTAAAATTTCTTTCGGCGACACTATCGAGTAATTAGCCATGAAAAAGCTTCTCAAAATACCGTTCGGACTCGGTGTAAAACTGTAGGTCCCAATCAGTGAGTGAAAACTAGAAAGCGCACAGCTCGGTGATTGTGAGAAGCTCTCCCCTGTCCCTTCATGGGATGTAATGGGAAACCATTTGTTTATTTATTTAATGTACGAGAACTTACAATAAAAAATGCTTTTTAGTTGTTTTTGGAATAAAAGGACTTCGGGATCACCTATTTCGAATGCCATGCCAAGCTCTTGATCAGATGCCCAACTACTGTGCATGAATTGATAGCATGGGTACCGTTATAACTTCGAGGTAGTGGACGCATTTATTTACTTCGGATCTGCCCTGAACAGAAGCAATAACGTCAGCCTGGAAATCTAACAGAGAAGTGTGCTTGCAAGCAGGTATTATTTCGGGCTAAGCAAGCACTTTGGAGATAAGATCCTCCCTCAAGAAACGAAGAACCAACTATATCAGACTCTCATATAACCTCTCTCTCTCTCATATAACCTCTCTCAGAAAAGGTGTACTCGAAGGACATCGAAAAATAAGACGACAAAGACTTCGCTGGAAAGACCAGGTGGAATATTGCCAGTGAGAGCTTGGTGTTACCAACTGGAGGAGAAAAGCCATAGATACTCAGTTTATTTGAGGCCGTCAAAATAAGTTAGTATATACTAAGCCCTGTTCTCGTGAAAATCATATGGATAAGAGAATTTAAAAAAGACAAAAGCAAAAATAAAAAAAAGATGGAGGTAAAATTTGGCAGATTCCAGTAATATGGACAATACTGAAGAGCTACCTGTTATCAAATCTAGCGTTGCTAGTTTCTTTCCGCCATACGAGGGAAATTGTACGAGGCTATGTCTGAACTAGGGATTCCGGCAAAACTGAACTACCTCTGTAGAATGACGCTGACCAACACCAAATCAACAGTGAAGGTGGGGAAAAACATCGCCGAACCATTCTGTACCAAGTGAGGTCTGAGACAAGGCGACACACTTTCGCGCAATCTCTTCAACATCTTAATGGAGATAATATTGAGAAAAGCTGCGGTAAATTCGAACAAGACCATCAACACGGAAGGCCATATGGTGCTGGCGTATGCTGACGACATTGACATCATTGGGCGAAATTTGCGAGAGGTTACTGCAGTATTTTCTAGAATCAAACAAGGATCAGTGAAGATGGGTCTTGCTGTTAATAAGGGCAGGACAAAATTGATGGTGTCAACGACTAGAGAAACCTCTCGACTTGGTCCGCACTTGAACGTCGACAACCGATTTAATTTTGAAGTGGTAGACGAATTTATCTACCTTGGATCCGCCGTGAGCAAATACAACAAAGGCAGCCTGAAAATTAATAGGAGAATTGTGCTTGCGAATATATGCTATTTTGGGAAGGTTTGGGAGGTTTTCGATAATGTTCTCGATGGAAGCTGTAAAGAGGACGATCAAGACTCCGCTGGAAACACCAGACCGAAGAATCCTTCCGCACCCTTGGTGTTACCAACTGGCGAGTAAAGGCGAAGGATAGAAACAGTTGGAGAAATATGTTAAAATTAGTTTAATTTTTTTATTTGTTTGTTTAATTAATATGTGTAAGACATCTGACCTCAGAGGTTATAAAATATCCAATAACAGAAGAACGAAGAAGTTTCTTGGGATGAAAGAACGCATATCTGCCACAAAGCCAACGACGCCGTGTAAAGCCACGTCTGCCAACTTCCAAGAGGACATTTAACGACCGTCGTTAAACTTTTAGGATTTTTGAGAGAAATGGTAATGACGACCAGAAGACTCGCTGATAGACAGTTGCAGCTGATTACAGGCTGCAAATGTGTACTTCTCAGCGGATTGTTTAATGGATTTATTGAAACGTGGCGATACCGAAAGCTCTGCATGGAGATATCATGTCTTGGCAACTCCTGGAGAAGTCCAGTTATTCGACACTACTAACTAAGGTTCAGATAATTGTCACGACATGCACCACCAATACGGTGCGCACCACTCCCACTGATACACTGAATGTTATGTTCCATTTGCTGCTGGTGGACATGGAAAATTTCGGGGGAACTGCAAAGCGAACGATCTGCCTCACAGGTTTCACAGGAATCCTCTAGTTGTGTCGGGATACTGTTTGATTGGTACGCATGCGGAGAAACAGAAAGTCAGGGCAAATAGCTTTTGTGTAACGATTCTGCAAATAAGACCCTATTCCCACCGGAAGTAACTGTAGACTCAGCCGTGCGCAGTCTTTGGGGGGATTCCTTGCCTTTGAAAATATACTTGAATACGCTGACAGTATAACTGAAAGGTAGTAATAGTAAAAATTGCCTTAGTTCTAACAACAAATAGAGGGGAATAGAAAATAGATGAGGTTTACGATATAGCTTTGGGCGGTGTTACGCTACATGAGCGACTACTCAATGTACAAACGCTGAAATACTAAAATGATTTTTTTTTTAAATTCAATGAATACTGCCGTTAATAAGGGTACACTTTTATCATATTCAATGAAATATAAAACGTTTCGTTTCTCTTGAACGTTTTTTGAGTTTGGAGTCAGTATAGGTCGTTTGTGTTGAACAAAAATTGAGATCGTTTCGACCTTTTAATACTTTTCTAATTGGGCTTCAATGCTACTTTTATATTTAAAGTTTGTCGCAAACATTTTTCGGTTCAAATTAAAAGAACGAATAGTTAATGAAAATCGCTTTAATTTCTCATTTTGTTGGGCTCTTTTGTTGTACACTTTTTGCGGTTTTCATAAACGATATTATTTATTTATCGCAACGGAAATTATATAGGCTACCCTACAATGTCCTTTTGTCGCAATCACATTCCACAAACGAACTTCATTTATCTGATACTTCGTTTGGTCGTAACAAGATTTTTCTTTCAGTGTATCAAATTTAGAGTAATTTTATTCCATATACATACATAAATATAATATTTTTTCCACACATCTAAGATCTTACACAATTACACACATTCTAAGATGACAGAAGTTAGGTCATACTATAACTTTAAACAGGTGCAATAGTGAAAAAATCAACAGTTTTTTGAAAACTGACAATCTTAGTCAGATTTTTAAAAAAAACTGAAGATATTTTCCATTATTGCCTATCCTTGATGAGGATAACAAAATTAACGAGGTATTAGATATTGTGACACTTTTGACATTAAGCCTGTATCACAGTATGGGTCAATTTAAAAAAACTCATTTGCTAAATCATGCACTGTGTCCTGTCCCATTTTTAGGGGATCAACCAAAACACAAACAAATATGACTTTGTATAACAACAATGACGGCAGCAACATTAACCTTGTCCCCAATTTTTGCATGAATTCATGATGTTTGTAACGTATTTTCTTCAATAAACACAACGACAATGGTCACAAATCATACGGAACTATAAATTGTTCCATAAACGAAGTTGTACGAATACCCTCCCTCACACTTTGGCGTTCCGATTCTGAGTCATTCACTTGATTGTACATTCATTTAGAGCTCTAACGGCTTTTCCGTATGTCCTGCTGTAAACGAATCCTTTTCGTAACGCTCAACACAATTTCATGACGTTTCATATCAACTCGTAATAAAAGGCCATGTCATATTTGTAACAGCAAAAGCAGTTTCTGCGCATGTGCCACTTTATATTTTACAAATGTCGAAAATTACAATAAGTTAACACGACCAGGCGGCGCACAATCATCCCCCTCCTCAGCTCTAGCGAAGTAGTTTTCTAATGCAGTGCAGCGGGCGTTTGAGTTCTTGTGTGGGTTTGAATGCGGAACCCACAACAGCACGTGCCATCATACATATTCGATTCCAATATAAATATTTACTCACGCATTCCGTTCTATTTTGGGTGAATGGAACAACGAGACAGTCAGACAGCCTAACCATTTGTAAAGCAATCAATTTAAAGTGCAACAACCTCAATACTCGTCGAATTGCGTGTTCGATTCGGTTCCGTGAGCACAGAAGTATTGGAGGACTCCCCTTTTTTCCAAGGTACAGCAGTTTCCATATGCGTCGGTGTGTTCCAAGATAGACGTACGAAAACCAACCCCTTCGTAAGGCATCGATCTACATCGCAATAAACTACCATATGTTTATGAGTCGAATCACTCTTGTCATGTGTCCGACGCAGGACGACTATGATGAAACACGTCTAGTTTAACTTATTTTTGGCTATGAGTTGAACGCCCTCAGTTTTCAGTAAAGCTGAATGCCATTTTCGAGAAAGCATTTGTTTGTAGGCACCTTTGGGAACTGTTATCTTCTTTGTGTTATATTTTGCTGGGACATAATGATGATCGATCCAATTTATATTGCTGTAAATGTGGTAAACACAACAATAACTTCTAACCTGGTATTTCCACACTTTTCTACTTGACTGCCCTTGTAACCTGTGCCGTTCTACAGTCACTACTTGGTCTAGCCTGCCCATCTGGGCAGTTTAGAGCAATAAAATCCCCAAACCAGATCCACCGAATACTTAGAAATCCAACGACCGCTGGTTTTCTAACAAATATCAGTTTCAAACGTAATAGTTTTTTCCAAAAATTCTTTTGTTTCAAAATCCATTATCCAATAAAAATGTATTTCAATTCTATGATTATTATTCAAGAGAAAATTGGGGAAGCCGCATTATTTCCACAGAAGAAAATTTCATCAAATTGTTTGAATGTCTTCTTTAGAAAATTTTAATTTAATTTCAATTTAAATTCAAAGAATACATTGTTGATTTCTGACAAATTTTTGCATATAACTTAAAACACAGGTTTGTTTTTTAAATTATAAAAATCATATTCGTAAGATGGAGTTAAACCGAAAACTGGGGTTATTTGATGGACGAGTGTTTCGATTACTCATATTTATTTCCTAAAATTGTAAGCCGGGGCAAGATCGATACTGCGATTGAAGCTAAACGATATTTGAGCTGTGCATTGTTGTTCTATCGATATTTCCATGGTAAGTGTTCATCTGAGATATATAACTTCAGACCGGAGGTTAGAGTATTTAACCGTATTTAATTTGGAAAGCAGATCGAACTGCACTCTACACAGAGAATTAACTTTTCAGCCCAACATTCCGTTTTTCGAATATCCCTCCGGCGAGTGTATTCCTTATTACATGTGATATCAACAGACACTATTCCTTCTTTCCTCGTACTTCCATCGCACCCACTAACTCTCATACAATGCATTGCAATTACAGGGGGATCCCCAAATGTTGTTCATAAATACTATGAAGTTTTTATGTTTCATCATTTCCCTTGCGGGAGTTTTTTTAATCGGTCTGTTTTTTCAAACTTACAATTTTTAAATTTATTATTATTAAATTTATTATTATTATTAGCTCTATATTATTTTCAAAAAAGTCGAGCACAAAAAGTGTTCCAATGATACCAGGGCTGTCTGTATAGCTATTTCGGATCTTGCCAAGATCTTCATCAGCAGACGTGTTTGGTATGCTTTTCGGTGAATTCATCTAAAATATTTGTATTGAAACACTCATCATATTAATGATAATTCCTTTGTACATACATTCGAAGAAACATTGGAAAAACTTTCATACACAACTCTTTTTTATCATGCCGAAAAACCATCGGCTTTAAACAGGCATGATTTGTTTTTGTTTTGTTATTCCAAACAACAAAACAGAGGGTTGCCATCAACAACATTATAATAAACTAGCTGACCCGGCAGACGTTGTCCTGCATAATTTTTCAAGCGATTTGTATGGGAGGTACCACGCCCCTTTGTCCAATTGGACCGAATAGTAAATCTAAACCACCCAAACGCATACAAAAAAATTTACTCAAATCGGTCCAGAAGTTTAGGAGGAGTTCAGTCACAAACACACGTGCAGTAGAATTACAGCTGCGCTCAAAATAATAGTAGTGCGGCACATAAAAAGTCTTCTTCTTCTAATTACTTTATGTGTCTTTTGTTTTTCTATTTTTCTCTTTGTCTCTTTACTAAGCTGAGGGAGCTTTGTTAAAAAATGCCGTTATATTGAATTCTATTGTCAATATTGAGTCTGTAATGTGATAGTCTGCATCCGTCGCTGGTTTTGAAGTGTCCAAAATAATAGTAGTGCACGCAAAAATATTGATTTTAAAGAAAGTAGTGCCGAAAAAGTTTAAAAAAATGTTATTATTGCAATATTACATTAATCTGAACAAATTTTAAATAAATTTTATCTAATAGTTTCCGCTAGAATGGGACGTGGAGCGCATTGCAGTTCGGAATAGCGTGCTCTGATAAAAAAGTCGATTTCGGCAGGAAAAACATATAAAGAAGTGCAAAACATAGTTGGTTGCTCACCAACGATGGTACGTAATGCCATTAAATTTACGCCTCGCGTTGAAACCCGCGGCCGCCCACCTGTTATGACAAAAAAATTAGTTGGTCGTGTGGTAAGGTACGCAAAGCTGAATTCATTTTCAAGCTCCAGTAAAATTATAGATGAGTTAAGTGTAGATGCAAGTGTGCAGACAATACGAAGACGCTTAATAGAAAATAATTTGGCAGCTCGAAGTCCCAGAAAAGTACCTCTTCTATCTAAAAAACATGTTTCAAAGAGGATAGAGTTTGCTAAAGAGCATATGGATTGGCCTGTTCAGAAATGGAGAAATATTTTGTGGACAGACGAATCAAAAATAGTACTTTATGGTGGAAAAGGTTCCCGCCAATATGTCAGGCGACCACCAAATACCGAATACAACCCAAGGTTCACGTTAAAAACTATAAAACACGGAGGAGCTTTAATAATGATTTGGACATGCTTTTCATATTACGGTGTAGCGTCCATATTCTGGATAAAGGATATTATTATGCACAGGCACCTCTATGTCCAAATAATGCAAGAAATTATGCTTCCATATGCCAGTGAAGAGATGCCGTTGATTTGGGTATTTCAGCAGGATAATGATCCGAAACATACCAGCAAATTGCTAAAGAGTGGTTTCGGACAAATAACATAAATGTTCTAGAAAGGCCAGCACAATCTCCAGACCTCAATACAATTGAGAATCTGTGGTGTGATGTGAACAAGGCAGTTTCCCAGTCTCAATTAACAAGCGTATCTCAATTGTGAGAAGTGGTACAGCAAGCTTGGAGCTCAATAACCGCCGAAAGATGCAGAAATCTTGTCGATTCGATGCCAAAGCGCTGTGCGGCAGTAATTGCTAACAAAGGTCACGCTACTAGCTACTAAAATATTCTAATTATATCCCAATATTAATCATAAAACGGAAAATCTAAGATTTTATTGAAGTTTCCAATAAAGGTTGTCAGCACTACTATTATTTTGAGCAGCTAAATTTGAGAAACTCTAAAAAAAATAATTAATTTTAAATTAAAATGAAATGAAATCTATCTATTGTGTTCTACGTCTAAACGTACCTTTATAATGTTTAAGAAAAAAATATGTATTATGAATTTAATGCCTTTTTTAATAAATATTTTTCATGGTTCTAAATTATTTACGGAGCACTACAGTATTTTGAGCGCAGCTGTATATATATAAAGATAAGCTCAATATTAAAAATGTCTTAAGCGTGAATAAATAAAAAAATTGTAAATTTTTCATTTTCGGCATCTGGTGTCAGCATTAGGTTTCGAGCGATTGTGTACTAAAGAATTCTCAATGACATTTAGAGTTTTCGTTGCATAAAGCACGATGCATAATAGCATCTTTCAGAAAAAACCGCCCCTGTAACATTGTGCAGGAACCATGCAAATGTTTAGAACATACACATCCTTACGTCCAAGCATTGTTTTCCTGAATTGACGATCTGCTGTTTTTCTGTTTCTTTGTTGTCTGTCTCGTTTTTGTTTTCAGCAGTTTTCGAAACATCATGAATATATTCTCGCTTGAACAAGTTCACCAAATTATCCAAATTTATTTTGAAAATCAGTCATCGATTCGCGCATCCTATATACGTCTTCGTGATTTTTATGGCGAATATAATCGTCTATCTGAGCAAGCCATCCGTCGAACTGTGGATAGATTTCATACCACATACTCTCTTACTGATGCAATAACACCAACACATTGAAGGAATGTCCGTACTGAAGAGAATATCGCCGCTGTAGACGAAAGTGTGGAAGAAGGTCCAAATTCGTCGTTGGTCGCAACAATTGAGACACTGTCGTTCCACAGTGTTGACAATTTTGCGCAAAGATCTTAGCCTACATCCGCATAAGATTCAGCTAGTGCAGGAATTAAAGCCAAGAGACCATCATATGATCTAAAGCTGTTGGAACCTGACCCGATGTTTTATCGCAAAATTGTGTTGAGCGATGAGACTCATTTTTCGCTTAACGGGTTTGCTAATAAACAAAATTGACGCAATGGAGTGAGACCAATCCACAAAAGACCCCAAAAACTCCATTACATCCAGGAAAATGCACCGACCAAATTTCTTCAAAAAATTAAGCCGGAGCTCGCGTGATCGTTACCGCACGATAATCAATGATTTTTGTTTGAAAATATGGATCACATTGATCCGGGAGAAATCAACAATATTATAGAAATCAAGAATTTGGCCAAAAGTTGATTTCGAGAAATGCACCTGTCAATTGGTCGCGATTGGAGCGATTTGACACCTCTCAATTATTTCCTGTGGGGCTACATGAAGTCCCTGGTTTATGCTGATAAACCAGCAACGCCTTGGAGGCCACAATTGTTCGTATTATTGGTGACACACGACCAGCAATGTTCAAAAATGTGACCTAAAAGTGGCAGTCCAGAATGCACTTCGTCATGAACAGTTGGCCATATGCCCGATACGTGTGAATGCCACGTATTGAATTTTTTGTGATATTTTTTACAATTTCAACTTCTATCGCTCTTTAAAGAACACCAATTATTGTGACATATTAATCATAGTGTCTCCAACACCTAATATTGAATGGCAAACACAATGTGTTTGGACAGAAGTATACAATATTTGCGGCTAGCTACAAACACTTCATATTTGCATCCAAACAACAAAAAATTCAGACTTTTCAGAGTGTAGATGTTATGAAAATGATGTTTTTTAGATGTTAGATGTTTGCTCCACAGAATCTCAGAAAATGGTTCATAGCTTCTATGAAAAGTTTCATTGGCTGACAATTAATGAACGAATTCATAGGATTAGAAAGGATTTCATTACATTATTAAATGAACCTCTTCCGTTTACTTTACTCAACCTCGCTACACAGATCTCAAGACGAAATGTAGCCGACGTTCCAGCCCCTGTAAATAAGTTTGTCCACACCACAACAGGTAAATAGTTCCTTTCAGTTCCAGGATCACTTTCAACAACTTTAGTTTCTCGCTTGCTGTTCATACGAAGCTACCACACCAGACAAGTACAACAGAATCCGATAAAGATGACAACTATATCGTAAATTACCGAAACATTTATATCATCTACGTTACTACACGCTGAAAAATAACGGCACCAGCAACATATTGCAGGAACCATGTACATGTTTGCCAGCATTGTTTTCTTGAATTGAAGATCTATCTGCTGCCTTTTGTTTCTTCATTGTCTGTCATGTTTTTGTTTTCAGCAGCTTTTAACAAACAAAGCCAAATGTGGGTCACTAATACATATATTATAAACTAGTAATCATTGTGTCCCAAACATGTTATATTGAATAGAAAACTCAATGTGCTTTGAAACGAGTATTTTTGAGCATCCAAACAACAAAAAAGGCAAATTTTTCGGCGTGTATCATCGACAGCAGAATTCTCTGTTCAGCTTGTTCACTAAATAGTTAAGCAGTTCGCACGAAAGACTTCCGTTTAGCATCAACTAGTAGGCAGATGTCCTTAGCAATTTTCAGTAAGGACTTGCAGTTTATCACTGCCATTCTCAAAAGCGTATTAGTTAAACAGAGTTAGCGTTCTTTGACATACAAAGATTCGGTGCCTGATGTTGCGATATTATTTGCCTGAACCATATTGATTAGACCCAATAAAACTTTGTACAGCCCGGAAGCTTTGTCTTTTCATGAACGGGAAGGTCCGGAATCTATGCTTCTTTTGAATTATATTTATGGATTTTGAAACAATATATATCCGATTTCAAAATCGATGGCGGTTAAAGCCTTTGTATATTAAGGTCTGTTTCGACTGATTTAACTTTAAAATGAAAATCGTTTACTCATCATTGTCCTTGTATGGTTTCTTGAATATAAATCCAGTTTTTCCCTAAACTTCTACTACATTTTCCTGTAGCGTTTTATAATCGCATTAAACGTTTAGTTAGATATTCCAAGGACATTTCAAAAACGGATATATTTTAAGGAGGAGATCATCATTTCTCAATGTAGAAAAAGGATTATTTTGTAAAATGATAAATTTGTCATAAGAAAATTTACATATTTTTTCTCTCTTGTAAATCAAGAACGAAACGTAAGGACCTCTGCATTCTGCACGAGGATTGTTACATTTCCTTGACAGTGCTGAATGGTTACATGTAGAAATTATGATATCCTGTCAAAATAATAAATGTGATACCATAATTTTCTCCACAGAAATTAAATGCGAGCAATTTTCGTCACAAAAACTGTAAAAGAAAATCAAGAATTCCATGAGAATTGTCAAGGCTTGTGACAAAGGTTTGTCATTGAATGGGATATCCTTGTTTCTGTCTTTAATAAGATCACTTTATTGTGATTAGCTTTGGATGGGCAAGATTGTGTCCTATCGCCGGGGGTTTGTCATAGATCTGGGAAAAAACAAGTTTTCAAAGTTCAACTTTTTTTTGGGAGTAAAGCAACATCAATTTTGCTTTGGATTTACTTCATGGACCAGCGAAACAATTAGATAAGGTCACAAGATATTGCATCCTAGATGACACAAAAGGACGATATCATTAAACATTTTTTTAACGATTCCTTAAGAATTCTGTTGCCAATGGAGGACAGAAAGTAAAGGGGTGGTGGTGGTTGGAAGTGATTTGCAGCATCATAAGTGTCATGTAAGCAAACCCATTGTGTCCTGTCACAGGATATTGAAAAGAAAACACAGCTAATTTTCCCTTTGCCGGATTTTCCTTAACATCAAAAACGAAAAAGGTAACGTCATATGCATCTTAAGCACGATATTGTTATTTTCTTTAACATCCTTTAAGGATCTCATATCCTTCTAGCATCTTCGAAAGTCGTTTGTCATTTTCTGAGGCTAATGAGTCCATATTTAACTCTTGGTTAGGCGCGGTCGCTCGTAAATTCGGCCGTTTTGGTCAAAAGGGGGTTTTCCATGTCCTGTTTTCGTTTCGCTAATTTGCATATTAAATCGCCTTACAATGGAAGCAGCATCTTCATTCTATTCTGTGGCGGGGCTATTTACAGGATAATGAAGGAATTCATCCCATTTGTAAATAGATTTTTAAAATCTTAAATCAAGTGCTTTGTTGTCGAACAATGGCCGGGATTGTGTGGACATATGCGGACATTTTTATGGATCTTTGATGGTTTATCATGGCAATTGCTGCGTAATTGCAGAAAAATACTTGACCTAAATCTCATAATGTATACCCTTTTCTAAAGTGCTGCAAAGAAGGGGTTAATTTGTTTGTTTGTTGTTAAGATTTGGTCCAGTTTCCCATTTAATATAAGGACAGGGAAATTTATACCTTCCATAACTGTCACTATATTGGCTGGAGCTCCCAGACAAAGGGAAAGGTTTAATTTGTTAAAATTACAATTAAATCGTAATTTATGTCGCAACAAATGTTCCACGTTCAAGTGGAGGCTTCGCTGGTTTATCTACCGTAAACGAATTCCATGATACCATCAACATTTCCGAAGTGAGAAAAT
The DNA here is from genome assembly GCA_963931995.1 of Phaonia tiefii. Lineage (NCBI taxonomy): Eukaryota > Metazoa > Arthropoda > Insecta > Diptera > Muscidae > Phaonia > Phaonia tiefii. The sequence goes on along the minus strand of OZ008367.1, from coordinate 6,156,304 downwards.
GGAGCACGCGCTAAAACCGGAAGTATGTGTGGTATGTTTTTCATCTCTGGCTTTGGTTTATTCTATATTTAAACACTTTCCATCTTGGGATCATCGCAAAGAGTGTGTGGGAGGTGGTGAGTCTGGAAGGAATGTTTAATTGATGTTTGTAGGATGGCTGAATGGCTGTTGCGCATGTGCGGGGGGAGAATCATTTGTCGACACAATTGTTCTTCTTTGGACGATGATTGTGTGGGTTGTAAAGTTAGGATTTCTGAAAATCCAACATGAAGTGGGGGATTTTCTTTTGCGTCTTGTGGAATATTATCATTTGCCTTTGAGGGAAACTTGGATGATAATGTATAGGAAATTAGAGGGAGGATGAGTTGATTTGAGTTGATATTTGTTTGTAGACAAGACTTGCATTTCAAGTGGGGCGTGGGGAGTTATAATTGTGGGGTAAATTAAATTAAAAACAATATTCGGAAGACATCTGCTTTATAGCATTCAACGGTCGAGTGTTTGTTTAGGTAAGACATGACAACTCAGCTCGTTTTTTGTGTAGTTTTTAGAAGTTAATTGAACTTTCTTAAGCAGATAACATTCGTTTGAATTGCCTGCCAAGTGGGGCTTTGTATGATGCAGATGGTACTGCTGGCCGGCAACGATAGTCGAAACAGCTTATCAAAGTCTCTACGCTATGCCCTCTCTCCCCACGTATGTTACAGAAAATGTTATCTGAATAGAAGATATGTGGATACCTACTAACGAGCCGCTAACGTATCATTCTGGAGACGGAAAAAGTCATTAACATTTATCTACCCGACAAAAATTATAACAAGAAATCATGTAAATGTAAATGTGTGTATACATCAATAACACCACACAGATATCAAGACTCCTCCAGAATCGGTGCAGACAATAAAGTCTCATATTCTTCACTGAAGCCGAGACACAGTGAAGGAAAACCAATGCGGTTGGACGGACATAAATTGTTGTAGTATTGAATTGCGGCGTTGTTTGCCAGTGTTTGCGAGTGTTTTCCACAGTTTTGTCTTTGTTTTGTATGTATGTACTTTAGTTGTTGTAATTGAAATTATTCTTCAAGTTGAATTGAGGCGTCAAGGATTGGCAGACGCGCATGGGACGGGGGTCTATAGCATGAGATCGTTGCAGAAACTGCAGTGTGCCGATGCACTTGAAACTGTCATATGAGTAAATGTGGCTAACCCAGCAAAACTTTGAGAGCAAAGTAATGAAATTTCCTATCACGCAAAATGCGTATATTTCCAAAAATCAATATATTGTTATTTTCATTTCAGCACTTTTGAATATTTCTGTATTTACATAGACTTCGAATTTCGAAAAATGGTGTTCCATAACATCCCATGAAGGGATTGGGGAGAGCTTCTCACAATCAGTGAGATGTTTTGAGAAGCTTATTCATGGCTAAATACTTGATAGTGTCGCCGTCACCATGCGAGATGACCGCCGTCGAAAGAAATGTAAGGTGGTCTGAGCAGCGATCGAACCCACGTTCTCATGTACAAGAGGCGCGCACACTTACCATTGCACCACCGACGGCCACACTTTTTTTATATACATTTTTTTAAATTTAACTTTTTGACGAGTTACAAAATAATAAATAGATTTGATCAACTTTATCAATATTTCAGTTTCAAAATTGTAGACCAAATAATATTCAACATTACACTAATGGTCAGACTTAAGTTTGTAGTTAACTATCGGATTGAGAGATTTTTTTGAGAGTTATTGAGATTTGTAATTGAGAGTTAAATATGCGTTAACATTGCATTTTGATTTTCAGTGGCGAGTTAACGTAAGCCGTCATGTTGTTAGCGATTTAACTCTTGAATTCTTATTGGAAGAAACAACTGTTTTGGAAAAAATGCCAAAACAATATAGAGGATTAACCAAAATGGAATTATGTAAAATAGGAAATATACCCATAAAATGGAAGTAATTTAAAAAAACAAACGATCTAGGCTCAAGTATGTGCCCAAATAGTCAAAACAGAAATATGGTTTTTATACAATCTTACATTTTTCATGTTGACAATCAGTAATATGATTGCCAAAATCATATGGTTCTGACTATAGTTTAACCAACCAATAGAAAAACACAATTCGATTGTTAACAACAATTTAACTAAGAAGCGGAGATGAGCACTCACTGAAAAACAGGACATAAGGAAAAATAGTTTCGTCAAAAGTGAGTTATAATTATGGGGTAAATTAAATTAAAAACAAGATTCGGGAGACATCTGCTTTGGTTGAGTGTTAGTTTAGGTAAGACATGACAGTTGGTTGAAAATTTACCAACAAATATGTTTTATCACTGTGACGAATCGGTTTGGTTTCAATGCGGAAATGCCTTTAAGGAAGAGGCTGGAAGAAAGTTACAAATACTGGGATAGGGACGAAATTTCTTCAATAATGCAGAGGACCAAATGCTTTGTGTGGACTTTAACTGACCTAACTAAGTGTCCGTTTTGTCAAAATAGGCCATGAGTCCACTCATTTCCATCTTTCCATTTTAAGACAACTACTATACAGTAATATTTCGCATTATTGTCATCAAAAGTTTCGTGGGCCATTCCTTGTAGGCCTTAGCTTAAAGCTTGTAATTACGGTTACGCCAATGATCATGATGATGGTGCACCGAACCACAGAAGAGATTAAGTTGCACTGCAGAATACAAGATACATAAACGTAGGATGGCAAAGCCCACAATCATTTTAAACTGTCGAATTGTACCAGTGACGATGAAATGCAAGAGAGGAACAACATAAATTCCTTGGAAATCGATTGAATTGCTCCAGTATAAAGACAAAGTACACAAACAAACTGCGACAAGCCGACAGAGGGACAGACGTGCCACCACAGACATAACAGAAACATGTTCGCACACTGGGGCAGTGGCGGAGTGTTAAAAACCGTATCAAAACATTTTCTTCTTACAAAATTCAGTGCCCTCCACTTCCCTGCCAAACTTTCGCTCTGATCACTGAACGCTCCTCCAACGTAATGATAGTCAATGCCGTCAAGAGATGAAAGGCTACGTTGGGATGATTTTAATAAGTTTTTAGTCATAACAAACATCGCCATATCCACAGCCACATCAGCATCCTCTGCCACAGCCACAGCATCAGTCTCATTCTCATTGAAACAAGAGCAGCATTTACACTTATCATCATCATTAACATCATCAACGTCATCAACACAGCAATCGCCATCATCGTCATTGTCATCATTATCACAAGGGTCACACAAGGGTATCCCAACCCATAATGTTCGCCATGGCACAATGTCGAGCCGGAGGAGGCCGAGGAGACGAACATTCCCCACCACAGAAAGAACTGAATGAAGTTCATTTTACACTTTGTGTTCCATAAAAGTAAATAATGAGTGTTGTTGGTTCTGGGAGATCTCGCTGCTGCCTCAACGCTGCGCCCGTCTGTTCGTCCGTCTGTTGTTTCTCAAATACGCCATCGAACGAGTGCTAAAATTATTGTAATTCTGTCCTCTCAAGAACGACACAAATGTAATGTGTATTTAACAAATAACTGCCAATTGTCGTTTCCAGTAATCATTTCCGTTTGTCGAGGAGTTATTTAAAGTTGTCCGACCAACCAACAGGCATAACACCGGACTGGCTGCCTTCATATTCTGGATGGTCCGTTGTAAACGATTTCATCGGTGCTCGGACTACAGTAAATGATTTCAGTCACTCTGTCGGTCGGTCGGCCAGTGTCTTTTGCTGTAATAAAAATTGTCGTTTAGTGTAAATTGCTTGCAAAACAAACGAGAAGGGCAAAAACTTCTTGATTTTGCTGACAAAAAAAGCGTTTCTCCAACAAAGGCCTCCGAGCCACTCCAGCGTTAATTGACTTTTTGTGTCGTGTGAAGTTTTTGCTCATGTCCTCCGAGGGCGGGCACAATGAGGAAATCGCAATTTGTGGTGGCAATTGATCATGATTTCTAGAAAATTAAACCAACTACCATTTCTATAAGGATTTCGGAATTTAGAAATTTCAAGTCATAACAAAAGTTGGAGTTGTAGAAAAAGATGTTGTGGTACTTTCGTACAAACGAATATACAACCTAAAAATGGTTTTTATTCGAAAATATTAGTTTTATCGATTTGTTTTAACAAAAAGTGATGCCGTACGGACGTAAAAATTTAATATTTTTGCGATTGGACGCGCTGTTTCCGAGTAATTGCCATTTTTTATTTAAGCAATTTCTTATTTTGACGATTTAAAAAAAATCCATACGATTTGGATCACTTTATGGAAAAGACTTGGAAACCCTCAAAAATTACTTATTTTTTCGATTCGATGCTCCGTTTCCGAGACATAGAAATATTTTCATATTTGCGATTGAAAATGGGAATGGGTTAGATATTACGAAATACGAAACCTGTTTAGAAATAATAATTTTGCTTTAATTTTTCGTTTGTTTTTGTTGTTTCAATAAAAAGATTTTTTTTTAAATTCATAATGGGATGTGGCGTCAACAAATGGTTGTGACAGCCATTGAATTCAAGCATTTAGTTGAGCATACCAATACCCGTCGGTGGTGCAATGGCTAGCGTGCGGGATTCTTGTACTTGAGATCCTGGGTTAGATCCCTGCTCTGACCACCTAAAATTTCTTATGGCTGCGGTCACCTCGCATAGTGCCGGCGACACTATCGAGTATTTAGCCATGAAAAAAGCTTCTCAAAATACCGTTCGGAACCGGAGCAAAACTGTAGGTCCCAATCTGTGAGTATATCCAACTAGAAAGCGCACAGCTCTCTGGTTGTGAGAAGTTCTCCCCAATTTCTTCATAAGATGTAATGGGAAACCATTTTTTTTATACCAATATATTATTGAGTACAACCGACTTAGTTTTTACATTTTTAGTTGATCCAACAAATAGAATATTCACCACAAAAAGATAATTTGATTACTAGAATTAAAACTCGATTGACTGATCACATTTATTTCTCCCTACTGTGGCGTCATCTAAATATTTCAGTTCTTGCAACCAAAACTGAATTACAAATCAATAGATATGACAACATTTAGTGATACGGAACACAATTATTGGTAATCACAACTGAATAATGTGATAGTCCAAGGAACCGCCAAATTTTAGTTGACTGTAAGTAAATACCCAGCGAGCAATCCTGTCCGATATGTCTGATGTCCGAAATGTCTGTTAAATCTCTGATATTTTGTCTTGTCCGACAATTATCCGACAAATCTGCACAATCTCTGAAGGAAATTTGAATCATCGAAAGGAAATTTAGCAAGAGAGATTTGAGCGAGAAATCGAGAATTTTTTGTTTGGTTTTATTATTATTTTTGCATTATATTGTAGTTTTTAATGCGATTTTTTTTGTTTCTTATTCCATTATCTTGCATTCCATTGTATTTTTTTTTGTGCGATGGGTTTGTGTCAATCGATCGTCATTTATAAATCAAGCATGTAACCAAGTGTATATGTAAGTGATTTGTGTTCAATAAAAATAAATAAATATAATAAAAATAATATAATAATAATAACAATAATATAATAAAAATATAATAAAAAATAAATGCCACGAATTCACTGTTATCGTTTTTTCAAGAGGTGTGATATTGGACAAAATGTTTGACAAATGTTAGAATTGTCTGAACATTGTCGGACAAAATGTCCGACAAATGTCGGAATTGTCTGCGCTATGTCTGACAAAATGTCAGGCGAATGCCACAATTGTCTGAACATTCTCGGATAAAATGCCCGACAAACATCACAATTGTCTGCATGTTCTCGGTCAAAATGTCAGACAAAGCTCAGAATTGCCTGTATTTCTCGGACAAAATGTCAGATTTCCCTTCGAACCACCAGAATTCTGTAAGAAGAGTCTGCACAAGTATCAGAATTTTAACAGAAATATCGGCAGAATTCTGTAAGAAGAGTCTGCACAAGTATCAGTATTTTAACAGAAATATCGGTCCGAATTCTTGTCAACCGTTCATACAACTCTCTGTAAGAATTCTGATCACACTCGACATCAGATCGGCAACTTCTGCAGACGTTCTGTCAGAATTCGGAAGGAATTGCTCGCTGGGTATAGGTGTGACAACGAATCTCTTCTCTGTGTGTGTCTATAGGGATTATTGAACTTGAATTTCGTCGTGAGGTCGGTCAATTCATCGCACCGTGGAAAAGATTGAGCGTGAATACACTCTTTTGGACTTCAGCCACCAACCAGACAGAGATTGGTGCGAAGTGAAGAAAATATTCAAAAGCATGTGTTATCCCACCAGGATCATGGCCTTTTTGTTGCCTACAAATTGAAACCTGCATTTCTGGCGATATTTGGTTTCAGCAAGAAGGTGCTACGGGACACACAGCGCGCGAAACAATTGCTTTATTGAGAATTAATTTTCGTGAGCAGATAAACTGGCGCGTCGGACCTGTCAACTGGCCGCCTAGATCGTGTGATATTACACCTCTGGAATTTTGCTCTGGGGTTATGTGAAGCAAAAAGTCTTCATCGATAAGCCAACTACGATCCAAGACTTGGAAGACAGCATTCCTTGCGTAATTTGCTAGCAATGCTGCTACGAGTGATCGAAAATTGGACATTTTGAATGGACCACCTACAGCGTACACGCGGTCAACATTTGTATGAAATTATCCATAAAGAGTAAATGTCAGATATTGTTCTTTCGGGTCATAATAAAGATTCCGTCATCCAATTCGTATAAAGTGCCATTGTTCTCATCTTTTTCTTTCATCCTTTCACACTATTCGTGGTGCGGTCGGTGCGATTGAGAGTTATTTGCATGGACTAATTATTATACTAGACTCAACATTTCTCTCAGCAAATTTAAATTGGATGTCGAAAAGAATTGCTTCAATAATACTAGATAGAGGCAATGGTTCAAAACAACCAACAAAATAACAACAACGGTATTTCGTTTTGTGTGTTAAAATTATTGTGTTAAACACAACACAAACGTATGCTAACAATAACAGTCAATAAAAAAGTGGAAAACACATTTAAATTTCACAGATTTTACCAAAACGACATAAAAAATTAACGTCAGAAGTTCTTGTAATTCCACCTGGTTTAAGTCACTTTTCGTCACACATCTCTCTATCACACCGACCGCATCACGAAGAGTGTGAAAGGAAACGTCAGATGAGTCAAATATTCTCTCTAGTAAGATTTACTCTATGGTTATTTGACGCGGCTCTATGGTTATTTTATGTGACTGACACCAGTTGGAATTACAAAAATGGTTGACTTAAATTTTTCGGCGTTTTGATGAAAAACTGTGAAATTTAAACGCATTTAAATATATTGTTAGTATATTTTTGTGGTGTATTTACACAAAAATTTTAACGCACAAATCGAAATGCATTTGTTGATTTATTGTTGGATGGTTTAAGCCATTGCCTCTATCTGGTAATATTAAAGCAATACTTTTCAACATCCAACTGCCCATCTGCAACACACCCAATGTCATCAATTTACTGAGAGAGTTGACATCTCTATACGTCATTACTCGATGTCCTATTCTATTTTAAGTGTTAAAAAAAAAATTAATATAAAGGTTGTCTCAGTTAAATTACACTTTTTAAATTTAGTTTTTTTTTGTGCAACTGGCAAATCTGAGCCAAAACTGCATTTTTACTGCTGTCACGTATATTTATTCCGATTATTAAAAATGAAGCAGTTTAACTTTTGAATTTTCAGTCGAGACAGTGCACCTAATGTGTCAACCATTCGAAGAGTGGTCAACAAATTTAAAGAAACCGCGTCGGTTATGAACAACAAGGCTCCAGTGCGTCAACGTATTGGTCGGTCTCTTGCAAACATTGCTGCTGTAAATGAGAGTGTCGCCGAAAACCCGAAAGCATCAATTCGGCATTGTTTTCAACAACTTCAAATTTCATGTAGCACTACGCAGCGAATTTTGACAAATGACCTCCAACATCATGCGTACAAAATGCAGCTTAGTCAGGAGGTCTTCTCCGATGAAGTGCATTTCCATCTGAATGGCTTCGTGAATACACAAAATTTTCGAATGAGAAACAAATGCGCCCAGAACGAGGAACTGTCTGGTGCGGATTTGGGTCAGGCGGTGTGATTGGGCCTTACTTTTTTGACGATGAGGCCGAAATTGCAGTGACTGTGAACAGCACTCGTTACAAGAACATGATAAAGGCATTCTTTTGGACTCAACTGGAAGGCATGGATCTGGACGACATGTGGTATCAGCAAGACGGCGCCACCTGCAACACCGAGCGAGAAAAAATCGATTTATTGCAGGAACGATTTCCAGAACAAATTATCTCAAGAACTTCTGATGTCAACTGGCCGCCAAGACCATGCGATGTAACTGCGTGCTATTTCTTTCTTTGGGGTTTTGTGAGATCTCGGGTTTATGCGAATAAACCAGAACCAATTCCTGAGCTCAAATCCGAGATCCAACGCGTCATCAGTGAGATACAGCCACATCTCCTTGAAAAAGTCATGGAAAAATTCATGAAAAGAGTAATGGCCTGTCATCAAAGCCGTGGAGGCTGTTTGACGGATATTTCATTTGGAACATGTCGTCTTTACAATCCAATAACTGTTTCAAACCACAGGTGCTTTTATTTTAAAATAAAAAAGTGCATTCTTACTGAGACACCCTTTATAATCTAAAAATGCGTTTTTGCAATATAATTGAAAGTAATTTTTTAATGTCTCTTTGTCCACCATTAAATAATTTTGCTAATATCGATAACTATACCAAAAATATTCAATCGAAACTATTCGCAACGATTCGAATAAAAAGTTTAAGTCAACCATATCTTGTTAATAACACAAACTTTACCTTCCTAACAACCCAAACGAATATTCAGTCTTCTCCTCTCCAATATGTCATAATTACCGCAACAATTTGTTGTAATATCATTTCTTAAATGACATTTTACGGTTGTTAATGTAAGTGCTGTCATTATTAAACGTCCACAAAGTATTCGTGACTAACAAACAACAAACAAAAAGAAAGAATGACAAGCGAAAAAACTTGTACTTGCAAAATTTCACATTTTTGGACAGAAATAAACTCTTTCTCCACTTAACAAATTGCAGCAACTTGAGTGGTGAAGTTCAATTGTACACAAAAAAATAATTAAAGTCCATAACGAAGGATTCCAATTAGCCTTTCTAAAACAACCAAGTGCCATGTTAGAGAATTAAGAAACCGGAGTTTCCGGAGAAGACAATTTTCGGTTTTACAGTTTTCGGAAAATTCATGAAATCGGGTTTTTCCCTGATTCAAATCAATTGTTTTTCATGAATCATAACCCAAAGAGTTTGAACCAATTTTTACCACATGTTGGCAATAGTGGCGTTTATTTACATATCCTTGCTTGTGATTTTACACACAAGTTACGAGGTAATTATGAGGTAATGCCAATAATGATGGGAAATGTTTTTTATTTTGGTCGCCCCGAAACTCTAAGATCGTTGACATTCAGAAAGCCTACAATAACTTTGAAAACAAAGTCAAATCGTAGAAGACAAAAAACGTGTATTCCTAAAATGGTGTAAATAACCAGTTAACCCAGGCCTGGAAACTGGTGGAAACTGCTTTATCGAAAACCGTCATGTTTGGAACTAAACCGGTTAAGCGGTTTTGGGTTTGAACTCCCTAGTACATAAACATTTATCTTGATATTATTATATATGTTGTATACATACGAGCATGTTTGAGTGAATTGGGAAGACACGTTTGTTTAGTCCATCGGATGGAAGAGTTCGCTACTGCTCTTCTGTTAAACTAAAATATAAAAAAACCTTCCTACAAACATCAGAGAGATAGAGAAGATGCTGACATTGCCGACGATTATGAGGCAAGATCACCAATTAAATTTAATTTTCTCTATCATAATTCTTTTCAATTTGTTCCTTTCGGAAATTCAAGACATTTATCTCGAATGTCAGAGAAAAGAAGCACTTAAAAAGCATGACAAAATCTTAACAGGACTCACTAAAAACAAGGATGAGGCGCGAACGATAGTTGTTGCTGGATGGCATTGGAACTGAGAACCTGAAGAAGCTGACTTGGTGGATGTGTTTGTTGTGGATGGAGAAGAGTTGTAAGGGATGTGTTGCAATTCACTTGGGTGCATGCAAAATTTTAAATCTTATTTAAAGGCCATAAAGTAAATGCAATAATGTTACAAAGAATTAAAAAGTAATAAATAAATATTTTCCCATTCCATCCCATGAAGGGATAAGGGAGAGGTTCTCACAACCAGTGAGCTGTGCGCTTTCTATTTTCTCACTCACTGTTTGGGACCTATAGTTTTATACCGGTTCCGAAAGGTTTTTTGAGAAGCTATTTCATGGCTTATTACTCGATAGTGTCGCCGCCACTAAGCGAGGTGGCCGTCGTTAAAAGAAGTGTAAGGTGGTCAGAGCAGGGATCGAACCCAGGATCTCAATTACAAGAGGCGCGCACACCAACCGTTGAACCTCCGACGGAAAAAGTAATAAGGGGATTTTTATCCACAAGGCTACTTGATAGCTCCTTAGCAAAACGCAAAGAATCAGAGTGATCAATTGGTAATTGATGAAAGATACATTTCCAGAGTAATGCACGTACGTCTGATTCGAGGCGCTAACATCGATTCGGATCATTACCTGGTGGCAGCAAAGGTTCGTACAAGCGAAAATCAAACGAAACCAAGCACAAAGAAAGGTTGACACCGGAAAGCTCCATTTACCAGAGTTAAGTCACTCGAACAGACTCACCCAATTGCTATTCTGAAATGCTTTCCTCACTCTATAAAAACTACTGCAAAAACGCCTCAAGACAAGCCGTGGTACGACGAAGAGTGCCTCAAGGCAATTTATGAAGATTACACTACACGTATGGCAATGCTTCAGTCAGTTGCAGCGCCAGTTAAACGTAAATTTAAGTGAAAAAAAAACGAATGTGAATAAAGCGTGAGGGTGAACAAATTTAAACTTACAGAAGGAAGAAAGATGCCCGAAAATTTTACTAAGCCGAATTAACGGCTACGGCTAAGGGCATCCCGCCTCTAAAAATAAAATCGGTAACCTAGTCGCAGATGTGCAGTGTTTGGGGGTATAAGAAGAAATCATTAATCTTTATTACTTGCGTCAAGAGAATCTAATGCAGATGACGGAGTTAAGCAAATAGAAGACGATGGTGTCGTTTGCCCTCCTCCTTATAAAGACGAGGTGAGAACAATTTCCCGGCTGAAAATGCATCAAATGCACCAGAGAGCTGTCAAGATGCAAGTATCAGCAGGTAGTACAATAATATCTGCTTACATGGTAATAGCAGCAGGCGTTGTTGTAGTTGTAGGCAGTAACAGGAAACATTTTTTTTATTCCGTTGTTTCGGTCGTCAAACTCTACACATATGTATACCAACAACACAATATTACAAAAAAGTAGAATAACCATATACATATGAGGTCTGGTCGAACAGAAGTTCGTATGTGGTTCAAGTCGTATGTCATGCATAGCACGTTCAATATTGACTTGTAAAGTCCGGTTTATTGCTAAAGACCAATGACTTCAAATAACCCCACAAGAAATAGTCTAATGGTGTTAAATCACAACTTCATTCAATGTCACAATTTCTTGAAATAATCGAATCTCCAAACTTTTCGCGCAATAAGGTCAATTTCTTCCAACTGCGGCCATAAAAAGTTGGTTATCATCGATTTACACCGCTCTCCATTGACAGTAACGGTGTTACAGCTTCATTTCGAAAGAAGTACGGACCGATGATTCCACCAGACCAAAAACCACACCAAACTGTCAATGTAGGTGCATGTAATGGTTGTTCATGAATAATTTGTGGATTTTCTTTGCCCAGAATCGACAGTTTTGTTTATTTACCGCATCACTCAGATGAAAGTGAGCGCCTCATCGGAGAAGATGGTTTTCTTAATAGAATCGTTATCGTTTTCAAGTTGTTCCAAGACAAAATCAGCAAATTCATGACGTTTACGGTAGTCCAATGGCTTCAGTTCTCGAGTGATAACATTTTAACATAACAGGTTGTGGTTTGAGACAGTCCCAATTGCTGACAACGTCTTGGAATCGATAAATTGCGGTTTTCAGCAACACTTGCCTGAACGGAAGCAAATTTTTAATACTTCGGACGGTTCTTTGTCTTATTGGCACTTGAACATTATGTAAAGAAAATGTACGCTCGTAATTTGCAACAATTCGACGAATATCCAGCACAGGTGCACGATTAGTACGACCATAAAATGACAAAAGCGCACGAAAAGTTGCACTTGGAGACCGATTATTTTGATAAAAAAATTGAATAATTTGTAAACATTGTTATTGCGTATATCTCTCCATGATGAAATTGAAAACATTACTGAATACAATGGAGAAAAATGCCAGATCACGAGGTAATACAAATGGCCGAAACGTCACTTAGAAATCATATCACTCAAATTGGAAAACCTTTCATTTCAGATATGAATCCCTCTCTCGACAATACTAACTGTGTTTATTTATGGCGCAAATTATTGGGTCATCTCGCAAGCACACGAAGCCTTCGCGAAAAACAATGCTCCAGAAAATATAAGCGGCTACACTACAAACCCAGCAAAAATATAATGCAGTAGTTCCAACGACTCTACGCCTTTCAGTACGTCCAACGAAGTACAATACTATGTGCGGATTTTCGGCATACTGGAATCCGAAATTGCATTACAGATATATTATGGTGTTTGCCAGAAGAAAAGTAGTTTTTGTCACTACTGGCGTTATTGTTCGTCCAAGCCCAATGTCTTCGATAGCTCGATGGCTCGAACGCTTAGAGTTCGAATCCCGGGTCGGGGAAAAATTGTTAACGAAAAAGTAATAATTATTAAACCCTCGCTATACATATCACGTACTTATAATTTGTATTGAATACTTTCAGGCGAATACAATTTAATTATGAAAATTTTAATAACTAAATATTCATTTCATAGAGGAATTTAGGATAGAGTTATTTATTCTCTCAATATTTTTAACGTCAGGTATGGTTGCGAGTGAACAATGGATGGTGATAAGCATGGGTGCAATACTACCAGATAGAGGCAATTGTACACAAAGCCCAACAAAGCAACAACAACTGCATTTCGTGTTTTTGTGGCAAAATAGTTGTGTTAAATACAATAGAAATGTATATCAACGATAAAAGTCAACAAAAAAGTGCAAAATACATTTAAATTTCACAGTTCTATACGAAAACGAAATGAACAGTTCTTGTAACTCCACCTGCTGTAAGTTAGTTTTCGTCGAATTTCTCTCATTTGAACAAACCTAACAACGAAGAAGAGTGTGTAATGAAACGTCAGATGAGAGAATAATATATTCTATCCTAAATTCCTCTATGGTTCGTCTGATTACTTGCCATATTTGCCAATATTACTTTACAGATGGCTAAAAATTTAAAGGGATTCGAACTCAGCACTGTCTCCAGCTGCCGTTTTCTAGTCGGACATGCTACCATCGGGATAATTTTTGTTCTGAAACATCGCGATAAGGAGAAGCTTATAATTCTACTTAAAAGTTTCCAAATTAGAAGCACTGCCATCCAAGGCCAACACAATGTAAAAAAGCGACGGTACAGGAACCGAATTTACCACTAGTTCTTGTCGAAATTCTGATGATTGATATACACTTTTTTCCCTGGGAAATGGAGAGTATAGACGTCGTATATGACCCTGCAACCCGACATCGTCGTTGTTAAACGAATCAGAATATGGCGATTATGTTGGCTGGGTCTTGTCAGTGGAATGTTTAATGATGAACAAGCGCGAAAGGTATTTGAAGGCATACTTGAAGGTCACCGACAAATAGGAAGCCCAAGACTTCGCTCGAAGGATTATGCGAATGTTAGTTATCAACTGCAGACGAAAGGAAAAAGATCGTAATTTTTATAATTGAATTGTTTATTTGAGAAACCCGTCAAGTGTTAAAATTACTAAAGGGTTTAGCTTGGGAAAAATACAACCCATTGACAGGCTTGATAGTTCACGCGTTTCTGCATCCGACGGTGTTGTGCCTACTACAGCTGGCCATTCATAATTTATAATAATATCATTTCTGAAACACATTGCAGTTGACGGGTTTCTGAAAGAAACGAATCAATTACGTACACTGTAGTGTGCAACATTGGTTAATATGAACCTCGAACCAGGCATATTTTAACGCTTACAATCGGAATTACTGATTCACACTACCTACTCTGAACAATGGAGTCACACAAGATCGTTGATGCGAAAATTATTGGTTCCTATATAGTATATCTAGTTTTCTAGTCTCTTTTGAATATTTCTAACATTTTCATTTCGCAATAAACGCGGATAAAGGACAAAAGTTATGTTCGCCATAAGGAGGGTCGATTTGTATGGTATAAAAAGAAAGATCTGCCAGTCCGCACTCAAAATACTTAGACTGTCTGTATCCATTGTTAATACTGAGCTCTATACGATCTGCCGGGTAAATGCCTATATAAGTCCTTAAAAAATATTTTTTCTTCGAACAAAACAAATGGTTTTGCTATTTAATTAATATACAAATATCCGTATTTGGAAAAATGGAACAATCCAGATTGTTCCTATTTCATACGTTCCTATGGAATAATTGCCTATTTTTCTACCAATAGAATATGAGTTTGTTTATATACTTATATAACAACTCTACACTACATAAAGTATTTTCCAACAAGGCAAAGCCAACGAACCCCTACAGAAAAACACTCTGGACATCCCATTACAAATGAAGAGGATGCATACAACTTAAATGTGGATGCAGTCAAAACCTACTTAGATATCGTGACGTGATCTTTTCTTCTTAACATCTTGCAAAGAAAACTAGTATTTCTAGTAAAATCTTCTAGTGTACTATGAAAACCTGTTGGATCACTACTCCAGTCTCGAAGTACGCGAGCACATATCGTTGCTAGTGTACTTGAACTCCAAGTATTTACCCACTTCCTTCATACCTCAGGCTCCAATCGATGTGTTGCGCCAAGACTCTAGTAAATTTTCCAAGGCATAACAATAAACGTTGAATGGACGAGAGCTGGACAAGAGTGCAAGGACCTTTTGGATGTTTGTAAACAACAGCCAGGCAGAATTTTCTGTATCTGTTGTTTACGTTGTAAGAGACGATGTCGCTACGATGTGTTGTTAGCTTTTCTGCGACCATTGTATTTGTGTTTTTCATTTCATCATAGGCGTTTTAACATTTTCGCTTTTGATTCTTCTTCCTCTTTTTCTGCTTAACCCCTAATGACTTCCGCTGATTTGGCGGGGCAGTGAATCTTCTGCTTAGGCTGCTTAAACTCTGTCAAGGTTACACCGAGGATCCCCAATACAAAGTGATGTTGCCTCATCCGGCGAGATATTTAGCTACATACCACGTATTATTTACACATGACATATTAATATCATAACGCATTAGCATTCAGTCGTTATACGTTGCGTCTATAGCAGTGTCAGTGTGGTGGCACAGGATGAGGCAGTGGTTAGGACAATCATCATCATCAACATCACCATCAACAGCGTAACATTTGATTGGCTTCATTTTGCGGCTTTTAATGAATTGGTAGGCTATGCTGAGATTCATAAAATGCGGTTTTATGTTTAGTTAACCGATTTTATTATCGGGTTTGGTTATGGCTGTCATTGTCCCCCGTTTATACTGTGAGAACTGTTTCAAGTAAAGACAGAACTCAAATGTTAATTGGAAATGTATGGAGTACATCAAACATGTCATAAAGAGGGTGCTTTGTATTCCTGTAGGTGCCTGGTGGGTAACAAAGTGGTTAACACGTAACACAAATTGGGTAGCCAGAGGTATTTAATAGGGAACACAAAAAGCCCGGAGGGACTTCATGATAAGACGGGTTTTGCAATTTACACGAATGTGGGATTACGACGAAACCGACGTGATAAAATCGATTATCGCCGCGATTTTATAGAAGAACAAAAAACCCGCTTTTGAGTACAAGTTCAGAGTGTGTTACACTATTAGACCAAATGGAACGATTCGCGGAGATTGCCGCAGTGAAACTCGCTGTCTCAGTTTTAGAGAATGGAAACAAAATACAACAGATAAAAAATAAAACTAGAATATTGGAAGAAGAAAAAATCATTCGAAACCGACAAAATTTGCTTGCTTTGTTTTAACACAAATTCTGTTTAATAAACTGTTTTAATAAAATGATTATTATACTCGTATGTTCCTGCAGATCTTTGTTGGCTTTTCGCGAAATTTTCAGGGCACCATCTTACACAAGTGGGTTATACTTGTATTCATCACTTGAAATCTGTAGCAACTAAAATCCGTTCATGGATTAGTGTACACTTTCTTGGGCATCGAAATTCCTGTAATTATGTTATGTTACATTTGGGTCACAAATACATACATTATAAGCTATTTGTGTCGCCAACATGTAATATTGAATAGCAAACACAATGTGTTTGGCAACAAGTATACTATATTTGCTACAAGCTGCAACCACGTTATATTTGCATCCAAACAAGAAAAAAAGAGATTTTTCTATCCATACCCTCACCATAAGTCGTTTACTGGCAATTATTTTTATTTAAAATACTTGATACAAGAAGGTATAAGAGATGAAGAATTTTAAAAAAAAAAATCCGTGCAGACAGATTTTCAGATTCAAGAATTGACGTGGCATATTCGCTCACATTCAAAAGCGGATTGGCATTGGTCAAAGAAATTGTGTTATACCAAACTTCATTAAGATCAGTTTAATTGCTGGGAACTGGTCCAAATTCTGTGCACTATATTGTAAAACTGTTGATACCGTCGGATTCCAGTCCCAACTGCAGAAATCCTGTAACACTTTTTGAGTATATTCGAAATGCACTATATGGGCAGTTACCTCTTCTCTATAAGCCATTTATGCCAAGTTCTCGAAATTGCGTTGCTGCATTTTAAAGGAGCAACAAAGTGCGTTTTCTACCTTGAAATTTAAAATAAATTGCACTTCAAAGGGGTTTCTTAAAATCTTTTGATGCTACACTCACAGAAAAATTCGGATGAGACAGCCCAATTAGCCGTAACCGAATTTAGAGGTTGTCACAACCACATTAGAGGTAGTCGCAACCAAATTTAGATAGTGAATTTTAAATTTTTTTTTTATAAAAAACATTTGAAAGCGATAACATAAACTCATTTATATAGGGTAATATAGGGCCAGTTCCTGTTGATTTGGGTCCTAAACCGATTCGAACATAGATGATTCCAACATATCTCAAACGACCGACCTTGAAAAGCTTCAAAACTCTTGATAACTACTTGGACATCCTCTGCAAAATAAGACTATTAAATTACTATATTTTACTATATTTTTTCTTACCTTTCTTAATAACCACAAATAAAATGTTGATATCGCCGTGACGGGATCTATTATACTTATACATTCTTTATACATTATACATTCCTTTAATATATTTGTTTTTAGAATTTTAAACGTCACGTTTTAAATATATAGAATTATGGTGTGGTAACCGAATTTAAAATGAAATTCTGTCGTACCTATAGAATTCATGAGAAATTCAGTTACAGCAACCGAATCGACGCCGAATACGGTCGTTGCAACCGACTTAAGGGTTAATTCGGACATTGCGACAGAATTTTTACCAAATTCAGTAGTTACAACCGAATTGATACCAAATTCAGTTGTTACAACCGAACGCTTAGAATATTTGGTTGAATATAATTAAAGAGTCAGTTGTTACAACCGAATTAATTATAAAACGAAGTTGCTTCAACTGAATGTCAGTTGCGACGACGAAATTCGTTCGTGACAACCTCACTTCGGTTGTGGCAACAGCCACATATATATTCCACCCTCTTTACAATTTTGAAAATACAAATAGAACATCGAACAATTATATTAGAATTTTCCAAAATGTAAAATTGCATCTCGCTTTTCCTTAGAGTGCATTGCGGAATGTTATGGAGTTAATTGTTTTTTTCCTGAAATTTAGTGAGTTTATTTTTCTTGACCTATAGAATGACTAATACACACTCCTTACAGATTAGACACAAATAGTATAAGTATATGTATATATAATATATCTATAAATCGAATCCATATCAAGTATAAATATACCTTTCATCTATGGGTAGTACAGGTGCCACCAAGCAAATGGCAACAGAGTCCGCGAGATTTGATGTGGTTCTCGACGCGAAGACCTTAACCACAGCCCCACCAATAACATGTGTGTTCTTGAGTGCCCCGTATTGGGGGCAGCAGAGAGATCAGTAATAGGAACTCTTACACCATTGGTATACACAATTACTTGGGAGAATGAAAGCCCCGTATTCGCAAATCCGCCAGAGCGACTTCTTTCTTCCGGTTACGGGTTACCAATTGAGCAACTCTCTGTACGTGAGGTACTCCTCCTTGGGAGTGAGTCACCACCAAGACCTCTTCCGTGGCACCCGCCAAACATATAATTTAAGATTCAGTTGTTAGGCACCTGCCTAACATAATTCGTTACCTTGTAATTGATACGCAAGGCAACTGCATACCCCGTACCAGAAATTTGGGCACCGCAGCCAGCACGATACTCCCACAAGGGGGCCAACCAAACCCGTGCTACCAGATAGGAATAGTCTCTGGTCTGCGTGTCGCAGTGAAGCTGATCCCAGTTCGCACTTCGTCCTAAGTAGAGGACTGGTGAAATGAAAATTAAAGAAAGCCTACATAATCAATATTTCACACTCTTCTTGATGCGCTCAGAGTGATATAGAGATTTTTCACGAAAAGTGACATACACCAGGTGGGGAATTACAATAACTTCTTGCTTTAATTTTTCATGTCGTTTTGGTGAAAAACTGTGAAATTTAAATGTGTTTTAAACTTTTTTATTGACTGTTATTGTTAGGATACATTTGTGTTGTATTTAAGACACAAAACGAAATGCAGTTTGTTGTTATTTTGATCCATTGCCTCTATCTGGTATTATTGAAGCAATTCTTTTCAACATGCAACGTTCGTATCACACTAGGCCAAATGTCATAAATTTGCTGAGAGAACTGTTAAGTCTACTATAGGGATTAGTCTATGGTGTCAGTAAACGGTCTAATAACCACAGGCCCTTCGCTGTAGCACAAACGAGTTCGAGACCCTCCACACGTCACTCCCAAATAGCACACGGCACCACGTCCATATTCGACTCCGACGAAGTCCTGGAACTGGCAGTCCATATATTAGCAGGGTACAACAGTACCGACATAAGATTTGAATTCACGAAAAACTTCAACCCCTAACTTAGGGAACATGCGGACACAGACGAGCGGTCACCGAACACATCAATTAAACCGTCCTAGCGCAACGTCTTGCGAAAACTCGAGAAGTAAACTGCATTGCCACAGACAACGCATCAGAAGACAGAATCATACTACTCCCACAACACTCACCACCGGATCTGGTGACACACATGCCGACAAAGTCCCAAAAAGCCGCGTAAAGGGGATATTCACACAAAACATGGAGCCAATCTTCGACTGGCGCTTCGCAATCACACGACTCCCGATCCGCGAGTTTCATTCTGTGCAAGAATGCATTAAACGACTCGTGACCTGTCAGTATGAAGCCAAGGCTTAGATTGAAACTAAAACCAGAGTTCTTCCCGACAAATTCTACATCCGGTATAAACCTATACGTTACTCTCAGATGTGACCACTCAGATGTGACTAAAACTTCCAAACGAGCCCGCCGCTCACTCGTACTCATGCTCTCTGCTCCAACAATGAGCCAATCTGACTCGCCCTGTGCGTACCTCCTCTCATGATTTTGAAGTCCACCTTAAGACGCATCATCTCTATATCAAGAGGAGTGGCACCCATCAACACTTGTAGGGCCTCTGAGGCAAGTGGCAACAATAAAAAAATCCTAAAATGTTACCCAAGTACTTTTGTTGGCGCACTGACGATAACGCATCCATTGCGAGGTGCTCGTGGAATGACGCCGACTGCAGGAATTCCCTACAGTCTTCAAATCGATGTTATGGCGGAAACTGGAGGAGCTACTAAGTCTTATTAGGTATATAAATATTCTGTAGAATGTACAGTACACAGTAATATCTACAACCTCAATTGTTACTTACTCGTAATACAATTAGGTATTCGTTCCACATTTGTTTGACAAATATTTATACAATCTTGAACTAGACGCAACTGACTTTCAGACAGATTTGGCAAACAAAAACCTTAAAGTTGACATAATACATTTAACACTTTTACGCCTTTGTTGATCATGCCGCATTCAAACACAATAATTTTCCAAATGTCAAATAAATAAAAAGTAAATACAAATTACGAACGCATTTTGGGTGTCAATAAATAAGTTAAGGTAAGAAATTAATTAATTGTTTACACAGATGTAAATAAAAAACAGACTAAATAAATTGATTAAATCGGACACAAATAAACTACACTATAGAGTACAAAATAACTAAAATTGGAATACAAATTATTTCAAATCCTAAAATTGAGTTCATGTGTTTATGAGTACAAATGTTAAAGTTGGATTGTATAATGACCTGTTTCACGATCTCGAACGAAAGCCAGTCACTCGAATTCGACTAAAATTGCGTTCCTCTAAGTCAAGAGGTTTGGTTCGACTGACTTAATACTTAATCGCAAAACACAGCACCATCGAAATTGAGACATTTTTCGTTTCAGTTCGACTTGATTTTGATTTCGACTAAACGCTTTGTTAAATAATGTCAATTTAATTTACTAACATTTTCACTTAACTGCAATTATAATGCTCCAATTTACAACAAATTTCAATATTCAATGTTGACACTTTTGTATATTACCTTTCCAGTTCTCGTTTAGTTCATGGTTGCTATGGTACAAGTATTCGACTTTATTTCAAGTGAGTTTTATCAAATTCCAAAAGTTTTATCAAATTCCACTGACTCTAAGGATTTCAAATCTGATTTTGAAAAAAGTATATTTTTCAAAAACGTTACATTTTAATTTCTGTACACAAAAATCATTTAGATGAAAAAGGAAGCTTAATATAGGTGCAAGATAATTAAGAAGTCCAAATATGAGTAGGATATCCCTGAGAAAAAGAATGTGTCAGGATGTGTTTTGACATGTTTTATATACAGTTGGACGGTATCAAAAACAGACGAAACTAATATCGTGTACATTGTCGTTAGTTAAAGTACAAAATTGTTTGAAACACTAAAAAAATTGCATCTAAAAATAAAACATTTTGGGAATCATCATAAACAAAAAAACTTTGTTTGGTGAGTCGGTCTACTGTACATGTTTGCAAGCACTGTTTTCATGTATTGAGGTTCTGCTGTTTCTGTTTCTTATTTGTCGGTTATATTTTTCTTTTCAGCAGTTTTCAACAAACAAACCCACATTTGGGTCACAAAAATATATATAATAATCTATTATTCATTGTGTCTTCAACATGTAATATTCTATAGCAAACACAATGTTATTGGCAACAAGTATACTATATTTGCTGCAAGCTACAAACACGTTATAACGGGTTTTACAACAGAGACGCTACAGAAGTAAATCCATAGGGACAGCAAACGACGCCATATTTTTTCCCGCTCTTTTGACATTTATCTTCAGTAAGGGTTGCCATTTCATCATGGAAAGATATACGAGCCAACAACGAGTCGAATTAAAAATTTACTACCGAAATTTGGAGTCAGTGGCCTCAACTTTAAGAGGCCTCAACAATCAGCGATGAGGCTCATTTCGGGTTGAATGGCTTCGTCAATAAGCAAAATATGCGTTATTGGTCAGACATCAATCATTTGCATCCCGAAATAATTACGGTTTGGTGCAATTTATGGGCCGGCGGCGTCATTGGGCCGTACTTCTCTTCTTCCGTGATGATCAAGACCGGCACATTACTGTGAATGCGAATCGCTACCCTTCAATGATAACCGAATATTTTTGGCCCCAATTGGATAATATGGACTTGGAGGACATGTGGTTCCAACAGGACGGCGCCACATGCCACACAGCGAATGCCACAATCAATTTATTGGAAACCAAGTTTGGTGAACGTATTATCTCACGAAATTGCCCAGTCGATTGGCCGCCTCGGTCGTGCGATTTGACGCCGTTAGATTATTTCCTGTGGGGCTACGTCACGTCTATGGTCTATGCCAACAAGCCAGCGACGATTGATGAACTTCGTACGAATATCGAACGTGAAATTGCAGCAGTATCGGCCGATTTATGCTTGAAAACCGTCGAAAATTGGGTTCAGCGTCTGGACTTCTGCAAGCGTGCCCGTGGTGGCCATGCAAAAGAAATCGAGTTCCATACATAATGGCATCGAACGTACTTTCACAGGAATAAAGAATTTCATTGGTATCTAAAACCGGTTTTGTTTTATTTAAAAAACTTTTGTAGCGCTCTTATTGAAAAACCCGTTGTTTGCATCCAATCCAATGTTTGCATCCGTATTTTCAGAGTGTGTCTGCAGCAATAAACTCGAACACTTAAATTCGAAAATACCCCATTTGTATGCATTAGAAGGGCAAAAGAGGACATATGCAATTAATGGATCCACAATTCTCGTATTCGACAACACCTAGTGAATTGTCATTTACAATGTATTTGTTGAACATTCGACTCAGTATCTGCCCATTCCAGTGAAGTTTTCTTCTCATTCACATTCATCAAACGCTAAAAGGACTCGCACTTGGTCACCCATAAATTCAAATCAATTCAACCATAAAAACCCGATCTTTCCTATGAAGGTGCTTAACTAACCTTGGGCAGTTTATAACCTTCACGATTTTTTTTCACTGAAATTTATGAATTTTGTTGATTTGAAAAATGAACTTTTGCCGTACTTTTACGATTGTTTTGAAACGCCTGAACATATTGAAAGGGTATGTTCACATTACTTGGGGACCATAACAACCAAATTAATTATAGTGGCTTAAGGATCAAAATTTGGCTTTCGTGTTGTTTCGTATTGTATTGATTTTTCTGGGATACTTTTCTTTAAAACATAAGACAGATTCTTAGGAACGTTTTCTGTACTTAACTCATAATTTAAAACAGCTTTTGACATAAAACGTAACTGTTTGTTTATATATTTGTTATATAAAAATACGTTGCTTTACTTTTTATATAAAAACATCTGTTAATTGAAATTTATTTTCTTCCAAACCAACTGATGATGTTACTGATCTCGGTCCGTGTGGTCTGATCAATTTGAATACATACAAGTTTTTATGATTGAATACTAAGAAATTTGAAAATTACGTTACAGTTCCTTTGTCGCTCGCGTCTTGCTTGATGCCTTGCAAACGCTGTTGACGTGTGTCACGTTTATATTTCAACCACAATTCCTAATAAGAAGTGCCTCCTCAGCTCTTTACCCTGGCAGATTCTATTCCTTTCCCACAAATTTTTATGTATCGCCGCATATACAAATGTTTTGCATCAACTCCTAATCGCAACAGACTGGGTTAGACTGTAACAATCGTACCATGGATGCATCTCAGCAACACAATACCAATTGTTTGGATGCTGTGAGTAAAACATGGAGGGGGGCATCGTTGCAGAGGTTGTTACTCTGTTGCTGCTGTAATTGAACTTTGTTGTCGTTGTAGTGGTTGCTCCTCCTGATGCTGACGCAATTACAAGTCTCCACTCTCTGTGCATTGAAAGCAGTGTTGCCAGTTTTGGAATGCTAGAAATAGTTGTGGCTCTTGTGGCACTTTTATCTGTAGCTAAATCTAGACTCTGAAAAAATCGGCCCCAGCAATATTTTGCAGGAACCATGTATATGGTTGCAAGCATTGTGTTCATGAATAGAATATATGAAGCTTTTTTGTTTGTTTGTTGTCTGACACGTTTTTGTTCTCAGCAGTTTTCAACAAACAAAACCATATTTGGGTTACAAAGACATATATTGTAACCTTCTAATCATTGTGTCCCAAACATGTTATATTGAATAGCGAACACAATACTGTACTATATTTGCAACAAGCTACAAACAAACGTGTAAATATATGGTAATGATTCGAAAGAAATGGCTATTTTAATGGTATAAGAAAAAATAAATAAATATTTGCCCAATATATCAAATCAAGGACGTCACGAAGCAGTGAGGTGTGGGTTTTCTAGTTATACACACACTAAATCATTGGTTAATACAGTTTATCTCCGGTTCCGAACGAATTTTTCAGATGTTTTTATCATGGCTAATTACTTCATAGTGTCGCCGCCACTAAGCGAGGTGATCGTCGTCTATAGAAATGTTAGGTGGCCTGAGGAGGGATCCAACAAACGTACTCATGTACAAGAGTTGAACACAATATCCACTGCATCACCGACGTCAATGAAAGAAAAAATATACACTCACGATCAGACGATTAGAACCACTTAAATTTCTGGGTTTAGTAGACCATATTTCTTTACATTTTTTTTTGGCAACAACTAAAATGTTACTTTCAACGAAAGGGGTATTTTCTGAAGATAAAAAAAAAATAATAACAACAACATTGAAGTTTAATGCAACAGTATTATAACGGCCATTTTGCAAAAGAAGACAAAAATAATGAACAATTTTCTGGTCATATGATTAGAACCATTTAACTAATTTTACTTAAAAATTCATTATTTTATAATTTAAAAATAAGAACCGTTACTTTTTAGTCGATTCATAATATTGTAGACATTTTAAGATTCCTTGTTTAAAATACCTTCAAATATACTGCTGTTTATTTAGTCATAAAGAATCTCTCACCTTAATGGCGTGAATTAGTGATTCCTTATCGCCGAATTGTATTCCTCCTTTATAAACCGTGAGGGGAAGGGCAACCCCAAATATTTTCATTTATGATTAGGACGAGAGAATAAGGTGGCCAAGTAAGAAGATGAACATGAATTATTTTACAACTCTGGAATTTTGAATAGGAGCATTTTCCTATCAGAATCCATGGAATCGGTCCAAAAATATCATTTACTTTAGTGACAGCTGATTGTAGCAGAGTCTTGTAAGTTTCTTCAGTCATTTTTTCACTTTTAAAGTGTAAATCGATTGTGCCGTAATACGTTATTGCACCCCAGACCATAACTCCACCATCTCCACCCTAATTTTCAACATCATTTAATGGCTAATTTTTCAGTCAGTGGTGAGCTACGTTTCTTAGTTAATTTGTGGTTAAACATCGAATTTTGTTTTTCAGTAAATGGTTAACTATGATTTAACCACCCAATGTTGATTGGTTAATTTGTAGTCAGAACCATATGATTTAGACAATCGCATACTGAGTGTCAAAATGAGAAATGTAAGATTATATAAAATTCATGATTCTGTTCTGAGTATTTGGTACTTGTACACATACTCTAAGCCTAGATCGCCAAATTGTCGCGTCTATGTAGTTTTTTATACATTTTTTTTTTAATAATTCCATTTTGTTTGTTCTTCTTTGTTGTTTTGGTATTTAGCCCAAAACAGCTGTGTTCCCCAATAAGAATACAAGGATTGCCATAATCGTTTGCCATGTGGCATCTTAGTTTAATAACTTCTAATTATCTTTCAATTACGATTAAGTAATCCGATAGTTAACTACCCACTTAAAAACTGGCCATAAGTGTCTCCCCCAATTTCCCACGAAATGGCCTGATATGAATATCCCTGCGAACGATAAACATCGATTTTGGCTCTTTCCGCTCTGTTCAAAATATTTTCTTGCCCATTTTTCACTAATGTTTATTAGAAAGTAATAGTTTTCCATTACTAATAGTTTTCAGCCCGTGATTGGTCGGCACAATCACCAGACTTGAATACATTTGAAAATCTTTTTGGAAAACTCAAACGCAAAATTGGTGGAAGGCATTTCAGCAACCGCAAAGATCTTATAAAAACCATAAAAGACGAATGAAAATCTATGCCGATAGAAATCTCAGCACATTTTACACAATAAAGGATTTTGTGCAAAATATTGAAAAATTGTTTAGGTTTTGAGTATGTATTGTTTTCGTCACATATTTTACTGTTATGATTTTCGATTTTTTATTTTTGCAAATATTTAAGTTGCCAATAATGAAATAAATCAAATACTATCCTTTATTTTATTATTATTGTTTTTTATTTTATTATATTTTTATTTTAAGAAATTGTTACAAAAGTTGCTTAGGTTTTGCACAACACTGTATGTACGTAAATATCAAGCCGTCAGTATGGCAGTTGGATTCGATCCCTGCTTAGACCACTTTACATTTATTTCAACGGTCACCTCGCTTTGTGATGGCGACACTATCGAGTACTTAGCCATGAAAAAGCTTCTCAAAATACCGCTCGGAACCGGTGTAAAATTTCATCTGTGAGTTTAAAACTGGAAATCGAGGAGCCCTCTCTAATCGCGGCATGGACTGCAATGGGAAAGTATTTTGTTCTTTTAGTATAAACTTTAACTTGATATTCTAATGCTGATTTCGTTTCTAAAAAATAATGTTGCCCTTGCATGAGGCGATATTTAAAAAAAATATTACCTCACACCTTCATAGATGTGCCATTTTTGGGGTGAAAAACCAACATAGAAATGTTGCATTGTCTCACAACAGTATTCTTCCTTTTGCTTTTTTAGCCTTTTATTTACCTCGCTTAACTAAAATTTTGGGCCAGTGTATATGGAGACTTAAGCGAAATTAAGCAATTTAAGCGACTCGTTGTACAAACTGTCCGACAAAGTACCAAAACAATTGGTAGTTATTTTTATTCCCGCGGAACTAATATTTCGGCAACTTCCTTTCGGAAGTTAAGCGATTATAACTGAACTGGCTTAAAATAGCTTAGCGCCCCACGCAAAAGGTAGAAAAATTAGCACAGAAAATGACAGAAAGTGAGCAATTTTATCGGGCAACATTCTCCCCCGTGGCACGCTGAGAGGGCAGAAAATGCAACATATTTGCATATTTTGAGTGCAACATTCCCAGAGAAGAACAAACACCTTCAAGTATGGTTGCATTTTTTCACAAACGAACACAAAAAGTTACTTTAGGGGTAAATGGCAGAAAAAATGTTGCAGATGTTGGCAGAACGAAATCGCCATAAGAATTTATTGTTTTTTTTTATCGAAAATAGTGCTTAACAATATAACACCGCAATTTCCATTGCTTTTAGTTTTAGCATTTTTTTGCGCATTGCACCTTTTTTTTAGCATATTCTTCTACAGCGTCTGGCAACACTGGCATGGAGAGTTTTTTGAACTTTTAGACAAACTCTGCGCTTGCTTTGTAGTCTGAATGAGTTTGACGTTGTTACAGAAGGGGGGGGGGGGGCAACAAATTCTTGTTTGCCTTTATGGCAGATGATGCCCCCCCCTACGAGCCGAATAACCAACTCATACTAATGTTTATTTTATATATTCTGAAGCGACTTCAATTGCACGAATACTTAGTTGCACAGGATGCTTTTGTTGATGCTATTCTTTCCATTAAAATCCCCTCCACACACTGTCTGTAGGCCTCTAATAGCTCTGGATTCCATACGAGTTGAGCCTTGACGATCATACGCTCGTGTTGGTAGAGATTTCTATCATTACTTTGTAGTTTATTGAACTTTTTGTTCTCCTTTAGGGGTTCATAGCCAGCACAGCCGTTAAAGGGTGATGGGTGATGCTGCCGAGGAGGTTATTTTAAGATCTAGCTTGACTCTCATGTTGGTCGCATGTACGAGTAATCACATGTAATTGTATGAACATTCACAATTACATATTCTGTACAGTAACGCAGGGGATCTATTTGTGTGCTGGAGCTATTAGAAGCAGTTGCGTTGTGCTGGAGTTCGGCCACGGACGGCGTATGCCAGGTTGGGGATCGCTTCGTATTTTTGTAGGAAATATTGTATTTCATAAAAAGCTAATTTATAAACGAGTTTTGGAAATGACATTTTAAAGTGTCAGTTTTTATGTGAAAATCCGTCAACCGAACAACATTCTTTCATGAGCAGCTAACTTTGATGTTTATTGTCGGTTTACCGCCCCTCTTGATATCAAATAAGACTGTAATCGAAGTTGTTCCCATCACTATCATGTTTACACATTTTTTTTGGTAATATTTTTTCCATGGACATATTAAAAGTTATCGACCAAGCGAATTGGTCTGTGATTCGCTTCAAGCGACAAGGAGTTAAAAAATAAAAAATAAATGGTTTCCCATTACATCCCATGAAGGGACCGGGGAGAACTGCTCACAATCACTGAGATGTGCTATATATTCGATAGTGTCGCCGTCACTATGCGAGGTGACCGCCGCCGAAAGTAATTTTTAAGGTGGTCAGAGCAGGGTTCGAACCCGGGATCTCATGTACAATAGCCGCGCACACTATCCATTGCACCACCGACGGCCACCACGACGGCGACAAGGAGTTATATATAGAAAAATTGATTGTTACTACTGTATTTGATTTTTAGAAATGTGAGTTAAAATCATTAGACGGCAATAAAACAGCAGACAGTTCTTTAAAATGAAACACAGTTTTATGGAACATTAGCCGTGTTTTGGTTACAATCAAGCGATTATCGCTTGCTAAGTTAAAAACAAAACAGCTATTTAGTAATAAGTCATATTACCCAAAGTTGTGGAAAAGGGTTTAACCTGGTGAAAGACGTCAAAAAATTGTACTTAGCGAAAATTATTCATGTCGTTAAGTCCTCGTTAAGTGCTTCATACCAAACAAGCGATGATACAAGCAAGCTATGTAACCGAAACACACCTATTATCAGCCAATCGTATCTGACCTTATGTGTTATTGGGGTGATGGATAATGGGGCATGTTGAGGATTAACTTACCAATGTTGCTTGAACTGGTACCAACAATATAGCAAAGTGATTCTACACGCTGAGAAATTTGTATTTTTCTGTTATATACTTGTGCCCAAACACATTGTGTTTGCTATTCAATATAACATGTTTGGGACACAATGATTCAAATGTTCATGAAAACAATGCCTGCAAACATGTACATAGTCCCTGCAACATGTTATTGGGGCCGATATTTTCCAGCGTGTACACTTTAGTGCTAGTATTTGTGGCGGTGCTTGATTTACTGGAAACGAGAATTTAAAATTGATTCCGATCCATTTCTCCATAATATTTTCCTAATACAAACAAATACACAGCGGACAGGATCCCCTATTTAGTCTAGTAATGAAGTATGAGCTATTCCGCCTGCAACGATATCAAATATGTACATCTATGTCGAATAAAAATTAGGAATGAAAATTTTGATGATATTTTTATAATCTTGTGGCTGTTGATTTTTTATTTTAATTTTTAGAATATATTTCTTTTGAAATTAAATGAAATATTTTGATCAGAATCCTTTATACTTAATTACATAACACACGTGCCTTTTATATTAAGTTACCTTGAATCGTACATTTCCCACTCTACGAAAACTCCTGCAGAAACCGTACTTGGTTATGATAAACGACTGAAAGCATAACAATGGTACGATGAAGAGTGTCGCATGGCAAGTGATGAAAAGAACGCTGCACGTATGGCGATACTTCGGGCAGTTGGAACGTGAGCCGCGACGGAGTGGTATAAACAGAAGAGAAGAGAGGAAACCCGTGTATTTAGGAAGAAATAATAGTTGTGGAAAATTTTGGGAATACTCGCAGCATTTCGACGCCCCTATTTACTCTAAATTCAATCATTTCAGATTGTGATTCTGAATTAGCCAGTAAATATATTTCCTTAGGTGACAACGTCAAAAAATACCCCAAAAGGGTCAGAATTATGGTCAGTCAGGATAAATTTACGGGAAACAATTTAGCTCTGATTGTCTGTATCAAGTGTAAGCTAATTAAAAAGGAACGGGAACGGAATGAAAATATTAAGGATTGAAATACTTGACCCCATCTTGCGGAAATTGTTTTTCGTTTAATTTTGCTGCATTCCTTTAAAAACGACGTCCAACCATATTAATCTCATAATCCACTAATACCATTCCAAATAAATGAAAAAAAAAATTAATTGACTGCATGTCATTTCAATTTATGTTAAGTTGTCCAAACAATATTGGAGTTCGCTTTAAATTCATGGTGTGTTCAGGCCAGGGTTGATATACATTTGGCCGGGACGAAACAAACAAAGTATGTATGCAATAAATGCAGTCTTCGGCATATCCTACTTGTATGAACTGTTCATTACTGCAAGGCTCAAGTTTGATGAAATTAGTCTTCAAAATAACGATTTTTCCAGTGTAATGGCGATTTTTTGGAATGAATTTTTAGTTTTAGCTTTTCGACCTAGCGCGGCGGGTCAATAAATAACTCATAATCAATTTCTTACTTTAACTTTGATATAAATTTGTCATATGTTGTATATATTTCTACATAATAATGTAGCGGAAATGCTGAGCCATTTACAGAACAGGCTTGCAAATTTGCCTTCAGAGGCAGTCTGTTGACATTCAAATATGCTTTCTTCTAGCATCGTGTCATGTCTTCGTTACGTCTTCTCATAGACTTACGGAAATTTCGAAACACATATACAACTCGCTTCTTAAAGGGGATCTGGAAAGACACCTCCTCCCAGGGTTCTGCAATATCCGATATGCGTGGAAAGCAGGCCGGTTTGTGGAAGGCAAAGTGGATGCTCTTAAGCATCCAAAATTCCAATGTTTAAGCTAATAGTGCAAGCCTGAATGGATGCGCATAGGTAACACGTCCGGCTGACTATAAGTACTGAGATTGTGTATTCGATTCCTGAGGCTGCAGAGGCAAATGTAATGGAAAAATTGTATTAATAATTTAGCTTAGGAGCCACACAAATGTGTGAACATTATTCTAATGGAGACAATTCGGTTATATGTTTTATTTTTGCGCAAGTCCTTCTCAAACGCTTTCGAGCAGGTCTAATTTGCAGTCCACTTAGGAGACCTTGCCTTAACATGCCTACCAGAAGTTTCTGGAGAAGTAGGTCTCTTCCCTGCAGGTCTGCCAGGAAAATAAATAACTGCAGATCACTCCCGTCTATAGCACCGTGTGTCAAATTTGAAATTAAAACTGCAATAGTACGACAGGCCTTTGCAGTCTTGTTAGAGGGCTTTAAAATCCCCCCTATTTGCTGCTGGGTATGTACGACAAGATTCTTAAATCATATGTTTTTGCTCTCAATGCTGCTAAGCGGCTGAGTCAATTCCCACGCCAACATCTTAATGTTTGCGTTCCAAAACAGAAACAACAAACACTAAACACCAGGGAAACGAAGATATTAATAAAAACTTTAACTACATGTTGGCCAGCTACATGAGGAGTGACATGACCAGAGAGCGAAGTAGATGTTATGGGGGCTGGAATCCGATGTTGTGTGTTTTGCTTGATGGCTTCGACAGAGCGCATTTCTGCTAAGCTGGAAAGGAAACTGACTGCGACTGACTGCCTCCTTGGATGGGTCATATCTTTTGGCAAACACTTAATATTCTGCGTAAATGATAAATAACAGTTTCACACTAACACGCGAAGTTTCCTGTAGCTGAGTTCTTTCCTCTCTGTCCGTTCCTCTCCCTCGATGATGATCACGAATTTGTTACTTGGCGGTCTACATATTTTATCCACGTACCTTCCAGTATTCGTTTCGAATCTTGAATATATATTTTGTTTAAGTCTCAAAAGAATTTGTTTAATATTTGCTCGAGTCTCATTCGGCATCCCAGCGACTGAGCCTTTGGTTGTTTAGTTGTGGTTACTGCCGGCATTTTTGGCCGGCATGTTGCTGGAAGGTATTATCGTATCGTATACAAATGTTGTTGAACAAATAAGTCTAAAATTAATGTCAACAACAAAAACTAGATGATATTTCAATGCACAATAGAATGACTCGTTTTTGGGTATTGTCTCTGTCTACATCCCACAATTAATCATTCTTTGTATAAAACCGGAGAAAAATAGAAGGAATTGTGGCTGGAAGTCAAAGATTGAGATATTGGTGAAATGTGTCACCCTGACTCCAAATCTCATATCAAAATTTCATGCAAAATCATGCACCTACAACGGCGGACGAAACAAATTTATAATATGATGGCGTTTGTTTAAAACGTCTATTAAATATAGAAAAAAATACAAGTAATATTTTACAAAACAAATTGTTTTAATTTTCGGCATAATGATGCAAAGACAATCCTATCTGATCAAATCAATGTTGCAACGAACCAAAATGTTGGAGACCAGTTTTCGATTGGAATGAAGCTTCGTGTCATATTAAGCGAATGTTTACACCGTGTTTACACCGACAGAGATTAGTGCATTTTGAAGGTTAATTCCGTTAAACCACGTTAACCCAGGAGGTTACTATTACATTTTTAGTCTGTAAAAACGGAAGTTTATTTATTTTAAACTGGTGTACAATTTGATGCAACACTGCTAAGTACCAAAAAAACGCAACCATAATAAAAACGTGCAAAAAAATCAACTGCTTGACGGATGGAAGAAATTGAAAATCTTCTGACGCGTCACCGCCCCCACAAAAATTTCTTGAAGTTAACTCCGCCACCGATATAATTGGCTCTCATCGGTTTAAAATCTAAACCTATTTGACCGGCTTGCCCGATTTGACCGACTGATCCAATTTTAAAGTTTCAGTTATTTAACATCCCAATTTTTTACAAAACTGGTATAACCAAGAGCCACCGATTTAATTTTTCTCTTTTGTTGTCTTCTTCGATAATTTTATCTTCACACGGAGTTGCTCTAAATTGGTCCAAGCGTAAAAGTGTCACATTAGTCTCAAATTGGGTAGTGTAAATGACACAGATAGGATAACAAGGTTATCGTTAACATGGCCGCGATAAACTGCGGTTTAAATTCAATATCAAGCGGCATTTACACCTACCAATATTATTGCTTTTTCGTGATTACAAACGTCAAACTCCATAAGAAAAAAACGCGATAATCTTGCTAGGTGTATATGCCACTTAACCCTGTTAACCCACCAGATTACTTACACAATTTTAATCTGCAAAACTTGAAGGTTATATTTTAACCTCATTTCAGACTGATATACAATTTGATGAAACTCGGCAAAAGTAGAACAAAATTCAACTGTTTTGGGGAAAGTACTAATGAAACAGTTTTGCAAACAAACTACGCCATGTTGCCGTTATGCGTCATTTACACAGAGTAACTCATTTACACAGAGTACCAACAAAAATCAATCATAATAAAAACATACAAAAACTTAATTCTTGACCCAAGCAACCGCAGACGGAAGCAGACCGAAAATTTGCCGATTGATCCACTGACCCGATTTCAACAAATAGCCGCCAACCGTTTTCGACAATTTGGTATCGGCTTCGTTCAGTACACCCCATGCCGTCATAGTAGTGTTGTGCTTTGGTTTCGAAAGTGTAATTGTTTCTTCAAAAAAAAATATTTGGAAAATTTTTTTTCTTTATATTTTCACAGGAAAATTTGATAAAACACTTCTAAATAGGTAGTTATTATTTTTGGTGTGATACACATAAACCAAAAATGATTTCTTTTTTAATGACGAAGTGTAACCAAAAATACCCGTTACATCCCATGTAGGGATTAGGGAGAGCTTCTCACAACCATCGGTGGTGCAATGGTTAGTGTGCGCGGCTCTTGTACATGACATCCTGGGTTCGAACCCGGCTCTGACCACCTTCAAATTTTTCTTTCGGCGGCGGTCACCTCGCATAGTGACGGCGACACTATCGAGTATCTAGCCATGAAAAAGCTTCTCAAAATACCTTTCGGAATCGGTGTAAACAACCGGATTAACATAGGAGACATAGGAGAAGTACGAAATTCATTACGAATAAAGTCTATCATCTCATTATTTATGCAAACAAAATAAGAAAAAGATTTTTATTTTTTTTTTAATAAAATTGTTTTTTTATTTACATATAATTAATTAACGTATTTTGACTGCATCACTTGAATAACACAAAATTAAAACCATGATAGAATAATAGATTAATTAATTTTTTTTTTGTCAAATTTACGACAAAAAATACTAAAACAAATAGATTTAGTTATGGGCACTACCACCTTATGGGAAATAACTTAAAAAAACGGTCAGACAATGATTGATAAAGAAAGAGCCCCTATATAATATAACAAAATGGAGTCCCACGCACCTTTTATCGCATCATTTAATGAGTCTTTTGTTTCGTATTGCTTCCCGCCTTATTATTTTATTTATATCGGCAGTACCTTAGTACCTTATTTTGATCATGAATCCAATGGTTTACAGCTCTGAGAGAATGAATTGGAGCATTATCTTGTTGGTAAGTTCAAGGGTTCAAAACAAAAAAAAAATCAATGAGTGTTCGACTCACATTGTAAGTGTTACATTGAAAAATTAAAAAATTGATAGTTTTTGTGCTGAAGGGTCTTTTGCTATTGCATTTTCTTTTTTCTTACATCTACTTTAACATTAGATGTAATATGGTTAAAATAAATAAAGAAATATTTAGCTCACTGAAATAATTGTTGTGTTTTGTCATAAACAGACTGACGACAAAAAGTATTGAATAGTATAGACAACTTATTGCACTCTTTTTCCGCTCTCATGTAGAGAGTCTGATTAAAAGTGCATAAACAAGTCTTATTCTCTTTATAGAATATTTCAAAAATGTTATTACATAAAATAATACAAAAAGCAAAAATGTTTCAAAAGGCATCAATGTTTCACATCAAAATTATAAATCGACCAAGTTATGACAAAAAGAGAGTAACACGTTTTGCAACATTTGCCAGATGTCGCCAGTGCCTTTGAGTCATACAATTCGTTCCCTAACTTCTCTATACTATTCAATACTCTTTGGCGAAGATGACCTGCAAGTTTGTTCGCTGCCGCTATATCAATATCATCATACATATTTCCAGGCTGAGACTATTGTTGTAAAACAACCACGTATGTGATGCTTTGATATATTGTCCTACCCGTGCTTATAGATGTTAACACATCAAACAAAATAAATGGTTTCCCATAACATCCCATGAAGGAATTGGGGATAGCTTCTCACAACCAGTTAGCTGTGCGCTTTCTAGTTTTATATTCTCTGATTGGGACCTACAGTTTTATACCGGTTCCGAACCGTATTTTGAGATGCCTTTTCATGGCTAAATACTCGATAGTGTCGCCATCACTATGCGAGGTGACCGCCGACGAAAGAAATTTTAAGGTGGTCAGAACAGGGATCGAACCCACACTAACCATTGC
Source organism: Phaonia tiefii (assembly GCA_963931995.1). Lineage (NCBI taxonomy): Eukaryota > Metazoa > Arthropoda > Insecta > Diptera > Muscidae > Phaonia > Phaonia tiefii. Next base: position 6,121,016 of record OZ008367.1, on the reverse strand, counting down.
ACCACCGAAGGTGGGTTCAAACAAATTGTTAAATTGGGAAAAGCAACTTCTAAGATGATCTGTATTTTTTTCGGCTCCAGTATTTTTTTCGGTTTCAATAATCATATCGATGGTACTGTAGTAGGACATGGCACTCCGTACACTAACTCCTCCTTCTCTACTGTGACTTCGTTGCACAAATTTTAGTTGTTTTTTTAATCGTTGAAATAGTTGCTGCATCCATCTAGTAAATGGATGTCAAAGTTTTTCTTATCGGGAAACACCACTTTCGACCACTTGTCTGAAAATTTCATTGTATCCTTAGCAACTTGGAGGCGTTGAGCTATACGTTTAGCAATAAGTGTCGGCTTTATATGCAATTTCCATCGAGAAATGAACATGACTTTAAAATACGATCTACTGTACCTATACGCGCGTTACCTCCACTTTTGTTGCGAATTTTTGGGGCCGATATGAAAGAATTGGAGGCAAGCCTGCACATTTTTTTGCCTTTCTCGGACCGTTGAATCCATTTTAGTGCGCCCTTTCCATATTACTCCATAGTTGTATGCTTCTATTTTTCCCCTCTTAATTATTTATCATATTTCAAGTACAGTTAGTCCTTTGGATTTCAAAAGTAAAATTTGTTCCTTTCCGGAGGTGTTAAGAGCTTTTGCGCGTCCAAACTTGGTTCAAATTTGAAACTAAATTGATAAATTTTTTATTGTTTTGATAATTTTCATACATTCCAATCAAGAATCATGGCCTACTGGATAAATAGAAAATAATTCCTTCTTCAACTGATGCCTTCAAAAACTATTAATTTCTTGCATGGAAATAAAAAAAAAAACTACCCATTTAAAAACATAGTTTTTGACTTTAAATTCTTTATATATGACCACGCCCCTTTGTCCAATTCCGCCCATATTTGCAGCAGATCTTAGAATATGTACACCTAACCAACATACCCAATTTTGTTCAAATACCGTTAACAGGAGCAGAAATAATGGATTTTTAATGTGTGATTTGTATGCGAGGTACCATGCCCGTTTTGTCCAAACCAGTAGTTTATTTTTGTCGTCGCCATTATTTTGCCTGCGAAGTTTCAGCTCGATTGGATGGAGACAGGTGAAGTTAATATAAAGAATTTTAAGACACTTTTATTAAAAAAATATCTTTCTTCCTTTGTTGCATAAATAGTAAGATGATAAACTTTATTCGTAATGAATTTCGTAATTCTCCTATGTCCAGTTTAAATGATATTAACGTTCAAAATTTGTAAAATATAATTCCTTATTTAAGTGATTCGCAGAATATTTAGATTTAAAAATATTTCTTAGCCTACTAAAAATATATGAAGACTGCTTAGATTTATTCCCCCCTAAACTAGAGAATGCAGCTGAGTGGTTGGCTAAAGTTTCAACACAATTATATATATTCTCACGGAGTATCGAGGTTCTAAATTTCTGGGCCGATAGAAAAAAATTACAAATATTTTACAACATTTTCAAAACAACATATTTGTCAACTGCCAACTCACCACATTTTTGCAGTCAATGCAAAAGTTATATAAACTTACCTGAAAAGAATAAAATAACTACATTAGTATTTTTTTCATTTATAATAATTACAAATATAAAATAAACAATAATTAATTTCCAAATGATTGAAATAACCTTTCCAACGACCACTTTTGGGTTTAAAGAAATTTGAGATATTTGGGACGAGTTTCACATTCGTCATTTGAAAGTTAAAGTATATTTTGTAAATTGCAAGAGATTTACTTGTCAAAAACTAAAAGACAGCCCAATAATTTGCAAAACAAACCTAAATGGAAAATACAATTTTCGATTTGTATTTTTTTTTTTTGAGATTTGGTTTGATAGATAAAATATGTTAACACAATTTTATCGCGAATGTGATGTACATATTGATTTCAAATATAATCGTATGTATAATTTACAAAACCGCCGCTAAACACATTAATAAAATATAAATCAATAATAAATATATTGAAAATCATTAGTAGATCCTACTCAGGTCCTAGTTTATCTCCCAACCAGAAAGGAAAAGACTTCAAAATACGTTTAAAGAATGCACGCGTATTTAAAATGTCAAAATCTCTTTAAATAAATTAAACGTTTTCCTAAGCGAAGTATGAGCTCTATTACACGATGACATTTCTTGCGGGCATATTTTCCAGTTCCCTTTTAAAGTTGCTACGTAATTCATCGTTGAATTTTTCCAATTTCAAATTATTGAAATTATCACACAAATGATATCCATGAAGTGTCACAATCAAGACAAAAACGGAAACTACACAAAGAGAAATTGAAAAAATTCCCCGAAAAACAATGCCAGGGCATTTCGTGGCATTTTTTCCTCCTCTATTACTGCTCTACACCTCTTGCCTAACGAACGTAAAATTCACGAATTTTCTTGCAGCTATAAATTCATCGTGTAATATTGCTCTATGAATGGCTTTAAAGGCAACCAACTCCGACTCCAACTGAAAACACAACTCCAATTTGAAAGTCAACGACTCCGCTTGTCTCCAGCACTAGTACGATTTTTCTTTTTATTACTGTAAATGTCTAGCACTTCCGTTGTCTATTTGCAAGTATTTAGATTTAGACGTGATTTGGAACATGTTTAACGTGTGTTTAATTTAACAGTATATCGACTTTGTTGCTAGATATGACCACCATCAATACGCCATTCATCGCATGAGAATTCAAGAAGCCCACGACAAATCGATTTAGACCTAAGGAAAACTTATTGTAGCTCATACGGTGCAAAAATGTACATTAGCCGAAAAAATTGGTCAATAAATTATTCTTTTCGAAGATTTTGACTTTTGATAGAAATGCTAAATTTGGAGTCGTTCAACTTTTTACGACTCCAGCTCCAGTCAAATATACCAGACTCCAACACCACAGCACTGTTTAAAAAACAGGTTATCCGAAATTTTCAGAATAATTGTAGCCATGGGTGTAATATTTTTTTGTTCCGTTTGGCATGGAATCACTCATACGATATATTTCTGTCAGGTGTCCGTACAAATTAGCAGAAGAAAGACTAATATTTTACGAGCTTTAGAAAATCATAAATTTGAAATACCATTTTGTATTAGTAAAATTAGCACGACCCTGCACGCTCAAGATCTCAAACAACAAAAATTTCTCGCACGACCCACATACCGGAATTGTTCAACTTCTCATGATGCACGCTCGCGAGACAAGCATAAGCTATCACGCACGGGTTTGTCACGATATTTTTTACCAGTATTTATTCTTAATTACTGCGAATGACTTTTAAACGTATTTCTTTATTTAGTTTAGCGGGACAAAAAAATCAGCACCTTATAAGGGAATTTAGGGATAGACGCACTTGACGACTAAGGGCCTGATCATGTAAATCACTTTCACAATCACCTCATTTTTCAACATCATCCCTTGACAAAAGTAAGAACCTGGCATATGACTTTTGTTAATAACGGGTCCGCCAAATAACTTATTTTTCTTTAAAATGCTATAATTCTCAAATTTCTTTTTTTATTTGAAAGTACAATCCTTCCGGTTAATAATGGAAAATAATTTCATTCAAATGGCTGACTCGGCTGGCCATGCAGTAGCCTACACGATCGGTCCAATTTTTAAGCATATTATCGATTGTGTGCAGCTGTATTTCACCAATGGCTTCACGAATATTGTCCTTTAAAGCTGAGGGCACCCCACAAATAATAGTCCAACTGTGTCAAATCGCAGCTCCGAGGTGGCCAAACGACATCAGCTCTGCGGCTGATAATGCGATCTTCAAAAACAGAGCGCAAAACATCGAGTGTAGCTTCGGCTGTGGGGCACGTAGCGCCGCACATACATAGGAGTATTTTGGCAAAAAAACTGGACAAAATTATTTTAAACTATTTTCTTACTGGAAATTAGTAAAAATGCATGAGTAAATACAAATAATATATTATTTGGTACGAATAAGGAAAAAAAAATTAAAAAAAAATTTTTAATTTTTTAGGCAAAAAATAACATTTCTTCTTTATACATTTATTTATAACTTCAAAACTGTTGACTATATAGAGAAATACTGTATGAACAGTTTATAGGTATTGTAATTCTTAATTTTTTGTTTCAGCAAAATCAGACTTATCTTTCTCGAGTTATGTATATATAAGTAACCAAAACGATTGAAAAAGGACCTGTGGAACTCAAAGTAGCTTATTTGGATGAAGCAGAAACTTTCGGAAAATGTTTTGAGGTATGATATCTGGTGAATCTCTTATAGTTTACTATAAAAAAAAATTAACGCAATCTCGGGCCGAACATAAACAAAAATACTAATTTTTAAAAATAACATACAATAAATTAGGAAAATTTCTTGCATATCATTTTTGGTCCATTAGAATACTAAATAGTCATCATAACTACATATATTATACATTAAAATTAAGTGCAGACCTTGTTCTCCAGATTCCACAATTTTTTTTTTTAGGATTTACTTCATACAATAACAAAAAACACCAAACACAAGTTTGAAAAAAAAGCGTATCGAAAATGAATGCGTGCGTGCTGAACGAAGTGTAGTTTCAGACTACTTGCCAGGAGCGTGGTGGCCGGGGGGTTCAGGTTATCATAATATTATGATAGTACATTAATTCAGTTATACAAAAACCACAATTTGGGTGATATTGAATGCAGTTTGTATATCTGGCTTTTGTCCAGTTTTTTTGAAAACTGAGAGCTGCTTCTGTGTGCTGGCCTGAGAGTTGTGTAGGTGTTTGGTGGTAACATGCCCATTCTAACAAGCGCGATTGGTTAGTGTGACTCGTGAGTATGATTCGTGAGCGTAAAATTACGTGCACTCACGATGACGAAATTGAATTTTACTTCTTGGTGAAAAATAAATTTTTTCTTGGCCATATGGGGTCGTTTTTTTTTTAAATCCTCCTTAAATCGGTCCAATAAGTTGGCTTAATATTCGCAGTTTATTGTTTTTCCCTTTTGAAGGCAATTGATGTGGATTATCCAGCGTGCATCCCAAAAACTGTTGCCATCACCTTATTGGCCGACAAACTTACCTTGGCCTTCTTCGGAGTCGGTTCACCCGGAGAAACCCATTGTTTAGAGTCTCATCCACAGTTACAAAACACCGCAAAAACTCCTTCGAATTGCGGTTATATAACTCCAAACAATCCTTTGAAGTTGTCACACGATTACGTTTAAGGTCAATTGAAAGCAAACGCGGCACCCATCTTGCAGACAGCTTTCTTAAAGCCAACTGATCACTTCAAATCGAAACCACACTGCCATATGAAATGCCTATGGCATCAACAATCTCACGCACTTTTACTCTTCGATCGACCAATACGATATCGTGGATTTTTTCGACATTTTCGGGTGTATTGACCTCAATTGGCCGTCCAGAACGTTCAGCGTATTTTGTACTTGTGCGACTACAACGAAAGTCACTAAACCACTTTTTTACCATTGAAATCGATGGTGCAGAGTCCCCATAGTATTTAACAAGCTTTTCCTTTGTTTGAGTGACGGTTATTTTTTTGAAAAAAATAATGTTTAATGAGCTCTCGAAATTCACCTTTTTCCATTTTTAAAAATATGCACGAGATTGTATGTTTTGAACAGCTGTTAAACGCAAAGTAAATGACGGAACTTGCTCAAAATTTGACAGTAGTCTATTAACAGGTGGTACTTGATGGGAGCAGTGTTGCATTTCATATAACTACAAGGACAGTTCGAAAAGATTTTTTTGCTACACATTTTAGAGAATCTGTAGAAAGCAGGGTTCGTATTTCGTGGGTAATGGGTTACTCTCTGTAACCCATTATTATTGACGTGGGAATGGGTAGCGATGGTTTACCCGTAACCCACAGGCTAATGGGGAAAATAATGGGTAGTTACCCACAACGATGGGGAATTAGCCATCACGACTACCCATTGCACATGGGGAATGTGTAAGCGGCTTTCACCCATTACCCACGGGTAATGGGTTTACCAAGGTAAACTATCCCCATTTTCGATCGAATATATGAACAAATTAGAAAAACTGTCGGTATTTCGGAAACGGAGCGTCGAATCGAAAAAATAATTACTTTTAAGGTTCTTCATAAAGTGTACAATTCCTATGGAAGAATTTTTTTTTTCAAAAAATCGCCAAAATAAGAAAATCTAATAATAAAATATAATAAATTGTTTGCCTCTATTGGAGGCTTTACGCAACGGATGTCTATAATATGGCATCACTTTTTTTTTTAAAAATCGCTAAACTAAATTTTTTCGAATAAAAAAATCGCTAAAACGCCCTTATGTCTTTATCTCGGAAACGGAGCGGCGAATCGAAAAAGTAATTAATTTTTATGAGTTTCGAAGAAGTTTTCATAAAATGGTCCAATCGCATGGAAAATTTTTTCCTCAAAAAATCCCCAACATAAGAAAATCGCTAAAATACAAAAAAATACTATAACTCGACAACTGTGCGTCCAATCGGAAAAAATAATAAATTTTGTACCTCCACCTCGTCTTATCAAAAAAAAAGAAAATGCTAACATTTAAATTTTTCAAATAAAAAAAATCGCTAAAACGTTAGCGATTTAGAAAAAAATTATGCCGCATTAAAGACATCCATTGCTTAGAGCTTCCAATGGAGGTAAACAATGTATTATATTTGCGATTGAACACCCCGTTTCCGAGTTATAGCTATATTTTTATTTTAAGAACTTTCATTGTTGGGCAATATTATTAGAAATATTCCTTTCATACGAATTCGACTTTATGAAAAACCCACAAAAATTGGTATTTTTGATTTTTATTCGAAAAATTTTAGTTTTTGTGATTATTTTTTACAAGTGATGCCATATAAAATACATCCATTGCTCAACGCCTCCTTTGAAGTTAAAAATTTATTAAATTTTGCGATTGCATGCACCGTTTCCGAGTTATAACCATTTTTAATTTTGGCGATTTGAAAAAAATTCTTCCACACGAATTGGACCACTTTATCAAAACTCCTTAGAAAATTGGTTATTTTTTCGATTGGACGCTCCGTTTCCGAGATATAGAAATTTTTTCTAAATTTCGATAAACAATGGACGATAACCCATCGTCGTAGCTAAAGGGTAAAGGCCGCTAACATATTCCCCATGTGTAATGGGTAATCGTGATGGACAATTCGCTATCGTCGTGGGTAACTACCCATTATGTTCCCCATTACCCTGTATGTAATGGGTAAACGTTCATTATCCATTCCCCACGGCGATGTGTATACCCATACACTACTCCGAAGTACCGAAGAAAGCAAATGTCCTGTCAAGATGTCTTGTGCTAATGTCTAGTGTAAAGCCAGTGCACACAAAAACGGATTCGGATCGATTTCAGTAAATGTAAAATTAAAATCATAAAAAATCGAAATGTGAGTTCTCGAACCCGTTACTGGTCCGTAAAAATATAAAAAACGAATCAGTGGAATATTTAATGTCGCAGATTCATATCTGACTTGATAAAACGATGTAAATTTAGCTGACAACGAATTTTTTTAATTTGAAAAAATTAAAAATTATGAAAACGAAAAACATCAGCAGACATATAGTTCATTACCTATTTTAATTTTAAATATCTTTTAAATATAATAGGGAATCCGATTCGAATCTGCACAAATTTATGAGTGTCTCGAATCCGTTTTATTTACAAAAAACGAACCCGAAATGGATTCTAATATGAAGTCCGTTGCGAATTCGATATGGATCCGAAGAAGTACAAAAAACGAGACACAAAGGAGGAATTTCATGAGAGAATTCGTCACGGATTCGTATGGCACACGGGGAAGAGTCAGTTCATTAATCAAAAGCAAATACAATAATATTAAAACACTCAACCGTTCTGTCACGGAGACCTAAACTTCAAGTCTCCTCGATGTTATTTACTCAGTATTCAATAAATACACGTGATTTTCTAAACTTCTTATAAAGATGATCTCATCCAGATAGATTCCTTGCATAGGGCTTCGATAGCAACAATTCAAAATATTATTTCTTTTGATGGCGAAACAATTTGTTTTATATTTAGTCAGTTGTTTTAACGAACTAGTCTTCACAATAACGTATATCTGTCTAATGCTAAATTAAAATGATCTAATACCGATAGACCACACGTTGCCGAACAGTGAACCACGAAGGTCTCAAAATGTATAAGCTTTGCCTTGCTGTCATTCTTATATCAGCATCTAGAGCAGATCCAGACAACTCTCGTATTGTCAAGGGACAAATAATTGGCATCGACCAAGCTCCTTATGTGGTGCAATTGAGAAATGCACGCGGATTGGCTTTCTGCGGTGGCACATTAGTAACGCCGATGCATGTGGTGACAGCGGCCCATTGTGTCGACAAGGGCATTAAAGGTCTAACCGTTGTCGGAGGAGCTAACACTAGACTCGATGATGGAGTACAACGTAGCATTGTCAAATACGGTATACCCTCGAAATACTCACGTCGACTAAAGTACCGGGATCTCGCCGTACTCAAGTTGAATGGCCCAATGGTAGGGGAAAACATCAAACCGTTACCACTGTGCACAAAACCTTGGTTGCCTGGTCACTTAGTTCAAGTTTCAGGTTGGGGCACCACATCTGACAAGGGTCCTCCATCTCTGGAGTTGCAGACAGTCTATTTGCCAACAATATCTCACGAGGAATGTCTGAGTAGGAATGCACTGTCTACCAACATGACGGATTCCATGGAATGTGCCTTTAGTGCCGGTCAGGATTCTTGTAAAGGCGACTCTGGTGGTCCTGCGGTCACGGGCGGAGAATTTTGTGGTGTCGTTTCGTGGGGTGATGGCTGTGGAAGTGATGAACCCGGAGTTTATACTAGTGTCTACATTTTGCGTGATTACATTAAACTGGCTATTAAGAAATTATAAACAAAACCAATTCCAATTGTCCAGCATGAAGTAATCAAATAAAAATATTAATAAATAAACTGGTTTGAAACTGTTTGAATTCTGCACTAAAAGAAAAAACCAACACCAACTCATTTTGAAGGATTCATTAATGGTGATCGATTAAAAATTTCATCGATTTTATAAATCTGTTGAGTCAATGATTGGTAGCTAATACATCTATGCCCCCCGTCCATTGTTTGTTTAACAACAATACGTTTGGGGGCCTTAAACAATGCAAGTCATTCCAAAAACCGAATTCGGAGTCGGTCGCAATCAGTGAAACTTAAGTATGTGACTCCATGGGATGTAATGGGAAGTTAAGGTGGTTACGAAAAGAAATGCTTACTCCAAAAATCCAATTATTGCGTATTTCATTTGACTATTGTCAGTAAGATGTAAAAGATACCCTATCACGGTGTCCTCATTCAGAGAAATTCAAAGGACCCCAGTATTGCTTTATCTTCTAGTTAGTAAGTCTTTAGCAGATCATACTCCTACATTGTATTCATCTAGAAGTCAATCGATTTGATCGAAGAGTTTATCAACATCAGATCAAAAGATGTGGGCCACAGGTCAGCCATTGGGAAGTCAAACCGCAGGATAATATATATGTCATGCTTTGAAGCTACCCCCCCCTAGCTCGTTAATATTTCCCATGGCACCGCTAAAAGGATTTGGGGACTTTAAATCGTAACCATTACAATCTTCAACGATGGTTTGCCTGAAGAAATCAGTGAAAAAACTTGATTTTTCTTTAGGTATTTCGAGTTTATTACTTGACAGAAAATTTGATTTCCAAAATATTGAAATTATTTAACCAACTAAATTCCTGTTCATCTCATTGATACAATTTGCGACATATGAGCCCAAAGTGTGAACACCGGTAAAAACTCCTGGATAGAATTTATCGGCACAACCATAGTTACCGGAAATTACACCACACAACTCTCCATTCAAGACGCCGGGGCCACCAGAGTCGCCCTTGCAAAAATCTTTACCGAGAGTGTGAGTACAGTCCATGGAATCGGTATTCTCGGGATAATAGCCCAGTCGCTTCAGACATTCAGCATGTGACAATGTGGTCAACGAGACCATGCGCAATTTATCGGAACGATCTCCGTCATCAGATAGTCTTCCCCATCCGTAAGCTGCAATCTGGTTTCCAGCCGTCCAAGGTTTTGAACAAAGTGGTATTGTGCCGATATTCGCACCAACCATTGGACCATCCAACTGGAGCACGGCAATATCCCTGTACATAGTGGTAAGTGAGAACTCCTTTGGAACGCGCTTGTCAACAACTCGGCGTTTCACTCCCTGCTCAGTTCTGGAATTAACTCCTCCGACAACAACTATATCGTCACCAGTAGTTACACAATGGGCGGCGGTCACAACATTTACTGGAGTAATTAAAGATCCTCCGCAAAAAGTCCAATCACTATCCGCCAGTCTTAGTTGCACTGCAAAAGGGGCTTGACGAATATTAACAATTTGCCCATTGACAATGCGCCCATCTCCATCGTCTGCCCTGGTATTGGGGATGAGGGTTGCTACAGTACAAACTACCAAAAATATTATCCAAGTTTTACGATACATTCCGTTCACTGGATGGTAATATAATGAGCTGCAATTAGGGGGTGGTACATATATACTTATTTCTCTAACCACAAAGTTTAATACTCATAAATACTCGTTCCTCGAACACCTGGTTAAATATTTATCTATCAACTTTATAACTGTGTCAACTTTATTGCGGCGAAAAATTATTAAAATTGAAACTGAAATGGAAAAAACCAAGCTATTGTTTAACAAAAAAAAAAACGCGTGTAGCGAAGAAAGAAAAGATCTGCGATTGAATTCAAAAAGATGTAGATCGGCCAAAATTGTTGATTGACGGTTTTATTGCAGATTATTTCGGATGTCGTCATCGCAAAAAGCGACAATGATTCAGAATCCGTACTTGTGTAATCGTTATCGGTAATCATGGACCACTGTCGACACATATTTGATATTTTGTAACTAGAATTGATGTGGATGTTGATTTGAAACGACTGAAACGATTTGAAACAAAAGGTACAGTCTAATAAATCCCTTACAATAACAGAATTTGCCATGGTATCACTCACCATTTCCTTCATTCTCTCATGCAGCTCTTCGACCAGTAAAAGCTGCATGTGCCACCATCGAGAGCTTGTTTGAATTAGTATAGGGCGTGAAGAGCAAACAACTTCCAAATCGGACTAAATATAGAGATAAACGATGACAAAAGAAAATTTATACATACATACAGCCATGGACAGTAAATTAGCACAAACCATCATATTTTTTATTGCACTTGAGTTCAAGCATCAAATATCGAACAACAAAACATAAAATGCATATTCTTCTTTAAAAAAATCCAAAACTTGGACGAAATTTCCAATCGTCTGCTCATTAATGCCAGCAATATCTCATACGCCAGATTTTAGCTGGACAGTAAAATAGCTCAAATTAAAATTTCAAGAATAAAAAAGGATTATTATTAATATAAATATTAATGTTTTCAGTTTACCTGGTCAATATTTAGTAGTGCAACTTTTATTTTCAAGTACAACTTGGAATCTACGGCACCTGTTTGGAATCAAATTCTGGCAACGCAATTCTGTATTCCAGTCCAAAGATTATTCCAATTTTTTAACTTATATTGAGCACCCGCACATTGCACATCGTTCCAGAGGTTTTCAATCGGGTTCAAGTCGGGACTCTGAGCCGGCCAGTCTAAAACGGGGATACTTTCCTTCGAACATCACTCCTTTACCAGCTTCGACGTGTCATTGTCGTGCATGAATGTGGATGACGCTGGCATGTGTTCAAAAGCATAAAGTTCCATTTGGTTCTTAAGAATGTCCACAACTGGTAACGGTCCAACGGATCCCACATAGTGCCATGAAATGGATCCTTACTCCATGATGCTTCCTCCACCATACTTCACGGTCTTCTCAGTGTAGCGTGGACTCAATGCATGGCGTTTTAGTCGATGAACAAATACTCTGCCATTCGGTTCATACCATTTACCTTATGGTGATTTCGGTTCGGCCCTTGTATGAGGCGAAATTAAAAAAATTTTTCCTTCGCCCCTTCCAAGTTGTGTCTCCTTTGAAAATGTTGTTTTACACTGACTGATTGGGACCTACAATTTTACACCAGTTCCGAACTATATTTTGAGAAGCTTTTTCATGGCTAAGTACTCAATAGTGTCGCCATCACTAAGCGAGGTGACTGCCGTCGAAAGAAATTTAAGGTGGTCAGAGCAGAGATCGAACCCACGACCTCATGAACAAGAGCCGCGCACACTACCATTGCACCACCGACGATTTGCTTTTTTAGAATGATTTAGTTACCTCGCTTTTCATAAATATTCGACCAGTATACATGGAGACCTAAGCGATATTAAGACATTTTAACTGATTCTTCATAACGGGGTTTTCAACAGAGACGCTACGAAAGTAAATCGATAGGGACAGCAAACGACGCCATATTTTTTCCCACTCTTTTGACATTTCTCTTCAGTACGGTTGCAATGGCCGTCGGTGGTGCAACGGTTAGTGTGCGCGACTCTTGTACATGAGATCCTGAGTTCGAACCCGGCTCTGATCACCTTCAAGTATCTAGCCATCGGTGTAAAACTGTAGGTCCCAATCAGTGAGTGAAAACTGGAAAGCGCACAGCTCAGTGATTGTGAGAAGTTCTCCCCAGTCCCTTCATGTGATGTAATGGGAAACCATTTTTTTTTTCAGTACGGTTTGCCATTTCATCGTGGAAAGATATACGAGCCAACAACGAGTCGAAATTATTAAAATTTACTACCGAAATTTGGAGTCAGTGGCCTCAACTTTAAGAGCGCTTAGTCCAATTTATGGTCGTCATAATCGTCCTACCAGATCAACAATTGAGCGTCTAGTGGAAAAATGTGAATCCACAGGCACAGTATAAAATATTCCCGTGCCAGTGAGACAAAGAAGTGCCCGTAGTGTCGAGAATATTGCTGCCGCTCGTTCGTTCTCAAGCGTTGGGCATCTCTGTGACGTCGTTGTGGCGAATTTTGCGAAAAGATCTTAGCCTACATCCTTACAAGATCAAATTGACGTAAAAACTGAAGGCGCTTGACCACCATAAGCGTCGTATGTTCGTGAATTGGGCTGAGCAACAACTTGAAAATGATTCGGATTTTCATCGGAAAATCATCTTCAGCGATGAGGCTCATTTCTGGCTGAATGGCTTCGCCAATAAGCAAAATATGCGTTATTGGTCAGACAGCAATCCACACGTAATCCATGCGTCATCATTGCATCCCGAAAAAATTACGGTTTGGAGCCGTACTTCTTCCGTGATGATCAAGACCTGCACATTACTGTGAATGCGAATCGCTACCGTTCAATGGTAATCGAATATTTTTGGCCCCAATTGGATAATATGGACCTGGAGGACATGTGGTTCCAACAGGACGGCGCCACAAGCCACACAGCGAATGCCACAATCAATTTATTGGAAACCAAGTTTGGTGAACGTGTTATCTCACGAAATGGCCCAGTCGATTGGCCGCCTCGGTCGTGCGATTTGACGCCGCTAGATTATTTCCTGTGGGGCTACGTCAAGTCTATGGTCTATGCCAATAAGCCTGCGACGATTGAAGAACGTTGTACGAATATCGAACGTGAAATTGCAGCAGTATCGGTCGATTTTTGCTTGAAAACCGTCGAAAATTGGGTTCAGCGTCTGGACTTCTGCAAGCGTGCAAGTGGTGGCCATGCAAAAGAAATCGAGTTCCATACATAATGGCATCGAACGTACTTTCACAGGAATAAAGAATTTCATTGGTATCTGAAACCGGTTCTGTTTTATTTATAAAAACTTATGTAGCGCTCTTATTGCAAAACCCGTTACAAACAGGTTGACAATAAATTGGATTTTTTTATTCCCGCTTAACTAAAAGTTGAACCACTTTGTTTGAGAAGGTAAGCGATTTTAACTGATGCCACTTAAATTAGCTTAGCGCCCTCCACGAATGGTAGAAAAATTAGTTTAGTAAGCTCAGCCATATTATCGAGCGACATTGTCCTTCGTGACTGGGTGAGAGGGCAGAAAATTCAACATTTTTGCACTTTTTGAGTGCAACATTCTCAGCAACGAACAAAAAACCTTGAAGTAGGGTTGCGCTTTCTTCTTCACAAATGAACACAAAAAGGCACGTTTAGGGCAAAGGGCAGAAAAAATTTTGATTTTTTTTCTCATGAACGAAATCGCCATTAGTTCCATCACTCCAAAGTATTAGAAATTTTTAGACTTGTGGGTACGAGTAAAAAAGAAACGCTTGGCAATATTTTTTTTTGATAGATGTGGCATCTTTCGGCTCTACTTGGGGCATGAATTATTTAGAATAGCAAATGCATTTCCACAAAATGTATTACTTATTGGTATTGAAACCCAATGGGGTATTTTTTTATATTTACAAGACTATTGTTTATCAAATAGTAGCACCCTATTTCTTTTCTCGAAGTAACCGTCTGACTGGGCAGATCGAATCGTTGTTCTAAGTAATAAATTCCCTTTTTGTAGTAACTTTAATTTGAGTGTAATTTAATCGCCCAACGAAGAAAAAGGTTTTTTTAAATTGCAATATCTTTGCTTCCATACAAAGTGTTCCTTATTCATCTTCTAGATGGGTCATTATTAGAGTGTCAAAAAACAGGACCTATTTTAAAACGGGTTTTCCGTTTGCTCGAAAAATATATTTTCCAGGAAACCAGTTTTCGGTTTTCAAATTTGGCAAACACCAGGGCAACTAGTTTTCTTCGGTTTAAAACTCAAAATTTCACAGTTGTTTTTAAATTTGGCCATCACTATTTAATTTTATATTAAAATTTAAATCATTTTCCAATTCGAATGCGTGTTTAGTATAAAATTTAAAACTTTTATTCAAACTCAAATTGAACTGATTTAAATTCCAAAATCATATTAAAATTTTAAAGATGTTACCAATTTATATTTGGCCTGACAAATGATATTGTCAACATTCGGAAGAGGCAAACTTAGCCTCAGGGTAGCCTCAAACCAATATTTGGTGTATATCGTAATGGCTTGCGGGCTCTTTCGAATAGCTCGATCACATTATAGCGCGAATCCTGATCAGCGTCTGATCCATAATGGGCGGCTGCAATCAAATATCCTGGCAGTAGATAAAATGCAAAAACCCAGTGGACTGGGTTTGTCTCCCGCCACCGTTCATAATGACAGTGAATATACGAAAACGAAAGAGAAACCATAGACAACCCCTATTTATTGACGACCCCCGCAAACATTATAAGGACCACGATTTACGGATAAGCACTTGGAATGTGAGGACTCTACATAGATCCGTCGCAAGTATCCAATTGGCAGATGTCTTCGAAAGTTATAAGGCTGAGATTACCGCTATCCTGCAAATACTATGGACAGGACATACCTGCACAAGTGGTGAAAATTGCGACACATACTACAGTTGCCATGGGGAAAAACATGAATTTGTTTGGGGATTTGATGTTGGCAAGAGACTGCGACATCTAGACCCTAGGTTCAATCCTGTGAGTGAACGTATATCCACAATCCGCATAAAAGCGAAATATTTTTATATTTCCCTAATTTGTGTGCATGCCCCGACAGAACAGAAAGATGATGATGCCAAAGACATATACTATGAGCTCCTAGAGGAAACGTATGACCGCTGCCCTGGCCATGACATTAAGATTGTACTACGAGATTTTAATGCCAAAGTAGGAAGGGAGAATGTGTTTAATGCAACTATTGGCAATTTCAGTGTACATGCTGACCGTGGTACGATGAAGAGTGTCGCATAACAAATGATGAAAAAAACGCTGTACCTATGGCAATGCTTCAGTCACAAGGAGATAAACCGTCTCATTAGGCGTAAGAAACGACAGCGGAGCAAGCACGAGAGTAAGAAAATTGGGACATACAGAAGGAAGGACTAAGCCCGAACATATTACCAAAAATCAAAAACGGAACTAATGGACATGGCTGAGGGCAATCCTTCTGTAAAGACAAGGACGGAACTCTCATCGAAAATGTGCAAAGGATGTTGGGTATATGGAGAGATCATTTCTCCGCGCTACTGGGACCTGAGTTATCCGATGACGATGAGATAATCAATCACAATATGGACGACGACGTCGATTGCCCCCTCCTAACCAAGACGAGGTCAGAACAGCTATTGCCCGGCTTACGAACAACAAAGCCGCAGGAGTCGATGGATTACCGGCGGAGCTGTTTAAGGCTGACGGCGATGAGCTGATAAGGTGCATGCATCAGCTCATTAGCAAAATTTGGTTAGATGAATGCATGCCCGGCAATTGAAGTCTCAGAGTACTATGTCCCATCTTTAAAACCGGTGACCCGAGTCTCAGTGCCAACTACCGTGGAATAAGCCTGTTATCCATAGCATATAAGGTTCTTTCAAGTATAATGTGCGAAAGACTAAAACCAATTATCGCTGACCTGATTGGACCATACCAGTGCGGCTTTAGGCCAGGAAATCGACAACTGACCAGATTTTCACGCTACGCCAAATCCTGGAAAAGACCCACGAAAAATAAATCGAAACCTATCATATATTTATCGATTATAAGGCGGCCTTCGATAGCCCGATACGGAAGAAACTCTACGCAGCAGTGTCTGAGCTTGGTATTCCTGCAAAACTCATACGCCTTTGCAGGATGACCTTTACGAACACCAAACTAAGCGAGGCCTATCGTGCGATGTCTTTAACATCTTAATGAAGATCATTATGGGAAAGGCTGTTAACTGTTAAGCAGTTAGCATGAATAAAACCATCAGCAGCAAAAGTCACATGCTGCTCGCGTATGCTGATGATATAGATATCATTGGGCAAACAATTAGAGTCAGCAAAAGTGGGTCTGGCGGTAAATGATGACAAGACAAAATTAAAGGTTTCAACAAGCAGGGCCTCCAGGCGATTAGGCCAAAGCGTCAACTTTGATAACCGTTATAATTTCTAGGTGGTGGATGAATTTATATACGTCGGATCTGCCGTAACCGAGGCTGACAACTTCAGCCTTGGGATCTAGCGGAGAATTGTGCATGCGAATATATGATATTTTGGGCTGAGCAAGCACTTTAAAGATGAAGCCCTCTCTCGGGCAACAAAAGTCCAGCTGTACCAGACTCTTATACAACCTGTCTTGCTTTATGGCGCAGAATCATGGGTCTTTTCGCAAGCAGACGAAACATCTGTAGGAGTCTTCGAGAGAAAATTACTCCGAAAAATTTATGGCCCTTAGTGCACAAAGGCGAGTATCGGCGACACATGAACCATGAACATGACCATGAACCAAAATAACGCGATTGCGTTGGCTAGGCCATGTCAGTAGAATGGATGAAGACGAACCAGCATGAAGGGTTTTCGAAATCGAATTCGAAGGATCCCTGCGTATTGGAGAGATAAGGCAAACGATCGAACTGATTGGCGACATAGGATATCTTTGTTCGAGTCCTCGGAATTGTTCGAGTTCTGAGCTTCCATCCTGTAGCAACAGATGACAAATCCAGATATGCGCTCGAATTTTGGAATTTTAGGTTACGCCTACTGAACAGTTGCAGCTTCATTGCCGATATTTTGTTGTGCAGCGATCATTTTGATTACGATGACGTCAGGTCTGCAATGAGTATAAGGCTATGCTTACTTAACTCTCCAAGTTGCCTTAAATTTTTTCAATAAATTTAACAATGATTGTTGAAGTTGATATCTTGTTTTAGAATCGGATTCAATTGTAAGAAATTGATCCTAAAATCCAACTACACCAAGCAAAAAATGTAAAATAAGTTAATTTCTTTTCTGAAATGTTCTGTTTATTGTTGTGCAAATTTACATATTTTTCACGCATTTCAAGATGTAATCCTTCATATTATAGACACTGGTATATAGACCAGGATAACGTTCATCTGCACAACCGGCACCAGCCGAAATTACGCCACACAACTCTTTCCCAACAACAGCTGGACCCCCAGAGTCACCCTTACAAGCGTCTTGGCCAATTTCAAAAGCAAATTCCCGAGAATCATTATCAATGGCTGACAAACCATGTTTACTCAGAGATTCTTCACGCGCTACCATGGGTATGACGATGGTACGTAACTCTCTTGACCTTCTGCCCCTTTCGCTCAATGTACCCCATCCGAAAACTTGAATACGATTACCCGGACTCCAAGGTTTTGAGCACAGAGGTAATGTGGCTACATTCGGCCCTTCCAATGGGCTGTCCAGCTTCAGTATGGCGAGATCCCTGTACAATGTTGAGCGTGAATATTCCTTTGGAATAAGATGTTTGCTGATACTTCTTTGGATTCCCTGGTCAAATATTGTATTGGCAGCTGCCACAACTTTAACATTTTCCACACCTTTATCAACGCAATGGGCGGCCGTCAGCACATGTGTCGGAGATATTAAAGTTCCACCACAATAGGTGGCACCATCCTTTCGTATCTGCACCGCATAAGGGGCTTGGGATACATTTATAATTTGTCCGCTGACAATACGCCCATCACCACGACTGGCTGCCTCGGAGCTGGCTAGTAGAAGTGCCACAGAGCAGACAAGCAGCATTTTCAAACAACCATAAAACATCTTTTCCGTAAAAGACTGCGATCAAGATTAACTACGGGCTGGGCTCAAACACCGTCTTTTATTTTATAATTTTTCCAGGCCACTTCATACATGCGCAGCAGTTGCTCGGAACACTTGTTTAAATATTTAATAACTGTCTTTGTTTGGCAAATGAGAATTTATTGTTCGCTGTTTGAATATTTTCTGCAGACTTCAAGGTTTAATTCTAAAAACTAAAACTATTCAATTGAAAATACAGATGAAGCAAAATAGGAACAAATGACAGACATAGAGAGAAAGAAATTTGAAGAAAATGGATCTGGGTGATGTCGAATATCATACCTAACCTGCAATTTTACTCCGGTATAGCAAAGCTGGCTGAACTGAAAAAAACCAAGTGAACACGGAAAAAGAGGAGTAGGCGCTGAGATGTAAACAACCAAAATTCGGTCATTGCCGACTAATAGCTACCCTACACCCATAGGGTGTTTCTAACAGTACGAAAATTTTTATAACAAAATGTAATATTTGTGTGTCAGTTGTACCAAATTTCCTTGAAATCAGTAAATGTTTGTAATCGCTGGAACTGATAGTACTAAACTTGTTGGTACAATTTCCATAGGAGCTATACCAATATGGATGTTCCCCCCTCCTCTCTATTCCAATATGGATGGTCGCCCAGCTTAGGTACCAAGATTCATTAAAATGGGTTAATATTTGCAACCTCTAAGACCAATAGTACCAGGCTTGGTTCGGACATTTATATGAGGGCTATCGTTGTGACCTTAGGGTGGTCCATTTATATTACAAGTTCCATTTTAATAAAACGTGCCTGCAACATCCTTAGGATATGAAGCATGGAAGGCACTTTTGTATGAGGGCTACTTATACCAAACCGTTGCCCGGTATATCCCATTTTCAATAGGGCTCGATCCCTGGCCCAATCAAAGTCTATGTGATAAATTTCGTTGAATTCTACTTTGATTACAGAAACACATTGAGATCGATTCAGAAAATTATTCCGAGTCGATCGGTATATTCTAACCTGGGTCTAACATTCCTGTATGTTGTAAACATCACTCCAAACTCATTATACGTACCCTGTCACCACGATGCGGTGTAGGGTATACAAAATGCAATATTTGGTTTTAAAATAAAATATTATTTATTCCGATCAGTTTTATAAACCTTTCTTTCAGACCTATTACAAAGTTTGGATCGCATTTAGGACAAAATTACGTAATATATATACACTGGTATAGATGCCAGGAAAATGTGGGTTAGCACAACCGTAGCCGGTAGAAACAACACCGCATAGTTCGCCCCTATAAACCGCTGGGCCACCGGAATCGCCCTGACATGAATCTTTGCCGCTAAGAAATGCACATTCTTTGGAATCGCTCAAATGCTCTGTCATCCCATATGAACGCAGGCAGTCGGCGTGACGTAACATTTTCAGGCTAACGGTACGTAAGTTCACGGATGATTCACCATTTTCTGACATCCTGCCCCAGCCTGACACCTGTATATTCTCCTGTGGAGCCCAAGGTTGAGAACACACTTTCAGAGGTTTTGTAATACGTGTATCCATAGGCTGATCCAATTTTAGCACGGCTATATCCCTGTAATAGCCATTTTGCGCCGAGTATCCGTTGGGAATTAGATATTTTACGACATTACGCTCGATTCCTTTGTCGTTTCTGGTATTTGCATTTCCGACAACCTTAACACCCCTTACACCTCTTTCTACACAATGGGCCGCGGTGACCACGTGCCACGCAGAAACTAAAGTGCCACCGCAGAAGATAAAACCATTCACTTTCAGTTGCACCGCGTAAGAAGCAGAACGGATGTGAATGATACTTCCGTCGACAATGCGGTCATCGCCCGCGCTGGTCGTTGAAATAAAAATTGCCAACAGGCAGAGTGAAAACACACTCGTATTAGCAATTGTCTTGAACATCTCTTCTAATGTACACGAACAATACTGACTAATGTCTAACCAACCGACTTGACTTTTATTCAAAATCTCCTCAATCCGTTATTGTATGCATACACATGTATGTTGTTCCTACTGACATTAACGAGTTCATAATGGCAAATAGACATTTGTCAAAACAATCAAAACGTGTCCAACTTTTGTAGAGCTTTATTGCGCCACCCAATGACCTTGGAATTATGATATTTCGATCAAAATACGTCAAACTCAATTCAAATAAAGTTGAATACAAAATACGAACTCTGCATTCAAACACCGAGACATACAAATAAAAAAGTTTATACTTCAAAAAACAACCTACTAACTCGAAAATTCAAATATTGAATTTTATACACTCGATTAAAAAATTGTTAGCAGCGAGTTTTTCTATTAACTGGGCACGTAATTTTCTAACAAACCGAAAACCGGGCTTTTGACGTCGGTTAATCGGGTTAAACTCTATTTGTGTCAAGTATCTCTAATAAAATGACATCACCAAAGATTATTCTCGACTAATTGTTCCAGCTTAAGGTCTCTTCAGATTTCATAAAACTTTTTTTTTTCCGATATTTCGATTTCATTTTGAAATTTTCTTCAGGAATGTTTTTATATAAATATAATATCGATAAAAAAAAAAAAAAGTTTTATGAAATCTTAAGCTGGAACAATTAGTCGAGAATTATTAATCAAATAAAGGTCGAAAAATTAGAAACAACTCATCACAAAAGATATAATTTTTAAATTTTAATAAAATTTTCAAATTAAGAAACATGAATTTCTATTTTCAAATATGATTTATTAATAGCTTGAATAAGGTTTAAATACGATTACCAAACTTTGTCTTCGAATTTCAAAATGGTTTAATAATTTGTACTCGTCTAAGCTTTTCAAACAATATTTTTTTTCAAATTTCAAAATTTAAACATTCTCTCTTCTCACTTTGATATCGATTTTCAAATTTAAAAGATTTTAATGGTTTAAGTTTAAATTTTATACTAAATATTAATTTAAAATTTAAAAGTGATTGATTGTCTAACTGAAGTACGAAATCGAGACAACTGAAATTCGAAAGATAATAAATTAAAATTCAAAAGACATCAATTGAAATTTAAAAATCCGAGATTAGAAATCACCCTGAACGTTTTGTGAATTAAAGTTGATGCCGCTGGAATTTTAAATAATCTACTATTTATTTCATTTCACGTGTAGTTTAATTTCAATTAATGCGTATGCAATTTGAAGTGGAGTTCTTTTCTTGGACTTCACCAATATTATTAATAATTGCTTGATTTTCAACTGGACATTGTGTAGACTGACTATATCGCAAATTTCCAGATTTCCAAATAGATTTCAAATATGCGCCTGAAGCTTTGGTTGAGAATTCAAAACTGAAATCAATTTACCGGATAACCTGTTTATGACACAACTTTCCTTCCGGGTTTCAACAAACCCCGTTTCAACTTTTGTGATACTAGTTTTCCCATCTCAAAAAATATAGTTTCGATTAAAATGACTTTCAGGTTCCATAGACCTGTATGCTAAATGCTATTTTCAAAATTGTCTCACTCCGAAAGTATAAACACTCAGTATATTGGACTTAGTTTATTCGATAGAACTCTTTCCGAAGGATACCTCGTAACAGTGATTGAATTGCTGGCTACCAAACAGCAACAGCACATACTCTTTTGCTGTGCTTAAATTCTTTTTCAGCAAAATAAAAGATGCGGTTTGAAATACTTGCTGAACCTGTTGGTAGCAGCCAAGCAAAAAAAGAGCAAATGCAAAAAAGAGAAAGCAAATCACTTGCTTCATCTAATTGCACAGTCGTGTTCTGCTTATGCAGCCATTCGAAGCGATGGATTTTCACAAAACTGCAGTTTGCTGCGAGCAGTCAGCCGTAATTTATATTATTTCATTTCATTTTATTTATTTACGTCTATGGAATTACATCCTGACATACTAGCCAATTTATAACTATTTAACCAAAAATCTTCTGAGTTGTCGAGTAAAATACTTATGTTTATTAATCTAATAAATTAAGTAACAATTTTTTAAACTTGAGTGTGATATCCAAGTGATAACAAAAACTATTAAAAAGTATCATGCTCATTATTTAACCCTTTCGGTATTTTGATGCCAAATGGCGGGTGGGGTTTGAAGGCCATTTTTAATTAGACTCGTTTAAAATCATTTTTTTTAATACAACATTTTACTTTGAAGTATTAAATGCAATATTTAAAAATATATACACATTTTTACTACCCTGGACTGAAGTCCTGCAGTTTTATTGGCATTTCCGGTGGAAAATGCTGCATTGTAAAACAAAAACATTGCCTAATGAATTTAGAAAAATATAATTTACAAAAGTATGCAGTAAAGTGCAATTTATTAACTATATTTATTATTGAAACGAAAAATAATATGTTAACGACGTCGTGGTGTTTTTTTACATTTTTATGATGCCATATGGCATCAATTTTATTTAAAGGAGCTAACATTCTGGTACATATTGATGCCATATGGCATCATAACAACATATGTATGTCGTAAACGGTGCGTTCAATCGAAAAATAGCAACTTTTTGCGGGATCTCAGAAAGTGGTACAATTCATACCGAAGGTTTTTTTTGAAAATCTCGAAAATATAAAAAAATAACGAAAAAAAATATAAAGTCAACACAATTTTTTGTTTTTTCCCCAAATGTTGAGAGGAATTTTCAAGTTCCTTTCAAAATTAAATACTTTCCAGAACAAATATATTAACTATAACTTCTTCAAGATGAACTAATTATAAGTACTAGAAACTAATTACTAGTGCGAAATGTATATAAATGCAAAAGGTTGTCGATCAAATTAAGATCAGGACTAATTGCAGGCTAGTCGAGAGATAGTATTATTTCTTGACTCCAGAAAGCTTAGAGTTTTCTAAGACCGATGTACTGCTGCGTTGTCCAGCTGTAAGATAAATTCTGGGCCACAAATTTCCTCTCCAGAATTAACTAAGACGACATCCAACAGCCAAATGTAATAGTCGTAGTCCATTTTTGTGGAAACGAAAGATATTGGAGTGGTTCGTCTATAACTCATACCTGCCCAAACCATATTGAAGCCACCACACTGGGGAATATCCCTTATGGTAATGGGACATTTTCGAGTGACCGTATGCCACTAAGTGCAAGGATCCATAGAAGTGGAAACAATACCCCTCCTTGGGGTGTGTTCTTGTCACCATTTCTGGCGGTTCTCAATTCCTCCTGATCAACAAGTCCAGTAAGACCTAATTCACCCTAAGGGACGATAGCGTCCATTCCATCGCATTAGTCGTGATGTAATTGAACACACCCTAAATGCCAAGAATGACATCCAACGATTTCTCTATGTATCCTACTAATTCATGCAGTGCTGTCTCTGTAGATTTGTCCTTGCAGTACACAGGCAGCGCACCAGAGTATCCCATCAATACTCGGCCGCAAGTATAAGTATACACTCCGGTTCACTTATTTAAAGGCACTAAGAATTCCATATTCGGCAGCCTGCATCTTTTGCTATTTGTAACCGATTGCAGAATTTTAAAATGAAAATGGAAGGTAGACATCTTGAGATATTAAAAAAATCATGACAATAGTGGTTTCTTAACTAAATAACTTTTTTTGAGCAATTTATAAAAAAAGTCCAAAAACGTGCTATTTTTTTTTTTGGTTCACTTGAATAAAGGCACTTTAACTAATTTCTTGATTTTTTAATTTATTTTACTTTATTTAATAACTATTTGTAATGGGTACAACCCCCTTTGTTTTTAATAACTTCAAATATACGGGTTTTCATTGAGAGATAAAGAGAATTTATGCAATCCAACGAAATTTGATTCCAAGCATCCTTAATGGCCTGAATTAGTGACTGCTTGTCATCAAATTGTCTACCTGCTACATAGACCTTAGGAGATAACCAACCCCAGACATTTTCGATAATGCTTAGATCTGGCGAATAGGGTGGCCAGTCAAGAATATTAACATTTTGGCTCCTTCACTTCTCTGGCGTCGTGTATAGGGGCATTGTCCCGTTGCAATATCCAAGATATAGGACCAAATAGTTCACTGAACATTGGAAAAGCCGATTCCAATAACGTTTTACGCTTGCCCCAGTCATTTCTGCACTTTGAAATTCAAGATCTATGGTGCCATAATACGTAATAGCACGCCACACCATAACGCCGTCCTCTCGGCTGTGATGTCGGTTCAAAACACGCTTTTCTTTGCGCAGATCATGAAAATAATAGTTGTAGCCATCAGTCCCATCCAAATCAAACTTCTGCTCATTCGTAAATACAACGGTTCTCCAGGCATTTACATGACCTCTTGGCTGCACATCCCATACCATGTAGTCTCTTGCGAATTTAAGCCGCTTTTCCTTAAGTGGCGGCTTTTTTTGTAATTTCGGGTATTTAAGATACTCACAGCTCTTAATTACTCTGCGTACTGATGACTTGCTCGCTTCAACTCCAGCTTGAGCTCTTATTTTTGACAAGGATAAGGCAGAATTAGAAGCAATTCTGATGATTTTTCTTTTTTCATACGTAGATAGACAATGAAACCCTTCCTCTAAAAATTTTTCCATACCCCTCGGGGTCCTTGATTTAATTGTCGACAACTATTGGGCTCCGTCCAATTTTTTTTAGCTATTGCGCGGTTAGAATATCCTTCAGAACGGTAAACATCGAATTTAGTTTTTTCCGATAGATTTAAAATGATTTGTTTTGCCATTTTGACTCGTAAAATGATTAAGATGTAATAAATTGTAATAAACAAACGCTCCTTACAAAAAATCATCGCCTTTATTCAAGTGAACCAAAAAAAAATAGCACATTTTTTGACTTTTTTTTTTATAAACTGTTAAAAAAAAGTTCTTTAGTTAAGAAACCACTATTGTCATGATTTTTTTTAATTTCTCAAGATGTCTAGCTTCCATTTCCAATTTAAAATTCTGCAATCGGTTACAAATTGCAAAAGATGCAGGCTGCTGAATATGGAATTTTTAGTGCCTTTAAATAAGTGAACCGGAGTGTATATATACAGGGTGTCCCCTAAACTTTTGTCTAAACTTAAACACGTGATAGCTGAGAACAAAAGCTACAATGTTTGTTCTTACGCCAATTGCCTAGGTGGCTTCGTTTTCGGGATATTCGTGTTTAAAATAATTGCATTTTTGAATGCATTTTCAATAAATGCATAATCTACTTTTTAAATGAAAAAGAAATATCATTGAAAATTGCTTCAAAATTGATTTTAAATAATTTGTTTTTTCGTTTGAAATGAAAACGAATTTTTTTAAATGTTTTCAATTAACGAACATTTTCAAAATGAGAGCCTTGTTGCGTTATGCACTTAGATAAGCGGTCTCTTATTTCAGTTGTAGTTGTACTAATAGTAATTTCCTGTTGCATTTGATTTAAAATCAATTTTGAAGGAATTTTCAATGATATTTCTTTTTAATTTAAAAAGTAGATTACGCATTTATTGAAAATGCATTCAAAAATGCAATTATTTTAAACACGAATATCTCGAAAACGAAGCCACCTACGCAATTGGCGTAAGAACAAACATTGTAGCTTTTGTTCTCAGCTATCACGTGTTTAAGTTTAGACAAAAGTTTAGGGGACACCCTGTGTATCAGTCGTTCGAATACCAAGCACTCTGTATTCCGGTCCAAAGATCACCCAAGTTTTTATGTTTATGTTGAGTGATCTTTCTTTTCACATCATTCCAAAGGTTTTCAATAGGGTTCAAATCGGGATTTTGGGCCGGCCACTCTAAAATGGGGATTCTTTTTTCAGCAAACCACTCGTTGAAAATTTTAGATGTGTGCTTGGGATCATTATTATGATAGTGGAATTTGTTTAAAAGCATATTGCACCATCCGGTTCTTCATAATATCCTAATACTGATGACGGTGCATTTTTCCGGTTGTCTTCACTTTAGGACCCACCCACGCCATGAGAAAGATTCCTATGTGGGCCTTTTTTGTCTTCCATTCTAAAATTTTCATTAGTTTTAATGGAATAAATAAAATTAAAGACCAGTTTTCTCGATGGGGTAAGAATTTTTTGGAATTTCACATGTTTTTTTTGCCTCACTATTCATATTCACATATTGAATATGTTTAATACCGTTTTCCTCTGGCGTACAATATTTTCCCCGCCCATGTTTAGGAAAAGTTGAGTGAAAATGGATCAAAAATTAAAAAAAGTACCGTTGGACACAAAATACATACCAGAAAAACTTTTTATGACCGTTCCGCTCGCGTTGTGCCAATTTACTGTCCAAAACAAAAGATGCTAATTGCACATTCCTGCAATCAGAACAGAAAAGAATAAAGAGAACAGGACAAAAAACCATAACAAATGATTTATATAGTCAAAAGGTTAAAAGAAATGGGACGTCATACTTAAGAGTAGTTTTGTGCTAATTCAGTGTCCATGGCTGTACTCGTATATAACATACGAAAATGTAATAGAGTAATGCATAATATTTCAAGCATTTTATTTGTCGCGTCCTTGTAAGAAAGATCGTTATAAAATAAATATTTTCCATTACATCCCATCGAGGGAAGGGGAGAGTTTCTCACAATCACTGAGCTGTGCGCTTTCCAGTTTTCACTCACTTAGATCGTTAGGCAATGGTTCTATTTTACCGTCGTACTAAGATGTCACGATCTCTTACGAATAACATACGAATCTCCAACGACAGTTGAGCAATCAGAATACAAATCAATCAAAATATACTGCTTACTTTGAAGAAAGCAAGATGGATTCATAGATGGTGAACGCATAAGCACAGCTGATTTGTTTTGTTTACATTGCAAACCACTTTCGAACTGTCAAGTTCACATGTATTTTGTTTTTGTATGGGTTTGTTTACATTTATTGTTGGTATACGTATGTGTTGGATTTGACACAACGTAAGTGAGCAGCAAAAACAAAATGTATATTGTTGTTGCCATCAATTTGCCATCAGCTACAACAACACCGCCTGCGTCTACCATGAGTATTTTTATCATGGAAGAAAGTTTCTAAGGCAGAGTTGAGTTGGCAAAATTAAGTGCAACTCTTTCTGTTAACTCGCGAAACTGTGTAGAAATCATGTGTAATGGAAATTTCTTCATATTGAGAATTTAACATACTGTATTCCGTTTTTAATCGGAGTGTACAATTTATTATTTATATGAATATCACAAATTATTGACTTCGTGTTTCTGAATCGAACTTCGTATTCTGATTGCATCATCCAATTTGTCGTGGGAGATCGGTTGTTATTAAAGTATTGCATAATTACATTTGTAACACTGTGTATAGTACTGCACTCGTTAAACGGGTACACTGAAACGAGAATTAGTTAAAAACAAACCGATAACGTCAGTGATAGCGCCCAAAACGGTTCGTTCAATGACGCACACAAATTTTCAGCAACGACTCTACACTGAAGTTCTTGAGTCGAGCGAATATAAATATTAAACACAGCAAGAGAGAACTCAGAGAGCTGAGAGATTGTCTCGAGAAGTGAGTAGGCTTTCGAGTAGTTATGATTTGTTCTGTGAATGCATACACACATGGTATACATTTCTAATTGGTGATGTTTTTTATTTTGCAATAGAATAGTAGAATTAATTGCTTAATAAGAACATTTTAAAAACATTTCTCTTAATTGAATTTTTTATTAAAATTAAATTATCACTGTACAATGGTAAATATAAATGAATTTTGAAAGATAACAATTGCATTTTTTAATAGACATAAAAAGCTATGGCTAAAGTTAGAAATCATAGATTTTAATATTCTTTTCAAAGAAAAAACGGTACAAAATAAATGGTTTTTGAAATTAATATTATCGCGTTTGTTTTCATTGCATGTTCTGTCAGACATAGTGGATCTTGATATAGTTACACAAATACATTTAGTTTTTTCTGTTCTCTTTGTTCAACCATAAATTGCTCAATTACTTCACTCGCTCTCTGCTTTAACGGGAACACTGTATTCGAGTCTTTTGTTCTCGATTACTTCTGTCTTACAAGTCATGTGTCTTTTAAATCAAACATTTCAGTGCGGTTGTGTTTGTTTTTGCTCTGATTTGCTCTCACCCAAGAAAGTAGCGGAACTTCAGTTTTCTATTTAAAACACGTTGAGTAAGTGCAGTGAAGTTATTGAATGTGTGTCGCTGTTCTCGAATACCAAAAAACGGTTCTCATAAAATGGTTTAGTTGTTATTCGCACGAGATCGTGACGTCATATCCTTCGCCTTACTTCACCGTGGGACATTTGATACAAAAACCTTGATCTATTTTAGCAGACTGGTAGGCCATTGCCAACATTTTAAAAGATATTCACTTTCACTTAAATTCTTGATACAGCACATGCACACTGGAAAATAATGGCTCCAGGAACACATTACAGGAAACATGTACATTAGACCTGTCCATATTTAAACATTTTTTTTTAAACTTCGCTTTCCACTTTTATATATCTTTGGAGGTAAAAAATAAGAACTGTGAAAAAAAAAATCGAAATTTTTGTACTAAAACTCAGCGCATCACGCTTGAAGCAGTATTTTACGATATGACGAAAGGTACAGACACAAAATTACTGATTATTTTTGAACGTATTACTGTTTTGCCAACGTTTAAAGGCAATTATTTAAAGTTTCTATTATGTAATCTCTCTCTGAAAACAAGTTGGAAAAAAAACAGACAGATTTTTTTACAGCATCCGAAACATGGAATTTTATAATTTTCATTCTGAAGTTCAGTTTTTATAGCGACATATTTTCGAAATATCATTCCATCATGTACTGTCTGATTACTTTCACGTAAAATCACGTAACCTATGAACAAAATGAGACATAAATCATGAAAATCGATTAACGCGTTTCGCTTTTATTCACAATTAAGTGATTTTTTGTTTCAGTGAATTTGGATAATCGTACTGAATGAATTTAAAAAATTTGCTACAAGATACGGACAAATTTCTTTGGAAACAACGTTGATGACTTTTTATGGTTCTAAGAATTGAAAAAAATAAAGAAATAGCAAACTAATAAGCCCTCATAAATGTGCGTGCACGCTGAACTGCGGTGAAAAGGGGAAATAGAATAATGCAATTTTTTATTGATGTGCGTTTTTCCATTGGCTGTAATGGATGCATCGGAAATTCCAAGCACATATTTTTGCGTGCTCATTATTTGGAAAGTTTTGAAAAATTTGAAAAGCACACGCTCGTAAACAAAGTCATAAATGATGCTAAATGAACACACAATAATAAAATGTCTGAACCCTGTTTTTAGAAGGCTGAATCAGGTACATATGCTCCCTTAACAGATGCGTCCATTCATAAGTGCCTCTCAGTCAAATATTGCACTCAGTTATTAAGCACCTATAATAATATGAAAATTGTTTTATTATTTGAAGGTAGATTGAATGGAACGTGCAGTCTTCTTGAGACGATGCTTGGCCAAAAGCTTTTATCCTTCCCTGCAGACATCACATTTTCGAGATCATTTTGTGGGCTGTATTTGCGTGTGGTGAGGGATCTACCACCAGTCCCGATATTCCTGTGTTCAAACGGTTTCAACTAGAATGGAAAAACATTGATACCAACATTTTTGAAACTGAAATAGAAGATCAACTGATTTTGAATGCAGTGCAGGAATCGATGCACGATATATTAGATTTCACCAAAAACAAACTCCCGGTATATACTTTATGAATTCATATCTTATATTCTTATTCCAGAAATCAGACGCAAGAAAGGACTATAAAGAGTTTCTTTTCAATATTTTACTAACATGTACTTATGAATGCATGCATCTTAACAAGATTGGCTATATAGTACCTGATTCTCAAACACATCAATACAAAAGTGCACCTTTCTTTTTTCAATTTTCACCGCAGTTCAGCGTGCACCCACATTTATGAGGGCTTATTAGTTTGCTATTTCTTTATTTTTCAATTCTCAGAATCATAAAAAAGTCATCAACGTTCTTTCCAAAGAAATTTGTCCGTATCTTGTAGCAAATTTTTGAAATTGAAACACAATTCATTGAATTAAAAATTCATTGAATCAAAAAATCCCTGAATTGTGAATAAAAGCGAAAGACTTTCATCGATTTTCATGATTTATGTCTCATTTTGTTCATAGGTTTCGTGACTTTACGTGAAAGTAATAAGACAGTACGCGTTGGAGTGATATTTCGAGGATATGAAATTCCATGTTTCGGATGCTGTAAAAAAAATCTGTCTGTTTTTTTCCAACTTGCTTTCAAAAATAGAATACATAATAGAAACTTTAAATAATTGCCTTTAAACCTTGGCAGCAAAACAATAATACGTTCGAAAATAATCTGTAATTTTGTATCTGTACCTTTCGTTATATCACAAATCACTGCAGTTCTAACTTCAAGGGCGATGCGCTGAGTTTTGGTACAACATTTTCGATTTTTGTTCAGAGTTCTTATTTTTTTAGCTCCAAATATATATAAAAGTGGAAAGAGAAGTTAAAATTTTTTTTTAAAATATGGACGGTCAATCAATGTGCATGTTTACAAGCATTGTGTTCAAAAATTGAAGATCTGCTGGCTTTTTGTTTCTGTGCCGTCTGTCTCGATTTGTTTATAGCGATTTTCAAGAAACAAAACCAAATCTCGGTGTTAAAAACATATATTGTATCTCAAATATGTCATATTAAACAGCAAACACAATGCGTTTGGGCACAAGTATAATATAGTTGCGACAAACAGATTTTTCAGCGTTTGAGCAATAATAATATGACTTGTGATATTTCGCTTGGAAGGCCAGCCGATTAACTTTAGCCACCATATATTGAGTACTTTCATAAATACTGGTACAATACTTATCTCCTCCAGTGTAAAAAATCCACTGAACATACTCTCTCTTTCTTGACAACTCTTTGACACCTGACATTTATACTTCATTTTCGCATAAAAAGCTTTTGACGTCCACAACATATAATTATGGAATGGGGAGATATTGAAACCCGTATTGTCGTAATTGCACTAAAAAAATATGGAATGGAAACGGCGACATTTATCGAACGATACAACCCCTCTTGGTCACTCGTAACTTTTTTATCGTGCTGTGAAACTGTTTGGTATACTGGTGGAGTAGCTGACCTTCCGAGATCCGGCCCTCCTTGCAGTATGCGAACTCCCAGAACCGTCAAAGTCACAGAGAATCGAATACAGTGGCTTTTGCGGCATACAAAAGACACCTGCGGCATCTACTTACGGCGGCGTTGAAGTAGAATCATAAGCAAAAATCAGAAACGTTGCTTCGGCAGTACGCCAATACCGGCCACAGAAGAATTCTGTTTATCGTCGAAAAACATTTTACTGTGGAGGAGTCGTTAAATAAACGAAATGATAGGGTCTCTGCTCAATCATGTCGACAAGCATCACAACTGCTTCCTAGAGTTCAAAGAGGTGGTGACCGCTTCTGTGATCGTATGGTGGGTAGTCGCCTATTTTAAAAACTTCCGCAAAGGTAAATCAATCTAAAGTTTTGGCCAAAGTTGTGAAGCTTTTAAATACCACATTGTTCGAAAACGAGCCGTGGACCTATCAAGAGGACCCTCCCCAGCCCGTAAATCAAGAACCACTCAAAGGTGGTTAACAAACAATGTACCAAACTTTATTTCAACGAATGATTGGGCGTCGGACATACCAGACCTGAATCCTTTAGACTATAAGTTGTGGAGCCCTTTAAAGGGTCTGCACTACTCGTTATCCAAATTTGGAATCTCTTAAGCGTTCACTTATTCGCGCAGTGGACAATTTCCCTATGGATGTTGTTCGTACGGCAATAGACGATTCTTCGGTTAGTCTTCGGCCGTACTGGAAGGCAAATCGCGGTCATTTTGAATAAACTAATATTTTATAAACCAAAATACAAAAAAAAAAAAATATTAAAAAGTCTTTTGTTGTTTCGATTTTATCCAGAAAAAATATATGAGTTACAATGTATCTAAAATACTTCTTATGCACTACGAATGTCACAGCATTGCCTATGTTAATCAATACTCGGGTTCAATAACATATTTTGTAAATACTAATGTGCATTATAATTTTTTAGGACTTTTTTTTTTAGAACTGACAATTTGGTTTATTCAAGCTCTAAGTAGGTTTTGCAAAATACTCGTGCCTCCTCATGGGTCCTTCCAAACCGTATTGCTGTTTCGAGTCTAGTCACATACCATCATCAACCGTTGTTTGAAATGACGCATCAGGCTAAAAATGCAAGGGTGCATTTTGCAAAAACTGTTTGAAAACTATATCACTATTTAATAGAATGGTTTGAAACAGAAGGAACATAGTGTAAATAATTTATTGCATGCATGTATGTACGTATCTACAAAGATTTCTTGGCGTTTAAAATGAAATCGCGGACTTCATAGATGTTGATATAGACGTTGGGGTTATCTCCGCTTACACAACCACTATGCGATGCAACGACTCCACATAATTCCTCGCGAACAACAGCTGGAAGTCCTGGATTGCCAATACAGGGATTTCTTATACCATTATAAGTACACTCCACAGCGAAGTTTGTATTACGGAAGCCAATTTTGTCCACACATTCCTCATGTGGTATCCTTGGCAAATTGAGGGAACGCAGTTCTCCCAAACCCTCCCTGGACCAACCGGAAACTTCAATCAGATCCCCAGATAACCAAGGTCTTGAGCACAACTCCAAAGTACCGATATTCTCGCCTTCCATAGGACCATCCAATTTGAGTAGCGCGATATCAATGCCCTGGCGTGAAAGTACCACGTAGTCTGTAATTCCACGTTTGAGTCCCGAACCCAGTCTTGTATTGGCCCCAGCGACAACGGTGATGCCATTAGCGCCATTTTCAATACAACCAGCTGCTGTCAAGACTTGTTCTGGGGATATCAATGTCCCGCCACAGAAGACATCCTGATTGAAATCTCTCAATTGAACCACGTAAGGAACATCAACGATACGTTTCGGCCCTGAGATGGCAAAAGGAATTAAACTTGCCAGTAAGCAAACAAATAAGAAACTCGGAAAGCTGCGACACATCGCCAACAATTCACACGCGAATAAATACTAACAGAAATGCCTACGTGCTCCAATGCATTCTATCAGTTCCACTGACGGTCTTATTTGCGATACTAAGAATTGCTACTACTCCTAAACCAGTTGATTAAATATTAGTCTAGATATATAATTGATACTGAAAATTGATAATAAAATTGAAATCTACAGACGAATCTAATGTCTCATAATTGATTTGGTTCTATCGACTCTAAAAAGTGATGAACTCATACCGAATAGTACTACTGTTTGTCGTAGACATACGATCACCCTAACTCAGTCTTTGGGCCCGAGTTCCATTTCAAATGGGAGTTAATAAATTTAGGATAATCTAGGAGAAGGGACCACTTTTAAGGTACATAGTAACCTCCCATTTATACATCAGGGATGGGAAAGTTGGTACAATTGTACTTTTTTTGACACAATTTAATCCTCCAAAGTACCATGGTACTCCCATGATAAATTCGATACACTGAACCTAAACAAACTAACTACATACTATACTATACATACTATGTAATATATACATAATGTACATATATGTACTCCTAAATATACTAACTACAGTACTTTGAAAATAAATGTTATACCCTAACAACAACAGACTTCCACTGATGGACCGATGATGCTACCGGTCCACAATCCACACCAAACACTCCCTTTCTGTGAATGCGTTGCTACTTGGTGGATCTCGTGTGGATTGGATTCGTTCCAAACCCGGCAATTTAGTGTGTTGACGTACCCATTATTTCAAAAATGGAACTCGTCATAATGGATGGAACGTGCGCATCGTTGGTACATTTTGATAATACAGTTGACTTAATTTTTATAAGAGAGATCGAGTTATTGTGGCACAGTTATATGGGAATCTAGTGGAACATGATTCCCGTTTCTTCCCGGCACTAGGGTTGCTGTTAATCAATCCATGAAGATCAATACACTTTTGCATGCGTTTGAAAAAATTTTTAAGGCGCTCATAAACCGCTTCTCCACGCGTCAAAAAACGGTGACAGCGCAATTTGTTTTTATTGTGCGGGTATACAAAGATGTCATTAGGTGCCAAATATGGGGCTGTATGGCGGGAGAACCATCAAATCAATGGGTTTGATGGTCAAATATGCGTCTGTTTGAGCCGATGTGTGAGAGCTAGAATTGTCGTGTTGGATAATGATTCTTCTCTGGGGGTTCGTTTTCCTTAGTTCACCAAAAACTTCTGGCAAACAAATGGCTATGTACCATTCAGGATTGAAGTGCTACGGTGATCTAACGGAATTGTTGTCTCATGATAATTATGCCAAAGGAGCAGGACACCATTTTATTTAAGTACTTCGTGCGCGAATAATTTTTTTGTTGGATTTGGCTCGTGTTGGACGACCCATACAGTCGAGTGTTATTTAGTTCATATGCATAGATGCATGATTGTCGTCTGACGCTGAAAAATCTGTCTTGTTTTGTTGTTTGGATGCAAATATAAAGTGTGTTTGGAGCCTGTCGCAAATATAATATACTTGTGTCCAAACACATTGTCTTTGCTATTCAATATTACATGCTTGAGACAAATTGATTAATATGTTAGAATACAGCTGCGTTTGTTGCACTGCCTATGCTCTCTCGAGAGTAAGAGAATAAAAAAGGGACAACGAGAGAGTCTATCTTGTAAGTGTGGATCTGTATTTTTGCATTAATCTCTCAGTCAGTGAGTCATAAATATTCCTGAATGTGAGTGTAAATTGCATGAAGTGTTTCTCATTTTGGCTGATGAATCGCGTTTTAGTTTCATCTATTCAGTCATCAATGGTTCATCGGACAGGATATCAAAAGCGATTGATCAGTGAAAAATGAATAAACGAAGGTTTGTGATGTTACTTTGGTTTTTATGTGTGCTGGCAAAGTGAGAAACGATTTTGAGAATAGAAACTGGAAAGGGCAACAACGTGAAGCCCTTTGTCTTTCCGAGCCTTTACTGAGAAATTCGGAACGGTGGACCATTTGTGAAACAAGTGTAATAAAAAAAACACAAGTAATTAATCCACGCTTGGCTTGCATGGACCAGATTTGTATATAAATATATTGTTTGTGTACCAACGCATACTGATAACCAACTCATAGCTGAAACCTTCTGAAAAGAAAAACACGAGAGACAACAACAAAAGGAAACCCAATTTCATGAAAAACAAAGAAATAATGCATTCAGTGCAAATAAATGTAAAAAGGGCCGTATTAAATCTATTAATTTTTTTTATTAATGATTTATAAATGTGGATTTATATTGTTAAAATTAATTATAATAAATAATACATAACATATATTAAAATCAAAGAATAATTCGTTACTAAATATTTTTATGTTTGGGAGGAAATACGCATACGTTTCCACGTAAATATATGTAGGTTTGGGGGAAAACACGCGAGTGCTTCCATGTAAGTATATTGATGTTTGGGAAGAAGAACGCATATGTTGTGAATACGGCGGTCAATGTATAACACTAATTTTAGAACTGCAACTTCGTACCGATTTGCACAGTACATAAACAGACACCTTGCTTTGTTAGAATTATCCCCCATAAATCAATTAATTATTTAGTTAATATGATACTTTGATTAATGAGTTCAATTCAATTAATGTTTTACAATTTATTTAATTTATAGCATCAACAATTTATAGCATTAACAACAATGTGATTGAAAACACGAATTTCTTAATTGAATTCATTTTAAATTTTTGTTCTCTATACAGTAAAGGTAAGTCTACCGAAAATGCTCTGCATGATCTGGACAGCTTTATAGAAGGGTTTCTCGTTGTTAAGACTAAGCATATGGTACACAGAAAAATATTCAGCATAAAATGTTTCCATTAAACGATTGCTTGGCATTACACGAAAAATTCAAACAGTTTTTTATTTGAATCAATTAATTACGTTAATCAAGTGTCAAGGAATCGTATGTTCGTGAGAGTGAACAACTTGTCTAAACTTTTACTCTCTAGTGAGTACTTTTTTCCACCCCCTCCTTATAGAAGAGAGCAAGAGAAGAGTATCAAAGAAAAATGGAAATATGAATTCAGTCTTCAAGTTGATGTTAGCGTGAAAAACACAGAGGGCGTTTGTCGCCTCTGCTATTGAATCTCTTTATCAACTGCATTCTGCTTTCTCTGAAAATGATGGGTGTTACGAAGATGACGTGTCAATAGCGGTTACAGGGAAGTTTCCAAGTACCCTTAGGGTACCCTTCACATCCCAGAAATATGGACTTAGGATAATGGTCAAGGGAGGAACCCAACCAATACAGAACTGGTTCTTCCCAGCAGGAGGTATAAGGTACCAACTGTGGTACCTGTTATCTTAGGCGGTACGGAAATTCACTTACCTGAAGGAGCAAAGTACTTCGTTATTTTACTCGATAGGAAGTTAAACTACGTACCCAACATTCCGGAAAACCCCAAAAAGCCTGATATAGCGCTATATACATATAAAAGGGCAATAGGAAAACCCTGGGGTCTGGTGTACATATTGAACGTGTACTGCAGTAGTTAGACTGATTAGACCATACAGCGTTGTCGTCTGGTGAACGTGTCTACAGAACCCCACTTACTCGGCGATACTGAATAAAGTTCATCGAATGGCTGGCAGGTATATAACTGGTACGTTGAGAACGACCTTGACTGACGCACTAAATGTTGTAATATATTTGATACCCATGGCTACTGATATTAGACTAAGGCAATTGTCACTCTAGTCAGAACAAGGCTTCGGACACAGAGGCATACTCAACACAATGCAGTACCTTCGGGGTAGTGTTGATTACACTTTGGCCGCACCACTCTTAGACATAAAAGTACTATACTCTTACAACTGATAGATCAGAATGGAATAGTCGCGTCTCTGGACATTTGAGAATTTCTATACAGATGATTCAAACGTTGACGATAAAGTATACTCTGGTGGATTTTCTAAAGATCTAGGGTTATCCATTGCAAAGATTGCCTGATCATTGAAGTGTCTACCAGGTAGCGGAATGGCTGAGAAGTAGAAGTAGTCGGAATCAAAAAAACACACACCGCCCCGTCCTTTCCAGAAGGAAACAGGCTACAATGGGCTCACATTTTACTGGGGAGCTAGCAAATCTGGCTGATATTAACATCCGCCAATTCTTAAGCTTCTTAAAGTAATCAAACTGTTTCAAGGGGAACGACAAGGCAAATCGCATCTTTCTACAAATAATGTTAAAGTTGGGAACATTTTTTTCAGAGTTGACAATTGTTTTTGGTGGATATAAAATTGCACCCAACTGATTCTGCGATTAGGGGGAAAATATAAACAATTTAGTACTTTGCAACAATGAATTTGTTTGTTGTCCCTCCTCTGGAAATGCCCATATTCAAAAAAGCACGCAAATAAAGTAGATATTTTTTATTATCCTTTCGCTGCTTAAACTGTACTCAGACAAGATGTTCTAAGTTTTTAAGCATTTTTTAATAAAATCACGCACTCCATAAACGTTGGTGTAAACTCCTGGTATGAGATTATCGGCACATTTGCCTCCCCAAGAAACAATGCCGCACAATTGTCCGTTAAATATACCCGGACCACCGGAATCTCCCTCGCACGAGTCCTTGTTAAAAGTATGCGTACACACCATGGCGTCAGTTATTAGATTTAAATGTCTGCCGCGACAAATGTCGCGCGACATCACCGACAACTTCACCGAGCGTAAGTTGTCCGATCCAGGTCCATTTGCACTGGTGCGACCAAATCCAGAGACTTGTATATACTCATATGGCTTCAGTTCTCTGCTACAAAGTGGCACTGTCTGTATATTTTTGCCCACCATCGGCTGATTCAACTTCACCACGGCTACGTCCATGTCCATTGTGTCCGATGAATATTGAGGATGCACAATTACAGATGCAATACGACGCTCCACGCCGGCAGTGCCGAATTTCATTCCAGATCCGCCGACTACTTTCACGTCTGCGTTGCGATAGGTACCGATGCAATGTGCTGCCGTCACCACGTGCAGAGGCGTAACCAAGGCACCACCACAGAAAGCGCCGCCATCGAGCGGTGATCTCAGCTGCACAAAATATGGAGTTTGCGAGATATCAGCACTAAATCCATTAATAATACGCATATGAGCGACTTTGGCGGACGCAGCGGATACTAAAACTGCCACAAACAATGCGACAAGCAAAGTATCCATACTTTCATGGCACATCTTGGAGCCGAAATATTGAACTGTACTCGGCATCGCAAGATTCTGTCCTTTTATCCACTTCAATTAATGCGCGTTGTCAGAAAAACAAACCTTGGCAGGCATAAAATTATTTTAAGTCTCCCTTTCTCTTTGTGCCTCCTTAAGTTAAGTGCGTCAACGAATGTTTAAATACGTATGTGGAAATTAAGTATCGAAGAAAACAAAAACATTTGAAAGTTTCAATTAATCATCAGAGGCAAGAATGTTTATTTTAAGACAGAAGTAGGTGTTAGATGTCGACATGTTAACTAACTGTAGCATTCGCTGCTGAGTCCCTGGCTGAGAAAACAAATTTGACTGAAATTGCATTTTGCACTTCGTCAAATGTTGTACTACAGTGTTTCGCATAGGATTCCGAGCTAACAATAATGCAACTTCTTGAAATCATTGATTGATGTTTTCCCATAAATACACTCAAAAACTAAAGTTGTTATTACAGCAAATGTACTGTTATCAATTGTTTGTTATTACAGCAAATGTACTGCCATAACAACGGGGTTGATAGAATGTCTGCCATACTGTTTGCTGAAACAACCAACCTGTGTTTGTTGAAACAGCAAATATGTTTGCGTTCTTCCTTTTCAGCAGACTTCTCTGCTGTGTTTACTAACATATTTGTTTGAGGGCAGGCAAAATTACCAACATTTGTCTAAACTCGAAGCTATTTGAGATAGGGCGTTTTCGGAAATGCATCACTGCAGACCATCTGATGCGCAACTGTGATGCGTTTGCACTGCTGATGCCAATCAGCTGATGCAGATGCTTGATTGTTGCTTATTTTGATTTGCAATTCCGATCACGAAAATATTTCAATGGAAAATTTTTAATAAATTTAATTTGTGAATTGGATGATAAGCCAAGTCAATCCCTCCTCCATACTCCACCTTTCCTTATTATCAATTTGTAGTCCCTAGCACCCACCTCGACTCTAAAAAATTTTAAAAATAGTAAGTTTTACAAAAAAAAAACATAAATTAATATCAAATTCCGTACTTACTCATTCATTGCATCAGCCATTTTGGTACTGCGCATTTTGCGACTGGTTTACGCATCATATGCTGTGTTGATTACTTTTAGAACATGCGACTCTTGCAGTGTTGCAAAGTTGCAAAGTGTTGCAACGTGATGCGCATCAGATGCTCTGCAGTGATGCATTTCCGAAAACGCCCATAGCTAACATTTTGCAATTGGGTTGCAATTAGGCAGCTAATTCCAATATTAGTTTCAGAAACAAAAATTGTATAGGAATTTTTAACCAAACTTTTTTAAATTTCTTAATCATGAGTAAGAAAATCCTTAATATTTATTGAAGTTTTACACTACATTCAAGTATAAATGAATACATTTTGAAATTTAACTTGATGATTTATTTTCTTGGCAAATATTTTGAAGTGGATTAGGAATTATAACTTATTTTATTGTATTTGGGGTGTATTTATTTCTTCAAATGAATGTTCCTCCTAATGTTACATTATTGTCCCCTCGGAATTACGTATATCAATAAAAAAATCATTTCTATTTGGGACTTTAATAGTTATCTCAGTATGAAATTAAGAACAATTTTTGGGGGTTATCTAAGGTGTGGTTTGGTGTATATTTGATTCCGATTAGGGAATTATTTCATATTTCAACTTTGGGAATTATTTCATTTAAACTATGTCCATTCAGAAATATAGTAAAGATTACGTGAATTAATGAAACACGCTAAGGCGCGCAAACTTCGAAAACATCGCCCGCCGATGTGAGTTCAAATCCTTGTTCGGACTGTTTAATTTTTTCACTCAATTTTACTGTAGTTTACACTGATCTGTGTTAGTTTATACAAAAACTAAAATCTTCTTCTATGAAAAATTAACTGTACACAAGTTTAATCGTGTCCGAAAGCCAAGGAATAATATGAACTTCGCTTGTCAAAACATTGATATAGTGCCAAATGACATTCTATTTTCTTTAAGTTTGTTTCTACTCGTCCTGTGGTTATATGTTGTTGTATTATTTGTACCAGCAAAAGTGTAGAGTCCTTATATACTTTAATTCTAACTTCTGCAAAAGCAAACATTTGATCAGAGCTCTGTACCATATTAGATTTTATTTGCTAAGTAATGAATTTGGTCGAATCCTACTTTGCATACTGGTCCCAAATATATTTATAAATTCCAACCATGTACAGGGTGGTCCAAACACACGTATCTATTTCAATCATATGCTATTTTGACACTGACCTCTTATTTGTGCTCAAAGACTTAATTGTCAGTCAGTATCAAATGAGTCGCGTAACGTCCGAACAACGTTGGGAAATATTCTAAACTGATTTCCAAAGTGAATTCTGTCTTGCCCAAGCAGTGCGTCTACTGAACATTGTTGGCCGAAATTAAGCCTCTGTTGCGCGTGCTGAGCGCAAGTTTGCGCAAAAAGTTCGAGACTAGATTCCTAGTGGACAAAGCTCATGGTCCTATGCGTAACGACACTAATGTAGGCGATGTAGTCGAGAGTGTGCGAATCAATCCAGGATCATGGACTTTTGCGCACTAATATTTGCGCACTAAGTTCAGAAATTGCATTATCAGTCGTCGTGGAAATCCCAATTTGTCGCATCGGAGCTGCGATTTGATCACGTTCGAAGTTTTTTTTGCAGAGGCCGTTACGGATATATTATATGCGAGTAATCCAGAAACGATATATAATTTAAGGCCAATGTGGTTCGAACCATTCTTGAGGTAGAGCCAGAAACAGTCAACAAGGTCTTGAGAGATTGAGGCCACATAAACGAAATAGTGTTGCACAACTAATGGCAACTGATATATATTTAATAAATAAGCAACGAATATCGTTAATTCTTATTGTATATGATTCGACCTGAAGTTATTTCCCAGAAGAATTTTGTTTTCTATTTTTTATGAGCTACACAGATCAGGGGCTTTTTTGGCTTAATATGAATTGTGGGGGTTAATATTGCCCTGATTTTTTGTTCATCGCGGCTCTCTCAGTTTATTTATTCTAGAGGCTGAACATTACAAAGATGTACGTACAACAAAGGCAAGTTCGACAATTTGGCTGTTAGATCACATCTGCAATTTATTATTTGCAATCATTTATTATTCCATTCATCAATTTTTTTAATTTCTATCAACCGGCTTTTTAAGGGCGATAGAAATTGATGTCGCTTAGTGATGGCAACACTATCGAGTACTTAGCCATGAAAAAGCTTCTCAAAATATCGTTCGGAACCGGTGAAAACTGTAGGTCCCAACTCGTGAGTGAAAAATTAGAAAGCTCTCCCAATCCCTTATGGGATGTAATGGGAAACGGTAGAAATTGAAATTTTAAAAAATAACACAAGAAATTAAATTTTAATCAACTAAAATTCTTTATTCGAAAGATCAATCAATACGTGACATTAACATTTCAAAATAATTTCGGGCATATGGCTGTTCATGCCAAAGTGCATTCTGAACGTCCAATTTTAGGTCACATTTTTGGGCATGCTGGTCGAATGTCACGAAAAACACGAACAATTGTGGCCTCCAAGGCGTCAATTATTGCTGGTTTATCAGCATAAACCAGTGACATCGATAGGTATCAAATCGTACGACCTGAGGCCAATTGACAGGTCAATTTCTCGAAATCAACTTATCGGTAAATTTTTGACAGGTAGCCCCAGCCTTGAACCACACCTCGCCCGGAACAATGTCATCCATATTTTCTAACAAACAATCATTGATCATGATGCGGTAACAATCTTCGAGCTCCGGCTTCCTTTTTTGCAGAAATGTGGTCCATTGCGGCAATTTTGTTTATTAACAAACCCGTTACGCCCAAAATGAGACTTATCGCTGAACACAATTTTGCGATAAATCATCGGGTCAGATTCCAACTGCTCTAGAGCCCAATCGGCCAAAGATCGACGCATAAGAAGGTCTCGTGACTTTAATTCCTGCACCAGATGGATCTTGTGTGGGTGCAGACCAAGATTTTTCCGCAAAATTGTCCATGTAGTGGACGTACAGAGCCCCAAATCCTGCGGCCGACGTCAAATCGATAAATTTTGATTTTCTTCTTCAACACTTTCATTTACAACAGTGATATTCCCTTCAGTAAGCACATTCCTTCGACGTATTGGTGTTATTACATCATTTAGAGAGTGTGTGGTATGAAATCAATCCACAGTTCGACGGATGGCTTGCTTAGATGGACGATTATGTGCACCATTAAAATCACGAAGTCGTCTATCAGATGCGTGAATCGATGACCGATTTCCGAAGTAAATTTGGACAATTTGGTAGCGTTGTTCATACGTGAATCTAATCATGATGATTCGCCAGAGTATACTGATAATTAATGTCGAAAAGTGAGCACAGTTTGACAGTTCGTTTGACTGCTAACCCTTTTGAAAGTTCTATCTAAGAAAAAAAAAACATTTGACAGTTTTTTTGAGCGTAATCGAATCTCTACATACCATTCTCTTTGATCGTGATATTCCATAAACCCATTTCCGTAAACACATTTTTAACGGAAAACAATCACCGTAGGCAGTCATCATCAGTTACAATTGGGACTCTCTATTTTCGTAGTTCTTCCGAATAGACACTTGATGAGGGTGCATTTCTGTCTTTCCCTTTTTAATTCAAACTGGTTTAAAACATTTTTTATTATTATGTTTTTTTTTTAAATTTTCTCCTCTTGTAAAATTTTTGAAATGTTAGTTACGTCCTAACGTTATGTACTTCTTTCTCAACCTCTGGTGGGACCGAGCGGACCTTCTTCTGTACTTGCTTCCCTGCTCGAAGGATTTATTAAACTTTAAGGCAACTATGTCGGTATGAATCTATGACACAATACTATTTATGAATAATACTTGCGCAATTTTCAGCTTCCGTCATCCAACTTGCAGCTTCAACAACTGTGATATTCTTGGAGAGATTGAAGTGATCGTAAAGTTTCGCCGCAGACTGTGTCAGTGTCGCAGACTCTCAGTTGATTTCCTCACTGAAAAATTAATTGATCATCAGCACAATGAAAAATTTCATCAATAGTTGTGCGTGTAATATTTTAAACAGAAAGTGATAAACAAAGTTGTGAAAAAACAATAAAGTATATCAGCCAGCGAAGAATACATATTATCATAAATTGAGGTGAAGTTAGACTTTTAAACATTTCTGGCATAAAAAATCGCTAAAACGCCCCTATGCCAATATCTCGGAAACGGAGCGTCGAAAGTATTTTTTTACGAAAACAAAACTATTTGTTACGAGTTTCTAAGGATTTTCCATAAAGTGGTCCATCGTATGGAGGATATTTTATTCAAAATATAAAAACCGCTGAAATAAAAAATGTCTATAACTCGGACATACATACATATGTGAGTTTATCATTATTTGAAAAAATGTTAGTTAAACGGGTTTTAAGTGATGTCGTACGAGAGGCATCCATTGGTTAAAGCCTCCTGTGGAGGTAAAGACTAATTATTGCTTTTGCGGCTATTGTGCGGTTGGACGCACTGTTTCCGAGTTATAGCTATTTTTTTATTTTAGCGATTTACTTATTTTAGCGATTTTTAGAAAAAAAAGTCGATATGAATTTGACCACTTTATGAAAAATCCTTAGAAAGCCGAAAATAATAGTTATATTTCGAAATATACACTCCGGTTCACTTATTTAAAGGCACTAA
Organism: Phaonia tiefii; assembly: GCA_963931995.1. NCBI lineage: Eukaryota > Metazoa > Arthropoda > Insecta > Diptera > Muscidae > Phaonia > Phaonia tiefii. Next base: position 6,076,406 of record OZ008367.1, on the reverse strand, counting down.
AAAATCCATATTCAGCAGCCTGTATCTTTTGCAATTTGCAAGCGATTGCAGAATTTTAAAACGGAAATGGAAGCTAGACATCTTGAGATGTCACGACCGTTTTCTGCGCAGTTTATAAAAAAAAAGTCCAAAATGTGCTATTTTTTTGGTTCCGAACGGGGAGCCTTGTCCTGGCTAAGTGATCGATATTCTTGACGGCTCCAAGCGAGATGGCCGTTGTTGAAATAAATGTAAGGTGGTCAAAGAGGGTATCAAACCCTCGTCATCCTTCTCAACAGATGTGTGTACTAATCATTGCACCACCGATGACGAAAATGTATATCCAAACAAAATTTCAAAACATAAATATAAGTCCATTTGTACTTGAATGCAAGATAAAATATAACATTTTACGAAATATTTCTACTCCAAATCTACAAACTATTTGCGATGAATTTGAATTAAGGAATATTTATTAATGGGTCGATTATCGATAGCAACCGAAGATTAGTTGCGTTGCCAGTTGCCGACAAGTTATTACATATGGCAACTGGCTACTGACAGCTAGCAACTTCAGTTGCTTGATAGAGGTTAAATTGGCAACCACGAATTTTTGGTTGCTGTATAGATTTAAAACAAAACGATAAGGAGTCAAAAGCTGTGGGTCTAAAGAAAATCCTAATTTTTTGTTGTTAAATTGTAATGTTTATACAAATTTGTGCATAATGAATACAATATTATTTATATAAAATAGAACCTAGTAGCGGCAAACTTGTCGGAGCTCGGGCAAAATTAAAGAAAAATATAAGAATACGAAAAATATATTTATATATATTTAATATGTAAAAACAGTCCAGTTAGAGACTGCTAGAAACAGTCAACTGTGGGTACTCAAATGAAAGGTATTTTTATCCCAATTTAATCTACCCTATTATAGTATGTCTTGACATTTAGTGTGGGTGTTCAAATTAAAGGGAATGATAAATCTGCTTCATTGCTAGTCATTGTAAAAACATTCAAGAACAATTTTCCAGACTTTAAATAAAAGGTCTGGAAATAGGTCCTTCCCACAAAAAGCAACATATTTTTCGTTTCTCTCTAATTTCGGCGTTTTTATCAAGTTTTGAGCGGTGCCCCAACTCCTCCAATGTAGCCCTAGTATCCATGTGTTTGCCCTGAAATGAGCAACCTGTTGCTTCAGTGGACTTTTATTCCAAATGAGGGCATCGTGAGTAGAAACAGATGTCTGGCGCCAACATACCTGAAGCATATTTCGTAGTCGCACATGTACAATTTGATCATTGTTATGAAAATAATTATTATAGTATTCTAACCTCCCAACAAAACATTCACACTAAACTAGCCTTTCATATTTATGAATAAATGGCGAACTTTTACTTTCGCTCCACTTCTACGTACGTGAGTCCCATCTATACATCCGACAACACCAGGAAACTTCGCTTTCTGGTAAAACCAGATTTTATTTTGGGTCTTTTCTTTCTCCGTCATTTTTGAAATAATCCACATCCTACATATGTTTTTTTCAATTAGATGCACAACTTCCTTCAAAACAACCGACAACGTAGGTTGAGCCATGCCAAGGTTGAAGTCGTTCCCATGGGACTTTTGTAAACTTCCCTTCGAAAAAACCTTATAGCATAAACTTTAATCAGCGGAGGTATTGCTGTTGCCCGATGACTTCGTTTGAAGTCATTTTCCAAAATATCTACTAAATAAACTATTCCTTCTTTTGGAAGGCGAAAATATGCCTTGAACCTAAAACGGACTTGATTATTAACAATTATTCTGATTCACATTCACATTCACTCAGTGTAGCCTGCAATTCTAAAGGATTAGAGTTGTATCTTTCAAGTGTCTTCTAATAGATGCCACGTTTTGTATTTACAGCCAAAGTCACGATCTCGAAAGAAAACCTAAGCGAACGAAGGTCAGTCACCCACTTTCGTTCTTATCCCAGGATTTAAATGTTAGTGTGTGATTGTGCGTTTGCACAATCGGAAGCAACTAACTATTTTCGCTGACAGCTATGCGATCGAAAATGTCAAAACCAGTCACTTGTCGTTTGGTTGTCGCATAGCTGGAAATCAAATAAAAGGTTGAAATAAAAACAATTTAAATAGAATTCAATGGAAGAATTACAATGGACAGAAAATAATGTCATTATAATAAATTTGTTATTAAAATATATTTCCATATCAACACAAAAACACCAACTTTGCGGCAACTGCAGATACTGGTGCCTCGTACTCTTCTCTCTCGCTCCGAAATTAAATGGCGAACGTCAACTTTATGTTATTGCTTTGAACAACAAACACACGTAAAACCATGCGAACAAGTCGAAAGATAGTGACTAGCATTTTGAAACGAAAGTGAGTGACTGACTTCGTTCGCTTGGATTTTGTAGGAGAGGGTGTAAGTGGGGTCCGATTTTGTACTGAATTGTATATGTTTTCGTTCGCTTGTTAGTGACTCCCAAATCAGCTGTTTGTCGCATGGAAACAAAGCGAACGTTAACGTTCGATATCGTGACTTTGGCTGATAGTCTTCCTCGCCAACAAATAATTCCACTGAACTAAACATTATTATTAAAAAGTTTTTTCTTTTCTTCCTAAAGACACGTTTATTTCTCACACACTTTAGATTTATTGTTTGTTTACATTTTATTACGGTTGGCGAAGTGTCAAAACTCTGTTATCGACGGGAAACACTGTTACCTACGGCAACTGGCCAAAGTTGCCATACATAATACTAATTTTTATTTCAGTGGCGTTCTCAGTTGATAACGCAATTGAGGTTCGGTTGCTATCGATACTCGACCCATAAAACTTATTTCATATTTCTGTGTTCGAGGAAGATTTAACTTACTGGACTTGGGTTACAATTTTGAACTAAACTAGAGGTGAATTTTACTCAAACTAAGGAACAAAATTTTTCTGAGTGTAGCGTCAATTAATTGAGCAGTAGATTCATATTTTCATAAATTATTTAATTAATTACTTGTATCTTAAATCTACCTATACTATTATAATATGATCGAATCAGAACTGCCGATTTTTATATGTATATTTAAAAAAAACCGGGCTTTGAAACTGTGCAATTTACAGCGGCTCTCGTTGAAATTTATTTTTGTTTGACATAGGTGGTTTTCACTTACAACCACAAATACATTGCACATTTGATATATCTGGAGTTTAAACATTTCTTGTGGAAACTGCCACTGTTTCGTGCGTTCCGTTCTTTATGAATTTTTTCTAATCGTACGATTATTTGCGTCAATGGATTCAGTCAATCCCAAACAATAGTTGAGCTGTTTGACGCAACAAGTTAAAATTGAATGAAACAAATATTTAAACAAGTGTTGCCCTTTTTCGAAATTTCTACAAATTTAAAATATAAAAAGAGCGGTGGATGTGAAATCTGCACTTAGAGTCGAGTGAAAAATCAACCCAAAATGTCTAGATGCGTTTTGAGTGCCTTCTGGATCTGCTTGATAGCAGTTGTGATCGTAACTGGCAACGCTGATGTCAGACCCCATTTGAAGAAAACAGTTCGCATTGTTAATGGTGTAGATAGAACAATTGAAGAGCTTCCCTACATCGTGCAAATCAGAGACCCCCATCAAGGCACAGTCTGTGGTGGAACTTTGATATCACCCCAGCATGTGCTAACTGCTGCGCATTGTTTCGATGGTCCACCCAATTGGTACAAAACGGCTACAGTTGTTGCGGGCGCTTCAAAGAGATCGGAGGCCGGTGTGCAACGAAAAGCGGCTTCAGTATCGATTCATCCTGAGTATGAAAATTTGTACGAAGCCAAAGGAACGATACTCGAAAAGAAAGTTGGCTCGCATGCAGATGTTGCAATCATCAAGCTAGATATGCCCTTTGAAGAGACGAAACAGATCAAGGTGATGAAAAATTTCTGTCCAGGGCCACTATCTGCCACAGATTACCTAGAAGTATCTGGATGGGGCCATACAAAACAAATTGACCCGCTTTCAACAGAAGACATCGACTGGGCCCTCGCCGAACAACTGCAAAGCGTACGTTTGCCAATAATATCGAATGAAGACTGTACCAACAAAATGTCCAGTGCTGGAGTCAAACTAACCGACACTAATGTTTGTGCCTTCGAGCGGCAGCACGACTCGTGTATTAGCGATTCAGGTGGCCCTGGTGTCCATCGTGGACAGTTGTGCGCAGTGGTGTCCTATGGCATAGGCTGTGCCTACGGTCAATACCCCGGTGTTTACACCAGCATCCACACAGTTCGCGATTTCATCGATAAACAAATTGAAGCTTAAATCTTGTGAAACTAAATGCAATAAATTTTTACGAATTAAAAATTAAAAACCAATCAAATATAATACAAAGCGCTGTGCAATAACACAGGCTTTTCCCGATTTTTCCCATACGCAAGTACATACGCAGGTGAAAAGCGGCCAGGCGCTTATTATGATTTGTGGTTGACTCCTAAGGGCTACAATAAACTACTCTCTTGATTTACATATCGACTGATCTGTCATTGGATGTAATGTACTTTAGTTCTAAGGGTAATACTATTTGTTTTACCTGTTGGTCGTTCATATGGGTGTAGTTGATATTCCTTTTCAATTCTCGAAAATACTCTAGTAACTTACGCAGATTTCGCCCAATGATGAATGATACGCGAGCAGCATCTGACTTTTGCCGCTGTTAGTTTTATTCGTGTCGACTGCAGCTTTGCTCGCGATGATCTCAATTAATATATTGAAGAGATCGCATGATAGGGTGCCGCCCTGCCTCAGGCGTCGCCGCGTACTAAATGGTTCGGGGAGATCTTTACCAATCTTTACCGAGGATTTCGTGTCGGTCAGTGTCTTTCCACAAAGACGTGTCAGCTTAGCAGGAATACCAAGCGCCGACATTGCTGGTACATTTTTCCCCGTAGCGGGATATCGAAGGCAGCCTTATAAATTACAAAGAGGTGGTGTCGATTTGTTTTTCGTTGGGATTCTCCAGGATTTGGCATAATTTAAAATTAAATTAAAGCGACACTGATAAGGTTCGATCAGATCTGCAACAAACGGCTTTAGTCTTTCACACATTACGCTCGAGAGGACATTGTATGCGAAGGCTTATTCCACGATAGTTGGAACATATGTATACTCGGGCCGCCATTTTTGAAATCAGGGCACAGTCTGCTAATACTCCAATCGTCAGATATGCATTCGTGTAGCCAGATCTTGCATACGAGCTGATACATGCACCTTTCAAACTCATAGCCGCCAGCCTTAAACAGCTCAGCCAATAGTCCATCAGCGCAAGCGGCTTTGTTATTCCTAAGCCGGGAAATTGCAGTGCGTCATCGTCCTGATGTGTTCAACACCCTCATCTATATTGAAGTCTCCTGTGACAAGAAAAGAAGAGAAATAATATCTCCAAATTTCCTACATACACTGCATGTCTGTGACAAGATTCTCGTCCTTATCTCTACAAAATGGGGCCCTGATCCATTGCCCTTTGGTTTGGATTTGTAGTTTTCGGCAGAATTTACGGTCCTCATTCTTCCTTCTTTAAGATTAGATTTTCTCACTCTCGCGCATTCTCCACAACCGTTTTTTTTACCTAAACAAACGGACTTCCTTTCTCCTCGTCTCCTTATACCACTCTGTCGCGGCTGAAGTTGCAACTGACTGAAGCATTTCCATACCTGCAACGTTCTTTCATCACTTGACATGCGACACATGTCATCGTACCATGGTTTGTCTTTAAATGGGTTTTCATAAGCAAATACGGTCTCTGCAGGAGTTTTCATAGATTGGAAATGTACTTCCACTGTATCATGATGGGGAGTGCATTATGTGCCATTTCTGAGTTAGCTTCTCGGCATAGACTGTGCCTATCTCAGGGTTTTGCAGCTTTCCACTGTATAGCTTTTTTTATGGCTGATTTCGTACGACTTTCGGTCTGTTTATCCTTGTGCGAACCTTTGCTGCAACCAGGTAGTGATCCGAATCGATATTGGCTCCACGAATTCCACGTACTTCCATTACACTAGTAATGTACCTTCCATCAGTTACCAGGTGATCAGACTGTTGGGAATCTTGTACAATTGACAGCCATGTTTTTCGCAGGGGAAAAGTCTAACAGTCTCATTCCGTTATCGGAAATGCTGGAGTGTACACTGCATTTACCGGTGGTTGGTTCAAAGACATTTTATTTTCCCTGCCGAATTTAGCATTAAAATAACCAAGAACAATCTTAATATTATGGTATGTTTCCTTCAGGCGTCATCGTCTTTTTCTTCCTTCGGAGCATCTAGACAAATTAGGGCAAGGGAAATCCCTTGTATGCGGTGGTGGCTACACGTTCACTCACGGAATTGAACCTCAAGACCCCATGTCGCAGTCTTTTGCAACCAAATTTAATATTGTTCTCATGGCAGCTGTAGTATATGTCACAGTTCATCTTGCTTGTACAGCCATATCTCGTGGACAGCAGTAATGTTAGCCTTGCAATTGGCGAGGACATCTGCCAGTTGGATAGTGGTACCAGATCTGTATAGTGTTCTTACATTCCAAGTGCATATCCGTAAATCGTGGTCCTTATAATGTCTGCGAGTGCCGTCACCATATAGGGAGTCTTCATGACTCTCATTCTCATTTTGTATCTGCATTCCAAATATAACGGTGGCGGAAGGCAACCCCAGCCCACCGTGATTTTGCATTTTACCTATTGCCAGGATGATTATGTTTCAGCCGCACCTTCTGGATCAGACGCTAACCAGAATGCAGTATGGCGAAGCTGGATTTTTTCTTCTTTACTTTTGATCCACCGTTGGCCACTGTAGTATCGGCACATTCGCCTTCAAAGGACAAAAGAATATGTCCGCCAGTTCGAAGAGCTTCAGCCTATTTAACCTGAGACGCATCATTGATCTCATTCGTTTGGCCGTCTCACTCTAGTTTGCTAAAGGAGGGTTTCGGTAAAGCCATTACCTAGGACATACTTAATCTAAGATCGGAAATAGTGAGCTGCTTGGACTGCCCTATGAAGGAATCACTTCTCACTTCAAATGAGTAGTTATCAGAAACTTTCCGCCTCCACGGAGAGACCCATATCCATGTGTATTATTTTATTACTATTCAAATACTACCACTACTACAAAATTAAACTTTTTCGAAAATAACAAAGAAGCAAAGGATTCTGGTAGAGGGGGTAAAAAAAATAATACGTGTATCGGCGTTTTCTTAGTATCACGCAGTAATGTTATTTTAGGGGGGGGGGACAAAGTTTTCCCCCTAAATGACGATTTGTAGATGAGAAAGCTGTGCGCAAGATGGGTGCCGCGATTGCTGAACAGAACACAAAAAAAGCGTCGTGAAGAAGTTTCAGTAGAGTGTTTGGCGATGTTTCACCACAATAAAGCCGAATTTTTGCGTCGATTTATTACCATGAAAGAGACCTGAGAGAAAGTCAAAGCAGTGGACTGGAGTGGCAGAATCGAGTCCAAAGATGGCGAAGACGGTTCCATCTGCTGGCAAGGTCATGGCGTGTTTTTTGGGATGCGCATGGGATAATTTTTATTGATTATCTTCAGAAAGAAAAACCATCAATGGCGAATATTATGCTAATTTATTGCAGCGTTTAGGTTATGAAATTGTGGAAAAAATTACGCATTTGGCGAAAAAGGAAGTGTTGTTTCATCAAGACAATGCTCCAGTTCACACATCCACTATTGCGATGACCAAAATTATTGAACTAAAGTTCGAATTGCTTCATCACGCACCTTATATGGCAGATTTGGATCCCTCGGACTATTTTCTATTTCCAAACTTGAAAAAAAAAAATGGATGGGTGGTAAAAGATTTGCCAACAATGAAGAGGTGGAGTCTGCGGTTGATGGCTATTTTAAGGAGTTTCTATAAACAGGGTATCGAAGCTATTGAATATCGCTGGAAAAAGTGTATCGACCTAAAAGGAGATTATGTTGAAATATAAAGAAAGTTTTTCCCGACTTTTTTGTGTCTTCTTCATCAGGTCGGCTAGTTTTGGGACCGTCCTCGTATGTCAAAAACAATAGACTACACTGAAAAATACTATGCAATCAGTTAACGTAAGTATTCAGTTCTAATCAAAGATAAAATATAAAAAAATAAGAGCTAAAAATGACCCAAAAGGCCTAAACTGGCAAGAGTGGACGCCACTTGTGTAAAAATCTCATATTGAAAATTTGAGGAAAATGTCACCCACCAGCTTCTAAAAAATGCCAATTTTCCTTTGAATTTTTATAAAACATGTCAAATTTATTACACAGTAGTTACCTTAGGGCGGGTTGAAAGCCCCTTGAATTTGTTTCACTTCCCTCGTATTGAATTAAAAATCAACACTGCTTCGGTCAACTGCCATTTGAAGAATCTATCTTGATGTTTGGATGCAAATATAACGTGTGGCTGGAGCTTGTCGCAAATATAGCATACTTGTGTCCAATCACATCGTGGTTTCTATTCAATAGTACATGTTGGAGACACAATGATTAATATGTTACTATATATGTACATTAGGGTTAGACATTTTTTTTTGCGGCAAATGCTCTCGGAGTACGAAGAGTTGTGTCTTTACAATTTTGATATTTCAAAAAACCCTTCCGCACCAAATGCAATTATTTTACTTAAACCAGATATTTTCAGTTTTATTTTTTTTTGTGATTTTTAAAATATGAAAAAAATTTATTTTTACCTTTTAAATATTTCTTGTGACGGTTCTTAATTAAGATTAATACGCTGATAACGAATTTGTTGTTCGATCTATAATTGGTCAATTAGTTTACGAGATATGTCTGCTTTAAAATTGGTTTGAGCAAAAGTTTAATTTTTTTGTGATTTTTAATATTTAAGATTTTTTTTTTCCTTTTTAATTATTCAATTGATGGTTCTTAGTTTGGTTTGTTGTCCGCTCAATAAATAGTCATTTAGTTTTCCAGATATAGTGATTTTAATGTGAAGTTTGAACAAAACTGTTTAATTGGCCATAATGACCAATTATTAACCGAACAACATATTCAGAATGAGCGAGCGTACCAAACCTAACTAAGAATTGCCAATTGAAAAATATAAAACAAAAAAAAAAAAATTTTAAATTTTAAAAACCACAAAAATATTAAACTGTTGCTCAAACCAATTTTAAAATCCCCATATCTCGAAAACTAAATGACCAATTAGTGATCAAACAACAGATTCGTAATCAGCGTATCAATCTTAACTAAGAACCGCCACATGAAATATTTAAAAGGAAAAAAATTTGTTTATATTTTAAAAATCACAAAAAAATAAAACTGAAAATTTCTGGTTTGAGTACAAATAATTGTATTTGATGCGGAAGTTTTTTTTGCAATATCGAAAAAGTAAACACGCAGTTCTTTATATTATATTTTTGTATGCCTTATATCACATTGCGAGAGCAAAAAAAGGTCAAAAAATGACTAACCCTAATGTAATGTCTGTGAGCCAAATATAGCTTTATTTGTGATACAAATACAGCTTTGTTTGTTGCTCTGTTTATGCTCTATCGAGACCAAGCGAATAAATTAGGAACAACGTGAGATTATTTGAAATGCTGCAGATTCAAATTTCATGATATACAAACAAATAATATATTCAATACTAGTAAACGTGAAATGCACCGGTTTATATCTTTTTTGTTTGTTTGTCAATTGGTTCAAAATGTAGATTTATATTGGTAAATTGAATTAAAATATTGAAGTCAAAAAATAATTTGCTTCCAAATATTATGTTTGGGAAGAACCACGTATATGCTTCCACGAAAGTAACCGCGTGTTTATACAAGGTGGCGCAAAAGTAAACTTCCGATGTTTTTTGGCTGTAATTTAAAAAAAAAATTAAAAACTTTGATTCTTCTTGTGGATTAAATAAAAATGGTCTTTTAATTTTTTTTTTACATCAAGTCGAGAATATGATGTCATGTAAATGGCCGCCGCCACAGTTGATTGTCATTTGAGCCCTTTTTATGGCATTTTCCATCACTTTGGCCAAAACTTCCGGCGATAAGTCCCTCACATTCTTGACGGATACTGTCTTTAAGAGCTGCAAGAGTCTGAGGCTTGTTGACATAAACCCGCGACTTCAAAAAGCCCCACAAAAAGAAGTCTGGAGCGGTCAAATCAGGCGATCTTGCTGGCCAGTGCAAATCGCCAAAACGGGAGATTAGGCGCCCGGGAAATGCATCCTTCAGCATATCGGTTGTGGCACGTGCAGTGTGTGCCGTTGCACCGTCCTGTTGGAACCACATGTTTTCCAATCCCAATTCATCAAGTTGCGGCAAAAAGAACTCGTTGATCATTGCTCTGTAGCGCTCACCATTCACAGTAACCGTTTGGCCCGCGACGTCTTCGAAGAAAAAAGGTCCGAAGAAAAAAATCCGCACACCATACAGTGACTTTGAGCGGGTGTAATGGCTCTTCGTGGGTTACACGCGGATTTTCAGTGCTCCAGAAGCGTAAATTTTGCTTATTTACGTAAATTCACGTTGTGCCAAAGTCACCGACCGATTACTGGTCAAATAAATAGTCAGCAATATTCCGCGTTCTGGAGCAGTGTAGCGTAACATTGTTTATTAACGTGTATTTCGCATGTGTTTACTACACCAATGTCTAAACAGAACTAACATTAGGGGCCAATCGCAAAATTTATAGCATTTTCTGATAGGAGGATTACTTTTGCGCCACCTTGTATTTAACCACACTTATGTATATTTAAATTGCAACATTTTCATGTTTACTTCAGCTGTTTACATAGCTGTATTTGAATCACAAACAAAACCACATTTGTTCCTCCAACACGTAATATTGAATATCAAAGACAAAGTGTTTGGACACAAGTATACTATATTTGCGATTAGCTCCAAACACAGATTCCGGAACACAGATTGAGGAAGTTCCGGACAAATTTCTCCAGCGTATTCCTTGGCTCATTTCATGAAGAAAAGTCCACTAGGACCATGTCCGAAAATGCAAGGGTGCGAAATGGCAGCGGGTTCAAAATTTTCGGATTGGCGGTCGGAGGGTAGTAGGGTAAAGTTGCTAACTTCTGAGCCAGGGGTCGGATTTTTTTTGGGCTTGTTGGAAAGGTCTTTAAGAGGCCTTTCAGAATCAATAAAAAAATTAAATGGTCATAATTTTGGAACGGTAAGACCTCTGGGCTTCGTTTAGGTAATTTTGGAAAGGTAACAGGTATGGCTATCCTTCAAGTTACCTGCCATCTGGCTGAGCAAATTGAGGTTATGTGAATTTTTTTTCCATTTTTTTTCCGAAACCTCTGTATCTCGGCGATTTGAATTTTTTCTACTTTTTTTTATTGATTCTGAAAATTTCAATAAAATAAAATCTTAAACGTGTTAATTTACAAAAACAAATAAATGTGTGCTGTTATTTCGCTTCCGAAAACAAAAACAAAAATTTTTGCATTTCAGTAAAATGGTCATAACTTTGGAACGGTAAGACCTTTGGGCTTCGTTTAGGTCATTTTGGAAAGGTAAGGTAAGAGGTATGGCTATCTTTCAACAGAAAAAAAAAACATACGTTACCTGCCACATCTGGCTTTGAGGTTATGTGAATTTTTTTTCCCATTTTTTTCCGAAAGCTCTGTATCTTGTTTTTTATTGATTCTGAATGGCCTCCAACAAGCCCAAAAACAAAAAATTCCGACCACTGGCTCAGAAGTTAGCAACTTTATCCTACTAAGCTTGTAGTATGAACTTCTCACACCTTAACTAAAAGTTTCAAAATCGTTCATAACATAAATTCAGTGAAACAATAGTGAACACGATAACGTGGTTCGATCCCTGCTCTGGCCACATTACATTTCTTTCGAAGACGGTCAACTCGCTTAGTGACGGCGACACTATCGAGTATTTAGCCATGAAAAAACTTCTCAAAATGCCGTTCGGAACTGGAGTAAAACTGTACGTCCCAATCAGCTCACTGGTTGAGAGAAGATCTCCCCAATCTCCTAAAGGGATGTAATGGGAAACCAATTTTTTAAATAAAATTTAGAATGTGTATCGACTTTCAGCTAAGAATCCATTAAATTACTAGGCAACTCGCTTTCCTGTTGTAATTCTTTCACATTGGCTGTTGAGGCTTTTCTCCCACTCAACTATATGGGTGACCTATAGCGACAATATTTCGCAGCTCACCGTCGAAACAATCGCTTGACTCTACAAGAAAACATGCCATCATGTTCCTGACAGTTTTGTGTTAACAACTGAAAGTTTTGAAGAAATTTAACTGCCGATCCATAGTACGAAAGATATTCACATATTTGCACTGTAGACATACCAGTATCAAATTTTGGGGTTTTGCGTCATGGGGTTTTCCATTTAAAAGTGCCGCATTGTTGTCAACGAGAAGAGAGTGTCTCCATTCAGACTAACATTTGGAGCAACAAAAATGTTTGATCAAGTGTTGCAATGACTTATATCATAAAAATCGGCCCGATCTAGACACATATAAATACGAGAGATTAAGTCGAGTGAAGTTCGAATAAGAAACCCATTGAAGATGTCTATGGGAGTGATCAATATCTTTTTGATTTCCTTGGCTGCTGTGTTTGGCGCCGGAGAAGATGTCCTAGAGCCTGCAGAGAGTCGCATTGTGAGAGGTACCAATATATCTATTGAAGACGCGCCTTTCATGGTGCAGCTGAGAAATGCATCCGGAACAATATGTGGCGGAACTTTGGTAACTCTTCAGCATGTGGTAACAGCCGCCCACTGCTTTTTGCTGGATCATTACACAAATATTACGGTAGTAGGCGGCGCTGACTTGAGAACGGATATCGGAGTAAATCGTACAATTCTAGAATTCAATCCGCATCCCGATTTCGAAATTTTACGTGGAAAGAGTCCCAAAAGTTTTAAAGGCATTCATGGTGACGTTGCTGTTCTTAAGTTGAATGAACCCTTTATACCTGGACCCACGATCCAAGTTCATAAGAAAATATGCTCAAAACCCATTAAAGTGAATGATTCAATCAGATTTTATGGATGGGGAGTTAAAAATCGAGTTTTCCCGAATTCCTCATTTAAAAAGCAAACAAATTATTCGGCAGAACTACGCACCTTTAGGGCGTCCATAACAAACAAGCATGCTTGTAGGACAAAGCTGACGGGATTAAGGGTAACCAACACCAGCGTTTGTGCCTATAAAGAAAATCGCGATGCCTGTAGAAGCGATTCCGGCGGTCCAGGTATTCGACAAGGTCAACTATGCGGTCTTGTTTCGTGGGGGTATTATTGTGGTGTTCCTGGTTTTCCCTCTGTCTATACCAATCTCTATGAACTACGTCAGTTTATCATCGATAAGATAAAATCTTGAGTTAAGTGGTCGAATAAATGCTAACACCCGTATTCATAATGGAAAGTTAGTCACTGGATGTAAGACCTGTACAACGAGTGTCTAAATAGAATGTGTTTTAGGCTTAGTCATTTGTTAGTCAAGAGTTGATTCGTAACAATTTTCTATCTACTGTCCAACTATAATATGAACATGTCTGTTTTATACTCATGATTGTTGTTGACAAAACGTCAGCTGTTCGTTAAAAGTTGGTGCGTTTCGTAGCCACGAGTTGCACCAAGTTCTGTTGACGGAGTTACGAAAACAAATGACAGCCAGTTGGTAACTTTCTGTTATGAATACGAGGATAGAGAAATAAATAAAAGCAAAACTAACAACTCGTGTTTTTATATAGTAGCTCGTTTCAAAACATGATTGATACATTTGGGCCGTTTGGGACTGACAATTGGGAATTTCGTGGTAGCATATGGCCGTTGGTGGTGCTCTTGTACATGAGGACGTGGATTCAATCCCTGCTCTGACACCTTCTATTTCTTTCGACGACGGTCACCTCGCTTAGTGATGGCGATACAATCGAGTATATAACCATGAACAACTTTTTTGACGCTGAAAAGTTCAAGCAATATTAAATACACGTGAGTGGAACTTAATGCCCAAGCACGCCTCAATATCACGATAACCATATTACGATATTGCAATACCGGTATCGCTGTTTTCTGAAGCGAACGACGACCACGGTTGGAAATCATATGGTTTTGGAACCAAAAATGGAATCTTTCCAAGTTGCCATACTTTTGAATTTGTAGCAAAGACCAAAATTCCGAAATATTCGAATAAAGCTCTCGAAATTTTGAATATATTTTTGTTGGATTAAGTTGATTGATACGCCGGAATACTGGAACTGATATGCCCGTTGTTTTAAAGCAAAATTGCCAATATGGAGTGAATGTAATTCAGAAATACTCCAGGAGAAGTCACTATGTGGAGCCCAGTTTCATCAAGGGCATTCTGGGGCCATAATTCTTTGAAGAAAACAGTGTAACAGTAACCTTTATTTAACGATATTGAAGGAATTTGTTTAACAATAACTGCGCCGAAGACTTACTCGACGTATTCCAGCAAGATGGAGCAGAGCTAGACCGGTAGGGCGAACCTCCAACGAAAATTCCCAAACAAATTAATATCCAGAAACTCCACCCCCAAAGTCACCTGACCTGACTGCACCAGACTTATGAGGTCATGTCAAGCAAGAGGTGTACAAAACGAAACCAAGGAATTTGACTGATTGACTTGATGCAGTCCATTAAAACAATAATTGAGGCGATCCCCATGTCGCATATGCGTGGATGAGCATGGAGTTCATTTACGGTCTCATCTTCAAAACCAATAATTTATATAAAATAAATGAAATAAAATTAAATACATTGTTTAAAAAAATTATTTGAATTTCTTATTGTATTTAAAATTTTGTACATAAAATAAAATTTGTACATAAAATTAATGAAAAAAAGTTTAGGTATATCATCATACATTATAGGATAAACAAATCTTAACTTAGCGAGAATTGTCTGAACTACTACGTTTGCGAAAACATCCACAACAATACTTCATTACAAGCACTTAATACAAATAATAAACAAGAACCATTTCAAGCGCCTGCACCTTTATTTATCCGAATCCCAAATATTTTCTACTAATATTAATTTTTTTCACACCATACTTAATCGACCACGAGCAGTAGCTCTCTGTTCGACGAACGAGTGACGACTAAATGCAACTAAAATGCAGCGACACTCACTTTATCTGCAATCTACAGACGGATCCAGGAGCATTTATTTATTACTGACTGAAAGAATAAACCAAAAATCCATCTACACGCTTCCAACAACATTATCTTCGACTGCTAATGGCCTCTCGTTGTCCCTCTTTTTACTGTTGTGCTCACGACAGAGGATAGCGGCAGAAAACAAATTTAAGTATACAGTATATTTGGGTAACAAACACATACATGTATTATAACATATTAGTCATTGTGTATCCAACATGTAATATTGAATAGCAACCACGAATGTGTTTGGACACAAGTATACTACATTTGCGACAAGCTACAAGCATGTTTCAAAACAAAAACACGGATGCGTTCCAATACGTTTCACTGTTTCTTCTCCTTCATAAATTTAACAACAACAGCCGATTCAATAGATCACAAAATACGTTAAGGTGTGATTTTCCATCATACCAACGCTAGGCCTCACACATCTCTGCAGACTCGCCAAAATATATCGGAGTTTGGATGGGAAGTGATGCTACATCCATATTATAGACCTAACTTGGCAGTCAGATTTTCATATATTCGGGAATCTGGAAAAAATTTTGGAATGGGAAATTCTTCATTACGGAAGACGACCTACAAACCGAGTTGTTCGAGTATATTTGTGGGACGGACCAGTCATTCTATGAATCTGGGATAGAAAAGTTGCCTGAACGACGACAGGTCATTGAGCCAAATTGCAACTAGTAGAAATATATAGGGTTGCCAACCGACGTAGTCACGGGCAACCTTATAGAAAGGTAGAGGGTTGTCAACAAACGTAGTCACGGCTGGCCTAAGGGGGTATGTTTAGGTCACATTCAAACCCAAACAAATACATTATGTTAAATACTATTTCTATTAAAAACTTCGAAATCATTTGACGTATGACATATTTTTAATACTTTATTTTTTGATACCTAAAAGACGTTCTCGAACGATGTAACGGGTTTTTCAACAGAGACGCTACAAAAGTAAATCGATAGGGACAGCAAACGACGCCTTATTTTTTCCCGCTCTTTTGACATTTCTCTTCAGTAAGGTTTGCCATTTCATCATGGAAAGATATACATCATGGATTTGGAGTCAGTGGCCTCAACTTTAAGAGGCCTCAACAATCAGCGATGAGGCTCATTTCTGGCTGAATGGCTTCGTCAATAACCAAAATATGCGTTATTGGTCAGACAGCAATCCACACGTAATCCATGAGTCATCATTGCATTCCGAAAAAATTACGGTTTGGTGCGGTGTATTTGCCGGCGGCGTCATTGGGCCGTACTTCTTCCGGTATGATCAAGACCGGCACATTACTGTGAATGCGAATCGCTACCGTTCAATGATAACCGAATATTTTTGGCCCCAATTGGATAATATGGACTTGGAGGACATGTGGTTCCAACAGAACGGCGCCGCAAGCCACACAGCGAATGCCAAAATCAATTTATTGGAAACCAAGTTTGGTGAACGTGTTATCTCACGAAATAGCCCAGTCGATTGGCCGCCTCGGTCATGCGATTTGACGCCGTTAGATTATTTCCTGTGGGGCTACGTCAAGTCTATGGTCTATGACAACAAGCCAGCGACGATTGATGAACTTCGTACGAATATCGAACGTGAAATTGCAGCAGTATCGGCCGATTTATGCTTGAAAACCGTCGAAAATTGGGTTCAGCGTCTGGACTTCTGCAAGCGTGCCCGTGGTGGTCATGCAAAAGAAATCGAGTTCCATACATAATGGCATCGAACGTACTTTCACAGGAATAAAGAATTTCATTGGTATATAAAACCGGGTTTGTAGCGCTCTTATTGAAAAACCCTTTATATTGATTTGTATTGATTATTGGAATCTTATGCTTTTTTCTATTCTGATGGAACCATATAATAAACAATAGGT
Source organism: Phaonia tiefii (assembly GCA_963931995.1). Taxonomy (NCBI): domain Eukaryota; kingdom Metazoa; phylum Arthropoda; class Insecta; order Diptera; family Muscidae; genus Phaonia; species Phaonia tiefii. Next base: position 6,059,349 of record OZ008367.1, on the reverse strand, counting down.
TAGGTTTTACATTTTCTGACATTCAGTGTGATACACGCTGAAAAATTTGTATTTTTTTGTTTGACTGCAAATATAATGTGTTTGTGGCTGGTCGCAAAAATAGTATAATTGTGTCCAAACACATTGTGTTCGCTATTTAATATTACATGTAGGAGACTCAATGATTAATATGTTATAATATATGTTCTTGTGAAAACAAAAAAGTGAACGAAACGAAAACGCAGCAGATTTTCAATTCAAGAAAACAATGCTTGCACAAAAGTATATGGATGCTCCAAACACATACATGGCTCCTGCTTTAATGTTACAGGTGCCGCCCTTTTCAGCGTGTAGCCTTTCATATCCTATACCACATTCTTCCATTTTGTCATGGAATTTACCAAGTTTTTTGTTGTTTTAGTGCAAATTTTACTCAATTCTTCCACAAGAACCTCATTGAATTTCTTTCGTATTTCCAAATCTTTTTCCCCACAACTTTTTTCCCAAAAACCCAGGGCTTTGTGGAGACGTAAAGACGGTATGGATATTTTGAAAAAAAAACTCCAATTCCACCTCCCCAAAGACGACATACATCCCAATCCCATAATACCCCTCTCCCATGTGTAAAACGTTTTATAATGATCCTCATATTTCTCTTTTCTATCCCGCACTTTTATCCGTCCCTTTGATTCGTTAGTGAAAATAACAGCATCTCAAACATCTTGGTTCTGATCTAGATGGTGTGTTGCGAAATCTAAACGGCAGTTCCTTGTACACTAAGTTAACGATCGGGGGAAATTTGATCAATCGGGGGAAACTATCTTGCTCTGATATATTTCGAGATCATCACGTGTTCTTCTGGCCCATATAATCGGATTTTTATCGAAAAATATACCTGTGCCCTTAATTTTGCGTGCCACTGTATGCTTTAAATCATTCCCTAAACGCTGGCTCGAAAATGTGTCAAATTCTTTTAGCGATAAATTAACATTTCGACCTAGTAATTAAAAACGCTGTGGAGGGTTAAATTCCTCATGTAGAACCATCTTTTGTGAAGAGGATTTTCACCGCTTGAATCGCTGTTGTACACTGTTATTGCTACATGTGGTCCTACATTCAGTAAAATACCCCTAGATGCCCAATCGAAATAGCTCCCTCAGATATGATGGGAAGATTGCTCGGAATTGTCACAAACTACTGGCATACCAAAGTGTGTGGCAAAAGGTCTCGGAATTAAAACAGAGTCAGGATAAACGAGATCAACGGCAGAGTTCGACCAGGCTCCTTTAGAAACGTTAGCTTGCTTGTATCCTTCCTAAAAAATAAAATATATTTGTGTGAATGTGGCTATATAATTTTTATTTATTTATTTTCATAATATTTCGACATTCCAATGATTGACGATTTGATTTTGAAATTATGAACATTTTGATCATTTCGGTGGAAATACACTATTTATTAACTCATCCAAAGAACCAACAGTAGGAGGAGGAGGATTATTGATTGCATCCTGTTGTGCTGCAGTGTATTTGCAAACAAGGCCTTGGAAAGAGGGACAATATCCGGTACAACAATCTCTAGGTGAAGAACACTTTAGTTATGATTCAAGAAAATATGAAGAAAAAGAAACAAATACGAATTAAAACTTGCGTTATTTGGAGAATCTAAAATTGGATCTGCACCGGAATTATGTAACGTCTTAACGATAAAAATCGGTGGTTAAATTGAAAAAATTTGGAAATTTTATTTTCAAATTTTATGAATTTTGATAATTTATCGTTAAGAAGCTACAGAATTGCGGTGCTGGTGAGAAGCGAAAACAAAAAAATCATTTATAGATAACAGATTGTATCTTAATTTCCAACCTGGAATCAATTGAATAGTTTTCGGAATATCGGGTTTCTTTGAAAAAACTTACGTGTTGTCCAACAGCAGCACACTTTTTGACACTTTTTCCCAAAGCAGCTCCCAAGGAGACACAGAAGATAAATGCAAGAAGTAAAAGATATTTCGAAGACATTTCGATTAGAACTCTTAAGTCGATCTGAGGACGTTTGTTCCGGGCTATACCTATTTATACGCTTGTGGATACTGCGATACAAAGTTCGGTTTATTTGTATATGACGGCACACAGCAGTTGTTTTGTATCCACCTCGTCGCTTCACGACCTTGAATTTTTCAGCACCACGTTGCAGTGCACGAGAAAGGGAGACGGGGATGGAAGCTTTGTGCCACCACAAATAGAAGCAAATATTGGAAAAATAGTAGATTTCTAAGTAGACGTCTGCTTTCGCAATGTTGACTTAGTAAACACAATTTTATTGTCTAAAAAATGGCATTGGTATTGCATTTGATCATTTGATCGGGCTCTGTTATGGCCGTAACATAACTCTGTTAACATATTGCAAAATGGCGACAAATGAGGCGACAAGAGAAGCATGACAACAGAGAACTTAGCTAAATCTATTAGCAAGGAAATTAGAAAAAGCCGGAGGAATACGTGGCTCGCGTTTTGCCAGAGTATTAACCTACGAACACCATCATCAGCTGCCGACAGAAAAATAAAATCTATCAACGGTTGCTCAACTGTTCATCTGAATACTGCTATTGAAGACGATATTGACTAACAGAACGAGTATTGCGAATTCATTAGCTCGACATTTTGCAAAAACTTCTCCGTCACCGAATTATTCATTAAAATTCAGATATTATGCAGACAGAGTAAAGGTTAAATACAACAAGCAACGAAAAAGTGTACAAAAGTGTACAATGTCTTAATTGGAATCGTCACTAAGATCTTGCAGAGGAACACGAACATTATATATGAAATGTTGATAAACTTAGATGACAACTCAACGCGTTACTTAAAAAATTTTAACCATTTAATTTGAACAGAATGAGTATTTCCCATTAACTGGAAAAAGGAGTTAGTTTTACTCATATTAAAAGCAGGAAAATATTCCACAAACAGAAATAACTACAGACCAATATCCCTTACAAACTGCATTTGCAAGTTGTTGGAGAGAAAGGTGAATAAAAGACTTGTATGGTACTTGGACAAAATTGGTATGATGTAGACCAATCAATCAGGTTTCAAAAAGAATACACGCAAAGAAAAAAACTTTTAGTGCTCGGTTGCCGCAACAACACTTTGATTGATTTGATTAATTTATTAATCGCAACTGGTCATGTAGTTCTGCCAAATAAACTCGTATATCGCAAATGTGTACCATGTTGTTGCATCAAACCCGTACAAAATTAAAACGTTTGCGATAACTGAAATTAGCCATTTTTCTAATGAGATCACAGACTACGAAGAACGTAAATTTCTCTTATTCTCTCAATTTGTTGATTGCATACACAATCATTATCTACACGTTTACCGTAAACACACACGTATATACTTAAAAGCGATCACACAATTAATTACGCTTGCATTTCTCACAACTCGTTTACTGCAAACGTTTAGTAGTTTTCGGGAACCTTTTTTTTTAATTTGGCGTAACTACAACTCGGTGGCCGTCGGTGGTGCAATGGTAGAGTGCGCGGCTCTTGTGCATGAGAATGTGGGTTCGATCCCTGCTCTGGCAGTCCTTAAATTTCTTTCGACGGCGATCACCTCGCTTAGTGACGGCGACACTATCGAGTATTTAGCCATGAAAAAGCTTCTCAAAATACCGTTCGGAACCGGTGTTAAACTGTAGGTCCCGTTCAGTGAGTGTAAAACTAGAACTCGCACAGCTCACTGATGTTGAAAAGCTCTCCCTAATCCCTTCATGGGAACAACAGTTGCCGGAACCGTTTTTCGTTTCTCGCAAAGCGGTTTTCAGCTTATATTTCTCAGAACTTGTTTACTGCAAACATTTTTCGGTTATCCCAAACGGAATGACATGTATGGCTTAATAGACGTTCGATTCTCCCAACTACAGTCCCCAAACGAACTTCAGATATCAGAGATTTCGTTTGGGAGGAACGAGTTTTTTCTTTGCGTGTAAAAGTACTATTGATAATTTAGCAAAATTGCATTCCGATATATTGGAAAGTTTCTCTGTCAAAAAAGATCTAGTCGCTGTCCTCTTCGCACACGTAAAGCGCACGATTGTGTCTGGACGATGTTAATGCTTCAAAATCTAATTTCAGCTGAAATAGATGGCAATATAACAGAACTGTTAAGTGTGTGCAGTTGGGATAGTGCAGCGGTACCATGTTTTGCAGTCCTTCAATTCCGTCCAAAACGAATTGAGGCGGGAGTTTGGGGCACTCCCCCGAGTAGATGGATCAATATGAGGTGGGTAAACATGTTTGCCGAATCTGGAAGCATCGTATGAAGACCGTACCATCGAGATCCATATGTTCGGGTTCAAGACACAATCAATTTAGACAAATTCAAGCGATTCGATTCGCGCAAATTGGCCGTCGGTGGTGCAATGGTAGTGTGTGCGGATCTTGTGCATGAGAACGTGGGTTCTATCCCTGCTCTGACAGTGACGGCGACACTATCTAGTATATAACAATGAAAAAGCTTTTCAAAATAACGTTCGGAACCGGTGTAAAACTCAGTGAGTATAAAACTAGAACGCGCACAGCTCACTGGTTTGTGCGAAGCTCGCCCTAATCCCTTCATGGGATGTAACGGGAAATCCTTTTTTTTTTAAATTGGAGCAGACGGTCATTACAACGGATAATTCATGAATCCTAAAGGTGTTTCCGTACAAAGTCCAAATTACAAGCAAGTTAAACTCTCTGAATTTGCCAATTAGCCTGGAATTTTGCTAAAAAAATGATTGAAATGGCCGAAGAAGCTAACAACTTGATTAATTGTTTTATTTATGTTTGAGGAGGCCCATTTCGTCTAACCAGCAATGTAAAGAAGAAAGATTGATGTGTGTGAAGATAAATTCCGAATTTAAGTATCCAAGACACAAACCACTTCGTTTACAGAATTCTGTTGTTGAGTTAGCAGATCAATGTTAATGTATTAAATACGATGAGGAGGTATAAAAACCCGATTTTTGGACGATCTTGGACCACAAAGTCAGCGAAGTTTATAAAATAAAAAGAAAACAGTTTGAGTTTAATATATTTGAAAAAACTAATGCCAACAACTTTCGAGATGCACTTATGGCGTCAATAAAAAAAATGGTAAAAATGGTAAATATAACTTTCCTCGTCAGCTAAACCTATGTCATTATCCAAGGCCCGACATTACTTTCCTCGTCAGCTAAACCTATGTCATTATCCAAGGCCCGACACACAAAGAATGTGTGTGAAGATAAATTCCGAGTTTAGCTATCCAAGACACAAACCACTTCGTTTACAGAATTCTGTTGTGGAGTTAGCAGACCAATGTTAATGTATGAAATACGAAGAGTAGGTAT